>CM060278.1:4815845-4853345 GCA_030684275.1 Acipenser oxyrinchus oxyrinchus | reverse complement strand
GTTTGGGACTATTTTTTTTAGAGCGTCTTTATTCAGCGGAAAGGTACCCGACGAATCAGTACAAGTTCAAGGTAATACCTAGGTTTTAAGATGTTTTTTTGGTTTTTTTTTTAAAGACAAGAATTATAAAAAATAATTTTCTAATAGCGGTCGTGCCCTCTCGATGATGGCTCTACAGTGTGTTCGTGGAGCTTGTCTCGTTAGCGACCTCGCCTTCGGCTCTGGACGCGTAACTCCCGTCGCGGTCATCTATCACACGGCAGAGCCGTCATGGACGGGCACGGTGGCTTAATTCATGAAAACCAAACAAGCAATCCCAATAATATTTCCGCTTTCTCTATTGCTTCATATCATATCACTGATGTTTCGATCAACACATAACGCTTCTGCCCAGTACTTGTGTGATCTTAGTCTATATCCCAGACCCTAGGTAAACAAAAAAAAAAAAAAAGTTTCTTAAAATTAAAAAACAAAATATAAAATCAGAATCATTATTCATAACGAAGTCATGTCCATTGTACCCCAATCCTCCGACCCCTTCACTAAATATCTCAGGGTCCCTGAAGAGGTAATCCAGCCTGCCAGGACTGGTACAAAGAGAGCCCAATCCTCCGACCCCTTCACTAAATATCTCAGGGTCCCTGAAGAGGTAATCCAGCCTGCCAGGACTGGTACAAAGAGAACCCAATCCTCCGACCCCTTCACTAAATATCTCAGGGTCCCTGAAGAGGTAATCCAGCCTGCCAGGACTGGTACAAAGAGAGCCCAATCCTCCGACCCCTTCACTAAATATCTCAGGGTCCCTGAAGAGGTAATCCAGCCTGCCAGGACTGGTACAAAGAGAGCCCAATCCTCCGACCCCTTCACTAAATATCTCAGGGTCCCTGAAGAGGTAATCCAGCCTGCCAGGACTGGTACAAAGAGAGCCCAATCCTCCGACCCCTTGACTAAATATCTCAGGGTCCCTGAAGAGGTAATCCAGCCTGCCAGGACTGGTACAAAGAGAGCCCAATCCTCCGACCCTTGACTAAATATCTCAGGGTCCCTGAAGAGGTAATCCAGCCTGCCAGGACTGGTACAAAGAGAGCCCAATCCTCCGACCCCTTCACTAAATATCTCAGGGTCCCTGAAGAGGTAATCCAGCCTGCCAGGACTGGTACAAAGAGAGCCCAATCCTCCGACCCCTTCACTAAATATCTCAGGGTCCCTGAAGAGGTAATCCAGCCTGCCAGGACTGGTACAAAGAGAGCCCAATCCTCCGACCCCTTCACTAAATATCTCAGGGTCCCTGAAGAGGTAATCCAGCCTGCCAGGACTGGTACAAAGAGAGCCCAATCCTCCGACCCCTTCACTAAATATCTCAGGGTCTCTGAAGAGGTAATCCAGCCTGCCAGGACTGGTACAGCAGTCAATGTGATTCCTGTCTGACAGTCACCATGACAACAAGCAAGGGGAACAGTGACACCCCCAAGCACCCAAACCAGCAACACTTTATATAAAAACTGACTAAACCATGTTGTGTCACTGTGTAATATAATAAGCCATGAATATTGAAACACAGGGCACATACCTCTCTATATAATAGCATATTCATATTGTTTTTTTTTAAATGGAGTGACAGTCACTGTGTAAAGTATGATGTCATTGGCTGTGCTGTTTGTCTCCACCCATCATACTCAGTATATCACATCATGTCTAAACTGAGCGTCATATTGTCAGCGCGTTTCCAACTGGGGAGGAGAACACTTTGGCACTGCTTTGAGTGTGAGGTAAGACTTTCCTAAAACATGATCTCAATGTATTTGTTTATACACTATTATACACTATCTATTTTCTATTTGTACAAATGTATAGTTAAGGAAACTCAAAACCCATATATATATATATATATATATATATATATATATATATATATATATATATATATATATATATATATATATAGCTTAAGTTTTAAATGCAATTTAGAGAAGGCTCTTTCCGCATAAGCCCCATGTTAAAAAAAATTTATACATAAAAAATAAAATCTACATATCTATTTAATTAAATTCCAATGCATTTTTTTCTGACATTGCTGTATATGAAATACATAAGAGATATTCTGGAATATTTTCATTATATCCTTGATTTAGTTTTAATATGAAAACTTTGATCAAATATATTATTATTATTATTATTATTATTATTATTATTATTATTATTATTATTATTATTATTATTATTACTATTATTATTATTATTGCTTCTAAGATGTTTTGATTTATTATTCTTATTTTGTATTTCTTCTGTTATTGGTTATTGTGATAATGCTACTGTATATATCTCACGCTGTCTTATTCTCAAAGTTTAACTTTAAGACCTTTTCAAAGCTTGATTTTGGGGTTAAATGGAATTTGATGTTCATGTATTTATTTTTCTCGCATCGATACACACTTTGTATAGAAAATACATTGAACGCCAAGTGGTTATCTGAGCAGGTATTATTTAAACAATACATCTATACAACTCTGTTCAATTAAAAGCACAAAAGGCTTCAGTTTGAAAGCAGGGGAACCGCCCTGCTTTGCATAGCTCCTGCTGTAACCCCTGCTCGGTGTAGCTAAGGAAACATTCACATTGCTTTAATACCCCCTCCAAACAAATGAGATGCTTTCAACACTGCACCCCGCCAGCCTGGGTAAGCACTTCATTGCTGGGTCTTGATGCAAATACAGGAAGTGCAAATCAATCTGCTCATTATTTGAACCACACATACACAAGTGTTACCACAGTGTTTGGTTAAAGCATCTGTTTGAGTGAGACTAATTTCCCTGCAATCGGTCTCTGTATATTCATGTCTGTTTCATGTCATCTGGATCTTTTTAAAACCTCAAACTGAACGAGGTATGCAACCCAGTATTATTATTATTTAGCAGACATCCTTATCCAGGGCAACTTACAATTGTTACAAGATATCACATTAGTTTTACATAGAATTTTTTTTTTTTTTTTTGCACATTATTTTTACATACAATTACCCATTTATACAGTTGGGTTTTTACTGGAGCAATCTAGGTAAAGTACCTTGCTCAAGGGTACAACAGAGGTGTCCTCCACCTGGGATTGAACCCACGACTCTCCGGTCAAGAGTCCAGAGCCCTAATCACTACTCCACACTGCTGCCCATAAATTCAAATGTACTGGCCGGTCTGAATGAATTACAGCCACTACCATAAGCTATAATAGCAGTACAGGACTTCGTGTTAGATTTTGAAATGTCACAATTTTCAATATAGTATGTAATTTAATATGTTAAAGTAACATTATTCAGCAGGTTTCCCTCGACTTTACAGAAGCAAAATGAGTTCATTCTACAGGGGATGCAAACCGCTTGGTCATTGCTGTACTTTGAACTGAACTCCTGTTTCCTCAGACCAGCTTGTCTTGTTTGAATAGCCGCCCAATAAAACAATCAATACAACAAAGACAGTGACTGTAATCATTTCAATCATATATTTAATTAGTTCAGTTATTGATGTATTGATTTCACATTCATGTATGTATTAATATTATATACTGTATGCACCACTGCTGGTCCCAGTTCCCACGACTCTACCAGGCTGCAAAGTCACAGAGCATGCAGTTATTAAAGCTGTAATACATTAGCGCCCTCTAGCTGTATACAGAACCATAGCGTTTATGTCAAGATTGTTCAACATGAGGAAATTTGGGGCTCATTTCTACTCCTCCTTGATAAATAGCTTTAAATGAACCAAACACTGTGTGTTTGGGGAGGAGCGCGACCGATGTATCTGGCACTGTGTGCTTTGAGGTAAAAGGGATTTGAATGTAACAGTGCTGTAGATTATTTTTTCTTTCTGTATTTAATAGAAAAGCTTGTTTCACTTGAATATTGCTTATCTGTGTCCCAGGTGTGTTGTTTGCAAGTTTTTTGGTGTGTCATTTTTGTTGTTTATTTTATCACTGAAAAAAAAGAAATAGTGTAAAAAATAATGTAATTGTATGTAACAATAATGTGATATTTGTGATATTTCTTAGTGTCTGCTAAGAAATAAATAATAATACATCACTGGTTATGCTTATCGTATGCCTCTTCTCCTGGTTCCGGAGGATGACCGTTTATGAGCATGCGTAGTTATGATTTTCAGCCGAAATTGTACCCTGGCTTTTCGCTGCTCCTATTAATCCCATTTGGGGCGGCGAATTTAACACCCAATGCGGAGTCTATGCAGTTACCACCTAGACACACTAGATGGCGGTGTATAAAATATTGCTATATTTATCAAGACGATTAATGTTGTAGCCAAATAGCAACCTCAGAATAAGAACATTAAACAAGGAGAAAGAGAAGAAGTAGTTTGTAGCTCGCAGCCATTGTTGTTAGAAAGTGAACGATGACAGAACAAGAAAGGCCAATGAACGCCGCGCTGTCTCTACAGCAAAGTCCGTTTGCGCATTCTCCAGAACATGGTACGAGAAGAAGCGCTGGCTGCGTGGGGGTGCAACACGCAACACGCAACACGCAACACGGTGTTCTGCCGTCCACGGCTGCTGCTTCGGACTGACCGAGGGGTGAGCGACATGAAGCACATCTCGGAAAAGATGAAAAAGCACGAACACGGTAAACCACGTATGCAGAATGTGCTGAAGCTAGCGATGTTGGGCAAAGTTAACATAGCTACCCAACTGAACAGAGAGGTTTGCCTCCCAGAAAGAGAGACGGGCAAAGTTTCTTTATAGGGAAATGCCTGACTGTTTCTGATCCTCACCTGTGTGATTCTGTGTCAGCTGAGCAAGATAATTAATTTACACACACCATCACTCTCACACACTCACTCTCAATCACTCACTCACACATACAGAACACATACTGAACTATACAGTAAAAATGTTGGTGATGTTTAAATGTTTGAGTTATTTGAGTTTATGCACATGTTTGAGTTATTTATCTGAGTTCATGTAAATGTTATTTATTTGAGTTTATATAATTGTTTGAGTTATTTATTTCAGTTTTTTATAGTGTCAAGTTGAAATTTTGATAATGTTGATATAGCCTATGTTTAATGGCTATAGCCTATGTTTAATGTAATGCAAATGTTGATAAGTTAAATGGAAGTAGGCTAAGCGTCGACTTTTGCTTTTGCTGGTTAGCTGTCCTGTATCTATTTAAATTGAATATAGCAAATAAAGTGTAAACAAACACATTGAAAATAGTGTTGCAGTGTTACGCTAATAAAGTTTGACCTGGTAACTGAAATGTACACAAATATATGAGCATGCACTAAAAAAAGACAGTGATACTTTTACATTTAGAAAAAAAGCAGTTTAGAAACTATGATCGTTTTTGTGTACAAGGTGTCACTTAATGAATCTAAACCCTGTCCTCCCTTGTACAAGGTGCGATCACCTTTGAGTGAAAGGTGTATGGGCAGAGATGGATGGCTCTTTGATAGAAACAGTTTAATTTATTTGAAGTCTTCCCACTGATGATGGGAATGGGAATGTAGAGATGGAAGCTCTGCTAACAAGATTGAAGTTTTGCAGGTATCAGGCTTTTAAAGACACACCTGTGGTGGCTTTGACAAACTCACTGAGAGCAGAAACTGATCATACTGTAAGATGGGCACATTGGGTAAACTGGAATGTGATGAAGGTATCCCTGCTAGACGTGTCCAGATATCTTGCAGGTATCAAGTGAAGGCTGATGTCCTTCATACCTGTGATGTGAAGAGATGGCTATCTCGTCCTGTCGTGGCCTTCACAGAACCACTCAGAGCTGAACCAGAGAGAGAAGCTGAATCCTGCTGGAGCAGGGCTGACTTGCCTGACATCAATGGGAGAATCTAAGATTGTTGAAGTACCCTACTTATAAATGTATTATGCTATATTCTTTGTGTTAGTTTACAATAATATTCTATGATGTGCCTTGTTATTAATCTACTGTATTATTGTTTAAAATATTCTTTGTAACCAGTAACAATGTTATTAGTGGAATTGGATGGAGTCTGTGTAAACGGTTCATTGACAGAAATTCATGCTAGCATGTTGAAGTCTGGGGCCTCTCTCTTATCAGGGGTAGGATCTCTAAAATATACATGGAGCCTCCTTCGCATTCCAATCCAGTAAAGCAAAGGCAAGCAAAATGAAAATAACCCAAAGAGTGTAAAGACAGTTAGAATTGAATTATAAGAAATAATGGTTTGTGATTTTACTGTAAGGCAGAACAATATGAAGTGTATTAGCAGAAAGTTTATAAGAATTTGGAACTAAGAGAATCTAGTGCAGAAATTAACTTAAAGTAAGAATGTTAGTCAAAGCAGAATGGTACCAGTCTGTCAGGCATACAGCAGGCTTGCCAAAGAGAAGGTAATTCATCTTGGTAACCCTTGCTTGTTTATAGTACCAGGCGGAGGGTGAAGTTTGGGGGGTTTGGAATCCAAGGTTTATATAATGAGTGATCTATTACATATAAGAAATATCTCTTGGAACAGATGAGGGAGGGGCCATAGCATAGGACCATGGAATGCCACACGTCTGAGAAGATGATCACAAAAGAGTCTTCTATCAATGATGGATGACCTTGATAGAGAAGCAGGTGGTTCAGAACTTACCTGAACAGGATTTTTGTAAAAGAAACAGAGAGGTGACTTTTAGTTTAAAGCACTGAATGGCTAAAATGAGGCTGTTATATTTTGATTATGTTCCTGATAAACTGAATTTAAGTGAGAATGCTTGAATATATAGTTGCCTGCTTAAGAAGTTTGCTATGAGCCTTCTACCAGCCCCTATCCAATATATTTTAGTTCATTGTTAAACCACATCTGTGCATGTAATGAAGCCAATCAAACAAGGAGGATGTCTTTTGATGTTAAAAGGTACACTTATTATTGGGATAATTACACCAGGATAGGTGTTATATATTAAACACATCTTTTGATGTATTCTTCATATACTTGCACTGTATTCACATGCATGCTGTGTTCAGGAACTCCCTGGTACCAAGAAAGAATAACATTAGTTCAAAAGTTCACCTTACATATTTCAGAGATGTAGGAGAAATGGACTAGAGGATGATGGCTAATTAATCTTATGAAGGGAGTTACCGGGTGTTTTAAAAAATGTTATTCACTTGAAGGACATGCACTGTTAAGGTTGATTAATGTTCATAACTTAATTGAGACTTCTGATGCAAGAAGTGAGGCAAAAACTCTATAAAAACCGAGGCAAAATCCTAGTCAAGTGTCACCAACTTGCTAGCTACAAGTTGTGTGATCCATGCTCTGAAGATCTCTGATCAAGCTGATTGCTGTTGGTGTCGTGTTCACAAGTCTTTGCCTTTGAAGACAGTTCCTGTCCTTACCTCACACTCTACACTTCCATATATAATTTGGGAGGTAAGAACTATTTGGAATCTATATCTCTCCTATATTGATGCATTGCTATAAGGTATATGACTTATGTTTTAGTCTCTGCAATTGATATATTGGATGTTTTAGGACTTAGCGATTGGCGTCTATAGTTTTATGCATGCGTAGCCTTAGAGCAAAACATGTTGTAACCATAAAATGTATTTGAAGTATTAATGCTAACAACTGTTAAGGCACTGGACTGCCCAGTTTGCCTGTCAGCTGGGATTCGACGTAGTCTGTAACTACTTCAATCAATTTTTTAGAAGTTAATAAACCGAAGGGGTTCTAATACTACTCTGAATTGTTAAAACTTCAAATCGAATGAGTCTGTGTGAATTTCTTGATTATTAAAAGTCATCTGGATACGCTTGCAAGCCCAGTGCACGAACGATCCACTTACAGGAGAAACGAAACATCTTTATGTCCTCCTGAACGTCTCCCGAGTTTAAAAGTGTGCTCAGAGTATATATATATATATAAAAATAAAAAGAGTACGTGCGAACCTGACAAAGGATAAAAACAGTTTCATGTAAGTCAAATATTTTTTCATTGCAATGGGATTGGAAAAAATCCCGACGGCATCGCTGAACTTGAAAGCATAGCTGCTACGGACTCAAGTGCATCAGGTAGTCTTGATATTTTGTATATATTATGAGAAATTTAAGATATGAATTTAAAGTAAAACATCAGGCAGGCCTAGGTCCCCCACCCCCACTCAATAGTTCAGGTGTGTTGTGCCAAGCATTTGTCCGTCAGTTATTTTGTGTTCTAACGTTTATTGCATTCAGATTATTCATATGTTCATATGAATTAATGGAGAACTGTATTCATTTTCTAGGAGGATCAAAAATCACAAACCTGGCAAAGTTGCAAAAGGTGTAATACAAATACAGAAGAAAATATTCAGCAGAAGATGAAAGTCAAGGTTAGTAACGGCTCATTTCAAGCCCCAAATAAAGTTTTGTAGCACTTTTATAAAGATGTTAAATGTGTACTTTCTAATATATTGTACATTTTACCGAGGCTATGCAATTAAAAATAATTTTCCATCTGTGGGCTCGTCCATAAATGCAAGGTACCAGCAGGTTATAATTTACAACGTCACAGAAACCCTGGATGAAATTATTTTCCTGTAACTCACTGAAGCCGTCTATTATTCTCTCTCTCTCTCTCTCTCTCTCTCTCTCTCTCTCTCTCTCTCTCTCTCTCTCTCTGTGTATATATATATATATATATAGGGGAAATTTAAGAGGAAGAAAAGCAGTAATGATTCAATTAAGGGCAGAACAAGTAAGAGCAGATAATCTGGCAATAGCGGTTTAGATAATGAGTGCCACATGCAGAGGAGTCCAAACAGATGCAATTCAAAGTAATACAGATGTCAATAGTTAAGAGCAAAAGTCACTTCAGGATGCATTCGAAGATGTAGCTTAAAGATGTGCATATACTGTTTCTATTTTGGCTAACTATCACTGTTAGGGAGTGCTCTGCAGTCAATTTATAGAAATATACAAATAGAAGCACTGGTGGAGAAGATGTAAGTTAATCTGGCTTGAACAGATAAACATGTTTCTATTTAAAGGTGTACATGCAATTGCTGTGTACAGTATCTATGGTTATACTGTTATTTTTTTCAATTTAATTTCTAATATATAAATCAGAGGCAAGAAGATTCAAAGCCAACTACATCAACTGCACAGACAACTGGGATCCCACCATCTGAGGTAAGAATAATGATCCATCCAGAGAAGAAAACCTGGAACAGCTTAATCTATGATTAGCTTATTGTGATCTACCTGTGCAGAGTTGCTCTTTCTTCATGTGCTAATTAATGTTTCACTATGCTGTATGCCAGCATATTTCTATATTTATAGTTTATTACAAGAGGCCTTATTGATCGCTGCCAAAAGCAAAGCCAGCAAAAATTCGCAACAACATATCTGTCCCGTCATTCCCTCTAGGGTGCTGTCTATTACAAAGGGCACACACCAAAGCCAACAGCACCGAGAGCAGAAACCAGGAAATAATAGGTAAGTAAAACATTTCAGATTTAGAAAAGCTAAAAGAACCACAAAACCCCTCTGAGGTAAGAAGTCTTCTTGGGTTAGTTACCTACTGAGGACAATTCATTCCTGGCTTAGCTACACTGACACAGCCTTTGAGAGAGCTTACAAAACGGGACCGTGGCCCTGGTCTGAATGCCATCAACAAGCATCTAACACACTAACGAGCAAACTAACAGGTGACACAGTGATGCCTACTGAAGAAAACAGAACTGCTGTCTCCTGTCGAGCAGAGATACTCCAGGACTGAAAGAGGAGCACGAGCACCTCTATCTTTCAGGACCGACGTTTACAGTCATCACTGATCATAAACCACTAGTGCCCCTCTTCAACAAGCCTTCATCCAAGCCAACACCAAGAATTGAGAGATGGCTTAAACTTCAAAACTACAAATCTGATATCCTATACAAGGCAGGCTCCAGCAATCCCACTGATTACTTCTCAGGATAACAATCATGCTAATGTGTGGTAATAATTATATATGTCTAGGGTTTAGGTCGCCAAAATTACTATTTCTATTAAAATGTTGTTAATACATTTGCGGAAATCAAAGGTTCTTAACACAAATACTAAAAGAAATATAACAATTACATATTTGTAATTTATATTTTCCGGGTTTATTCTAAATTCTTGATAAAGTGCACAAACAGACACAATAGAAAACTATTTCTGTTATATATAAGTTCTTAAGGTTACTGTCAATCATTTGGTTTATCTTTACTGGTTCTGCCCGGTTTTGTTCCCTGGAACTTGTTGTTTAAATTCCGCATTTTGGATAAAAAGTTTTAATTCGCCATAACTTTATTTGATAGCTCATAATCTCGTATACGTTTCGGATTCCTTCTCCCCACAAGATTTCAAACATGCTAATATTAAAATGTCTTGTTATAAGCATGAGATTTTAATACATTTATTTGTCATTTTACTTCATTTAAAATGCGTTTATATTTCCAATTTGTCGTGATAAGACTTTTTGAATGTGTGCGCGTCAAGTGTTTGTAGTAGAAAGTTTGTAAAACAATTGCATTTCATTTCAATGCCAAGGGTAGTTTTTTATAGCATACCATTCAGGGATCATTTAGAATGGGTGACACTCAGTCAATTCCTAAACTTTCTAATGATTTTTAGAATCATAAAGTTGAAACAGTAACTTTGTTTGATCAGTTTTTATCATTGCATCGTGTTGCCATTAAATACTTGTTTGATTTTACTGAAAGTTCTGTTTCAGTAAATCTCCCATGTGCTTACTTCTTTAATCCACTGGGGGAGTGTACTCCTGTGGCACCAAATTCCTAATACAGTGCACTCTGTTTATAAGAATCACTGATATAAGAATCAACTGCAGATAATGATCAAAACCGCTGGAACAAAATCATGCCTATACTAACCATGCCAAAATACTCTGCTTATAAGAATCAAGCAATCCGCTTATAAGAATCAGAGGCAAACTGACTACATGTAGTATGATGCTGTATCAAGTGCAATGATGTGTACAGCCAATAAAGCTGTTTTTGAATTTGAATTTGATCACATCTTGCGTGATTAGACACACAGCGTGTATCCAGTATAATCCCTGCTCCGCAGCAACTCCCAGTAGAAAAAAAGCAAGTCGTGCAGTTTATGTGTGTCGACATGGCAGGAGAAAGAAAGACGCACAGCTGCATTGTACAGGTATTTTTGGTGTTCTCTGTTCGTGAAAATGTGTTTTAATAAAGTGAATACACATTCATTGAATACATGCGGAGTACAGCACTGCTGTGTGATATGCATGTAGAGGAAGAGGGATTGCATAGCGGTGCAGTGAGGGGAGGAGGGGATTGTGGAGCTTTGCATCTCCGCTTAGTGAAAAACCGTGAGATCTGCATTGCAATTGAAAAAAAAACAAGCCACAGATGCTTAAATGCAGTGGTAGTCTGTAAAATACTGTACTGTAAAATACTGTGCTGTCATTTTAATTCAAAGGCCATTACACATAACACAGCACAGCAGTTAAACTCAGGCACCCTCACAAGACAATCGCTTCTCAAGTATACTGTAGTAAAATAGGATCCTGTATCCTTGAGTAAACAGAATCGTGATCATATAACAAGTTGCTTACCCACGAGGGCTTGTTTTGATGTATTATCCTCAGTGATTGAGCACCATTGACATTTGTATACTGTATTTCAACTGCTGATGCTTGGAGGCACGCTTTTGCTAATTGTAATCATATTGGTCTGCTTTTAAGAATCAACCACTTATAAGAATCAAATCTTCTGGGATGGATGTGATTCTTATAAATGGCGTACACTGTATTAAGTTTGAATAAACATTGGAGTCTAGTTTTCATTATTAGTCTTGCAGACAGAGACCATCTGTTTAAGCACATAAAATAAATAATTTTGAACTGTCTATTTGAGAACTGTTTTATTGAGATTAAACATTTTGGTCAGTATAACAATCCGCCTACTTCTGCTGTTTGTTTGTCCTCACATACCTTGGCTGACTCTATACAGGGTTTAGACGGTGTTGGTACGTCTGAGTTCTGGTAACGTGTGTCAGACAGGTCAGTGGTTGGTAGTGCAGTGTATTCTGACTCTACCTGGCACCCCTTCACTTGAATTCATTACAAAATGCCTTGAAGCAGAGAACAGTGCACTCGGATTGCTGAGTGGTGCAGACAGTCACTAGGGTGTGGCCTGCGAGTTAAACAGAGAGCAACATGATGGGTGTAAACAGAGGAGGTGCTCTGAATGGTCAGTGCTGTCATTATCCCAGGAATGAGGACAAGCCCCCAAAGCTCAATCCTGTTTATATAACAAGTACAGTGTATGAGCAACCGAGTTCTGCATCTGCTTCAAGCAGCGGTGGCGTGATTCAGAACAGAGCGATTTGCTCGGTCTTTCCTACACTGGGTTTGAATGAATGCGACATTCCAAAATGAGATTCAGGTCGCTCAGGTCCACTGGATATGAAAAAAATGACAATGCTGGATCTCTCAATGCTTGCTGTGTGAATGTGTGATACATGCTGGGTCTCAATGCTTGCTGTATGCATGTGTGATACATGCTGGGTCTCAATGCTTGCTGTGTGAATGTGTGATACATGCTGGATCTCAATGCTTGCTGTATGAATGTGTGATACATGCTGGATCTCTCAATGCTTGCTGTATGAATGTGTGATACATGCTGGGTCTCAATGCTTGATGTATGAATGTGTGATACATGCTGGATTTCTCAATGCTTGCTGTATGAATGTGTGATACATGCTGGGTCTCAATGCTTGCTGTATGAATGTGTGATACATGCTGGATCTCTCAATGCTTGCTGTATGAATGTGTGATACATGCTGGATCTCTCAATGCTTGCTGTATGAATGTGTGATACATGCTGGGTCTCAATGCTTGCTGTATGAATGTGTGATACATGCTGGGTCTCAATGCTTGCTGTATGAATGTGTGATACATGCTGGATCTCAATGCTTGCTGTATGAATGTGTGATACATGCTGGATCTCTCAATGCTTGCTGTATGAATGTGTGATACATGCTGGGTCTCAATGCTTGCTGTATGAATGTGTGATACATGCTGGGTCTCAATGCTTGCTGTATGAATGTGTGATACATGCTGGATCTCAATGCTTGCTGTATGAATGTGTGATACATGCTGGATCTCTCAATGCTTGCTGTATGAATGTGTGATACATGCTGGATCTCTCAATGCTTGCTGTATGAATGTGTGATACATGCTGGATCTCTCAATGCTTGCTGTATGAATGTGTGATACATGCTGGATCTCTCAATGCTTGCTGTATGAATGTGTGATACATGCTGGATCTCTCAATGCTTGCTGTATGAATGTGTGATACATGCTGGGTCTCGATGCTTGCTGTATGAATGTGTGATACATGCTGGGTCTCAATGCTTGCTGTATGAATGTGTGATACATGCTGGATCTCAATGCTTGCTGTATGAATGTGTGATACATGCTGGATCTCTCAATGCTTGCTGTATGAATGTGTGATACATGCTGGATCTCTCAATGCTTGCTGTATGAATGTGTGATACATGCTGGATCTCTCAATGCTTGCTGTATGAATGTGTGATACATGCTGGGTCTCTCAATGCTTGCTGTATGAATGTGTGATACATGCTGGGTCTCAATGCTTGCTGTATGAATGTGTGATACATGCTGGGTCTCTCAATGCTTGCTGTATGAATGTGTGATACATGCTGGATCTCAATGCTTGCTGTATGAATGTGTGATACATGCTGGGTCTCAATGCTTGCTGTATGAATGTGTGATACATGCTGGATCTCTCAATGCTTGCTGTATGAATGTGTGATACATGCTGGATCTCTCAATGCTTGCTGTGTGAATGTGTGACACATGCTGGATCTCTCAATGCTTGCTGTATGAATGTGTGATACATGCTGGGTCTCAATGCTTGCTGTATGAATGTGTGATACATGCTGGGTCTCAATGCTTGCTGTATGAATGTGTGATACATGCTGGGTCTCGATGCTTGCTGTATGAATGTGTGATACATGCTGGATCTCAATGCTTGCTGTATGAATGTGTGATACATGCTGGATCTCTCAATGCTTGCTGTATGAATGTGTGATACATGCTGGGTCTCAATGCTTGCTGTATGAATGTGTGATACATGCTGGGTCTCAATGCTTGCTGTATGAATGTGTGATACATGCTGGGTCTCAATGCTTGCTGTATGAATGTGTGATACATGCTGGATCTCTCAATGCTTGCTGTATGAATGTGTGATACATGCTGGATCTCTCAATGCTTGCTGTATGAATGTGTGATACATGCTGGGTCTCAATGCTTGCTGTATGAATGTGTGATACATGCTGGGTCTCAATGCTTGCTGTATGAATGTGTGATACATGCTGGGTCTCTCAATGCTTGCTGTATGAATGTGTGATACATGCTGGATCTCTCAATGCTTGCTGTATGAATGTGTGATACATGCTGGATCTCTCAATGCTTGCTGTATGAATGTGTGATACATGCTGGGTCTCAATGCTTGCTGTATGAATGTGTGATACATGCTGGGTCTCAATGCTTGCTGTATGAATGTGTGATACATGCTGGATCTCAATGCTTGCTGTATGAATGTGTGATACATGCTGGATCTCTCAATGCTTGCTGTATGAATGTGTGATACATGCTGGGTCTCAATGCTTGCTGTATGAATGTGTGATACATGCTGGGTCTCAATGCTTGCTGTGTGAATGTGTGATACATGCTGGATCTCTCAATGCTTGCTGTATGAATGTGTGATACATGCTGGATCTCTCAATGCTTGCTGTATGAATGTGTGATACATGCTGGGTCTCAATGCTTGCTGTATGAATGTGTGATACATGCTGGATCTCAATGCTTGCTGTATGAATGTGTGATACATGCTGGGTCTCAATGCTTGCTGTATGAATGTGTGATACATGCTGGATCTCAATGCTTGCTGTATGAATGTGTGATACATGCTGGATCTCTCAATGCTTGCTGTATGAATGTGTGATACATGCTGGGTCTCAATGCTTGCTGTATGAATGTGTGATACATGCTGGATCTCTCAATGCTTGCTGTATGAATGTGTGATACATGCTGGGTCTCAATGCTTGCTGTATGAATGTGTGATACATGCTGGATCTCAATGCTTGCTGTATGAATGTGTGATACATGCTGGGTCTCAATGCTTGCTGTATGAATGTGTGATACATGCTGGATCTCTCAATGCTTGCTGTATGAATGTGTGATACATGCTGGATCTCTCAATGCTTGCTGTATGAATGTGTGATACATGCTGGGTCTCAATGCTTGCTGTATGAATGTGTGATACATGCTGGGTCTCAATGCTTGCTGTATGAATGTGTGATACATGCTGGATCTCAATGCTTGCTGTATGAATGTGTGATACATGCTGGATCTCTCAATGCTTGCTGTATGAATGTGTGATACATGCTGGATCTCAATGCTTGCTGTATGAATGTGTGATACATGCTGGGTCTCTCAATGCTTGCTGTATGAATGTGTGATACATGCTGGATCTCTCAATGCTTGCTGTATGAATGTGTGATACATGCTGGATCTCTCAATGCTTGCTGTATGAATGTGTGATACATGCTGGATCTCAATGCTTGCTGTATGAATGTGTGATACATGCTGGGTCTCAATGCTTGCTGTGTGAATGTGTGATACATGCTGGATCTCTCAATGCTTGCTGTATGAATGTGTGATACATGCTGGATCTCTCAATGCTTGCTGTATGAATGTGTGATACATGCTGGATCTCTCAATGCTTGCTGTATGAATGTGTGATACATGCTGGATCTCTCAATGCTTGCTGTGTGAATGTGTGATACATGCTGGATCTCTCAATGCTTGCTGTATGAATGTGTGATACATGCTGGGTCTCAATGCTTTCTGTATGAATGTGTGATACATGCTGGGTCTCAATGCTTGCTGTATGAATGTGTGATACATGCTGGGTCTCAATGCTTTCTGTATGAATGTGTGATACATGCTGGGTCTCAATTCTTGCTGTATGAATGTGTGATACATGCTGGGCAGCTCTTCCTCTAAGCTTTTTAGATACAGAGAGCCCTGTAGTTTTGACTGAGAAAGGGTAAATTATCAGGGAGAAACCTTCGGCCACACATTAGCCACATATTTAATATATTTAATACATTACACAATTTTGAAACAATATTCCAACACAAGTATCTCAACAATTTTACAATTTAAAATTTAAACAAGACATTTATTGTGGCTCTGCCTCTGATTCTGAAACATCCTCTGATTTTTATATATATATATATATAATAAATACAGAATTTTCATCAAGCTTGTATTTACCTTTATGAAGCCTGTCTGAGATCTTATCATAAATGCAGCCCTGCCAGTATTGACTACATCCCCTTACACAGTAAAGTGATCCATTATTCAAAGAACGTATAGCTAGAAAAAAGCTTGCTTGCATGCTTGTTCATCAGATAATCTCATGTAATTAAGAAACAGACATTGCTTAATACAGCTAATTATAGCTTTAATAAAGGCAGGTAGCATGGAAAGAAAATAAACTTAACAATAATTAAACACGCAGTTCATTTGGCTAACTTACTTACATTCGAGAAAGTCCTGCCTGAGCACAGTCCAGTACCTTTTTCAGCAGAGAAGAATGCTGTGCTTTTCAGCTCTGACTTTTTCTGAAACATTTCATTTTTTTAGGGCTGTCAATTAATTACAGTTAACTTCTGCGACTAACACGTTGTTTTTTTTTGGAGATTTTTTCTTTTTTAAGCGTTTGTCTTATTGCTTGACGTTTAATCTTTTAACTTATTTTTGTATTAATACTCTGTGCTTCTATCAGCATCCAGTTTGTTTGTGCTCTGAGCCGATTGCTTTCCGTGTTGTGGGAGAGGAGGTGATTGGAGAAGCGCATGCACAAAAAAAAACACAAACTCCCGCTTTGCAACAAGCGTCTGTAACAAAAGAATCACACCTCGTAGCATCACCTGTGTCATACAGCATCTTCACTGGTGAAATTCAACTCCTATTCTAAATAATAATGTACAAATAATATAGTCATCTATAATAATGTACATGTATGTGTTTATATATACAGCTTTCAACGTGGTTTAAATTACATTAAAAACACTGAATGCTCATACCTACAACTTTTTTTTTTAATAAAATTATTATTATTATTATTATAAACTATGATACACACACACAAAGGAAACTGTTAAGAAGATATACAGTATAAATGGAAATGCATTAAGGGGAGTAATAAACTGACTCCATTGTGATTTAGCAGTTGGTTCAAACAATTTAACAGCAAATGTTTCTGTATAATTTGGTATAAATATATAAAACTATAAAGAAGGAGCAATAATATTAAATAGAGAAATAGGACAACAGTTTTTTATGCTGGGTTTGTTTTTGGATAATAATAATAATAATAATAATAATAATAATAATAATAATAATAATAATAATAATAAATACTACAATATAAATTTCACTTGTATAGCGCTCTTCATGCAAGCACTCCTGGGCCTTTACCAAAGTAATATAAAAAACCCTGTGTCTAATATATAATCCAGCTACAAATAAACAGACACAAACAAATGTGTTTTCAAACAGGATTTCAAAGATTCAATTGTGCTGGCATTCCTCTGCCCTGGCTCTGGACTGTAGGGACTATCAGGAGATGAGCATGTTCGATCTCAGGGAACGACCCGGGGGGCATGTGGGGTCAGCAGATCCTGAAGATAAGAAGAGCCAAGACCATGCGAGGCCTTACAGGCAACAAGAACTTTAAAATAATAATAATAATAATAATAATAATAATACCAGTAATTACACAAGCGAATGAGGCGCATGCAGTCATTGTATCAATTAAATATGCCATTCAAACCAAGATTGACTAAGTTTATTTTTTGATAGCCCTAATTTTTTTCTTCATTGGTGCAGCTGCCATGTTGAGTTTCAGCAGACACACCGCGTGTGAAGTCACATGATGAATAAACTCAACTTGCAAAGGAAATGCACATGGTATGTCTTCTGCAATTACTGTATAATACACTTGATGTGTATTTGACCCTAAATTAATATTTTGATTACATTTTCACCACTTTCAAAACACTTGATATTTCTGAAATGGTCGTTTTAAAGGGAAATAAAACAAAACCATCAAAAGTATGACTATTGTGATTTTTATTTATGTTTACCTGAGTATTTACACTTCTACATACTGCAGAAAGATTGTGCTTCACTTATTAGTATTCAATTATACGACAAGTTCAAAACTGTAAAGTTCATGAGCAGCACCGAGCAGCACTCTCTATAGAGGCTGAATCGCCAGACGCCTGCTTCGCCCGCCCTGTACTAGTAGATCCGCTGGTGCCCGAGCGAGCTCTGAGCGAATGTGGTGCATTTTTACAGAGAGAAGTCAGAGACTCAGCTGCAAGACAGATGCAAATATGTTTGTGTTAATGCTTTGCAAGAATGCTCTCAAACGATAGGTTTACCTCAAGAGGCTGAAGTCTCGATTAAGATTGATATTTATGATAACTTGCAAAAGTTAGTAAACTGAGTGCAAAGGTTCTTGCCCATTATTGCGAAAAATGTGTGCATTTTAGACTTGGAGGAAGCGCTGATGAATGTGTGACACATGCTGGGTCTCAATGCTTGCTGTGTGAATGTGTGATACATGCTGGATCTCTCATTGCTTGCTGTATGAATGTGTGATACATGCTGGGTCTCTCAATGCTTGCTGTATGAATGTGTGATACATGCTGAATCTCTCAATGCTTGCTGTATGAATGTGTGATACATGCTGGATCTCTCAATGCTTGCTGTATGAATGTGTGATACATGCTGGATCTCTCAATGCTTGCTGTATGAATGTGTGATACATGCTGGATCTCTCAATGCTTGCTGTATGAATGTGTGATACATGCTGGGTCTCAATGCTTGCTGTATGAATGTGTGATACATGCTGGGTCTCAATGCTTGCTGTATGAATGTGTGATACATGCTGGATCTCAATGCTTGCTGTATGAATGTGTGATACATGCTGGATCTCTCAATGCTTGCTGTGTGAATGTGTGATACATGCTGGATCTCAATGCTTGCTGTGTGAATGTGTGATACATGCTGGATCTCTCAATGCTTGCTGTGTGAATGTGTGATACATGCTGGATCTCTCAATGCTTGCTGTATGAATGTGTGATACATGCTGGATCTCTCAATGCTTGCTGTATGAATGTGTGATACATGCTGGGTCTCAATGCTTGCTGTGTGAATGTGTGATACATGCTGGATCTCTCAATGCTTGCTGTATGAATGTGTGATACATGCTGGATCTCTCAATGCTTGCTGTATGAATGTGTGATACATGCTGGGTCTCTCAATGCTTGCTGTATGAATGTGTGATACATGCTGGATCTCAATGCTTGCTGTATGAATGTGTGATACATGCTGGGTCTCAATGCTTGCTGTATGAATGTGTGATACATGCTGGGTCTCAATGCTTGCTGTATGAATGTGTGATACATGCTGGGTCTCAATGCTTGCTGTATGAATGTGTGATACATGCTGGGTCTCAATGCTTGCTGTATGAATGTGTGATACATGCTGGGTCTCAATGCTTGCTGTATGAATGTGTGATACATGCTGGGTCTCAATGCTTGCTGTATGAATGTGTGATACATGCTGGGTCTCAATGCTTGCTGTATGAATGTGTGATACATGCTGGATCTCTCAATGCTTGCTGTATGAATGTGTGATACATGCTGGGTCTCTCAATGCTTGCTGTATGAATGTGTGATACATGCTGGGTCTCTCAATGCTTGCTGTATGAATGTGTGATACATGCTGGATCTCTCAATGCTTGCTGTATGAATGTGTGATACATGCTGGGTCTCAATGCTTGCTGTATGAATGTGTGATACATGCTGGATCTCTCAATGCTTGCTGTATGAATGTGTGATACATGCTGGATCTCTCAATGCTTGCTGTATGAATGTGTGATACATGCTGGGTCTCAATGCTTGCTGTATGAATGTGTGATACATGCTGGATCTCTCAATGCTTGCTGTATGAATGTGTGATACATGCTGGATCTCTCAATGCTTGCTGTATGAATGTGTGATACATGCTGGATCTCAATGCTTGCTGTATGAATGTGTGATACATGCTGGATCTCAATGCTTGCTGTATGAATGTGTGATACATGCTGGATCTCAATGCTTGCTGTATGAATGTGTGATACATGCTGGATCTCTCAATGCTTGCTGTATGAATGTGTGATACATGCTGGATCTCAATGCTTGCTGTATGAATGTGTGATACATGCTGGATCTCTCAATGCTTGCTGTATGAATGTGTGATACATGCTGGGTCTCAATGCTTGCTGTATGAATGTGTGATACATGCTGGGTCTCAATGCTTGCTGTATGAATGTGTGATACATGCTGGATCTCTCAATGCTTGCTGTATGAATGTGTGATACATGCTGGATCTCAATGCTTGCTGTATGAATGTGTGATACATGCTGGATCTCTCAATGCTTGCTGTATGAATGTGTGATACATGCTGGGTCTCAATGCTTGCTGTATGAATGTGTGATACATGCTGGATCTCTCAATGCTTGCTGTATGAATGTGTGATACATGCTGGATCTCAATGCTTGCTGTATGAATGTGTGATACATGCTGGATCTCTCAATGCTTGCTGTATGAATGTGTGATACATGCTGGATCTCTCAATGCTTGCTGTATGAATGTGTGATACATGCTGGGTCTCAATGCTTGCTGTATGAATGTGTGATACATGCTGGGTCTCAATGCTTGCTGTATGAATGTGTGATACATGCTGGGTCTCAATGCTTGCTGTATGAATGTGTGATACATGCTGGATCTCTCAATGCTTGCTGTATGAATGTGTGATACATGCTGGGTCTCAATGCTTGCTGTATGAATGTGTGATACATGCTGGATCTCTCAATGCTTGCTGTATGAATGTGTGATACATGCTGGGTCTCTCAATGCTTGCTGTATGAATGTGTGATACATGCTGGGTCTCAATGCTTGCTGTATGAATGTGTGATACATGCTGGGTCTCTCAATGCTTGCTGTATGAATGTGTGATACATGCTGGGTCTCTCAATGCTTGCTGTATGAATGTGTGATACATGCTGGATCTCTCAATGCTTGCTGTATGAATGTGTGATACATGCTGGATCTCTCAATGCTTGCTGTATGAATGTGTGATACATGCTGGGTCTCAATGCTTGCTGTATGAATGTGTGATACATGCTGGGTCTCTCAATGCTTGCTGTATGAATGTGTGATACATGCTGGATCTCAATGCTTGCTGTATGAATGTGTGATACATGCTGGGTCTCAATGCTTGCTGTATGAATGTGTGATACATGCTGGGTCTCAATGCTTGCTGTATGAATGTGTGATACATGCTGGGTCTCTCAATGCTTGCTGTATGAATGTGTGATACATGCTGGGTCTCAATGCTTGCTGTATGAATGTGTGATACATGCTGGGTCTCAATGCTTGCTGTATGAATGTGTGATACATGCTGGGTCTCAATGCTTGCTGTATGAATGTGTGATACATGCTGGATCTCAATGCTTGCTGTATGAATGTGTGATACATGCTGGATCTCTCAATGCTTGCTGTATGAATGTGTGATACATGCTGGATCTCTCAATGCTTGCTGTATGAATGTGTGATACATGCTGGATCTCTCAATGCTTGCTGTATGAATGTGTGATACATGCTGGATCTCTCAATGCTTGCTGTATGAATGTGTGATACATGCTGGGTCTCAATGCTTGCTGTATGAATGTGTGATACATGCTGGATCTCTCAATGCTTGCTGTATGAATGTGTGATACATGCTGGGTCTCAATGCTTGCTGTATGAATGTGTGATACATGCTGGATCTCTCAATGCTTGCTGTATGAATGTGTGATACATGCTGGGTCTCAATGCTTGCTGTATGAATGTGTGATACATGCTGGGTCTCAATGCTTGCTGTATGAATGTGTGATACATGCTGGGTCTCCAATGCTTGCTGTGTGAATGTGTGATACATGCTGGATCTCTCAATGCTTGCTGTATGAATGTGTGATACATGCTGGATCTCTCAATGCTTGTTGTATGAATGTGTGATACATGCTGGGTCTCAATGCTTGCTGTGTGAATGTGTGATACATGCTGGATCTCTCAATGCTTGCTGTGTGAATGTGTGATACATGCTGGATCTCTCAATGCTTGATGTATGAATGTGTGATACATGCTGGATCTCTCAATGCTTGTTGTATGAATGTGTGATACATGCTGGATCTGTCAATGCTTGCTGTATGAATGTGTGATACATGCTGGGTCTCAATGCTTTCTGTATGAATGTGTGATACATGCTGGGTCTCAATGCTTGCTGTATGAATGTGTGATACATGCTGGGCAGCTCTTCCTCTAAGCTTTTTAGATACAGAGAGCTCTGTAGTTTTGACTGAGAAAGGGTAAATTATCAGGGAGAAACCTTCGGCCACACATTAGCCACATATTTAATATATTTAATACATTACACAATTTTGAAACAATATTCCAACACAAGTATCTCAACAATTTTACAATTTAAAATTTAAACAAGACATTTATTGTGGCTCTGCCTCTGATTCTGAAACATCCTCTGATTTTTATATATATATATATATATAATAAATACAGAATTTTCATCAAGCTTGTATTTACCTTTATGAAGCCTGTCTGAGATCTTATCATAAATGCAGCCCTGCCAGTATTGACTACATCCCCTGACACAGTAAAGTGATCCATTATTCAAAGAACGTATAGCTAGAAAAAGCTTGCTTGCATGCTTGTTCATCAGATAATCTCATGTAATTAAGAAACAGACATTGCTTAATACAGCTAATTATAGCTTTAATAAAGGCAGGTAGCATGGAAAGAAAATAAACTTAACAATAATTAAACACGCAGTTCATTTGGCTAACTTACATTCGGGAAAGTCCTGCCTGAGCACAGTCCTGTACCTTTTTCAGCAGAGAAGAATGCTGTGCTTTTCAGCTCTGACTTTTACTGAAACATTTAATTTTTTTAGGGCTGTCAATTAATTACAGTTAACTTCTGCAACTAACATGTTAATTTCTTTGGAGATTTTTTTTTTTTAACTTGTGTTAATCGCGTTTGTCTGGTTTTTTTTAACTTTTTGTATTAATACTCTGTGCTTCTATCAGCATCCAGTTTGTTTGTGCTCTGAGCCGATTGCTTTCCGTGTTGTGGGAGGGGAGGTGATTGGAGAAGCGCATGCACAAAAAAAAAAAAACACAAACTCCCGCTTTTTAACAAGCGTCTGTAACAAAAGAATCACACCTGCGTAGCATCGCCTGTGTCATACAGCATCTTCACTGGTGAAATTCAACTCCTATTCTAAATAATAATGTACGAATAATATAGTCATATATAATAATGTACATGTATGTGTTTATATATACAGCTTTCAACGTGGTTTAAATTACATTAAAAACACTGAATGCTCATACCTACAACTTTTTTTTTTAATAAAATTATTATTATTATTATTATAAACTATGATACACACACACAAAGGAAACTGTTAAGAAGATATACAGTATAAATGGAAATGCATTAAGGGGAGTAATAAACTGACTCCATTGTGATTTAGCAGTTGGTTCAAACAATTTAACAGCAAATGTTTCTGTATAATTTGGTATAAATATATAAAACTATAAAGAAGGAGCAATAATATTAAATAGAGAAATAGGACAACAGTTTTTTATGCTGGGTTTGTTTTGGATAATAATAATAATAATAATAATAATAATAATAATAATAATAATAATAATAATAAATACTACAATATAAATTTCACTTGTATAGCTCTTCATGCAAGCACTCCTGGGCCTTTACCAAAGTAATATAAAAACCCTGTGTCTAATATATAATCCAGCTACAAATAAACAGACACAAACAAATGTGTTTTCAAACAGGATTTCAAAGATTCAATTGTGCTGGCATTCCTCTGCCCTGGCTCTGGACTGTAGGGACTATCAGGAGATGAGCATGTTCGATCTCAGGGAACGACCCGGGGGGCATGTGGGGTCAGCAGATCCTGAAGATAAGAAGAGCCAAGACCATGCGAGGCCTTACAGGCAACAAGAACTTTAAAATAATAATAATAATAATAATAATAATAATACCAGTAATTACACAAGCGAATGAGACGCATGCAGTCATTGTATCAATTAAATATGCCATTCAAACCAAGATTGACTAAGTTTATTTTTTTGATAGCCCTAATTTTTTTCTTCATTGGTGCAGCTGCCATGTTGAGTTTCAGCAGACACACACGCGTGTGAAGTCACATAATGAATAAACTCAACTTGCAAAGGAAATGCACATGGCATGTCTTCTGCAATTACTGTATAATACACTTGATGTGTATTTGACCCTAAATTAATATTTTGATTACATTTTCACCAGTTTCAAAACACTTGATATTTCTGAAATGGTCGTTTTAAAGGGAAATAAAACAAAACCATCAAAAGTATGACTATTGTGATTTTTATTTATGTTTACCTGAGTATTTACACTTCTACATACTGCAGAAAGATTGTGCTTCACTTATTAGTATTCAATTATCGACAAGTTCAAAACTGTAAAGTTCATGAGCAGCACCGAGCAGCACTCTCTATAGAGGCTGAATCGCCAGATGCCTGCTTCGCCCGCCCTGTACTAGTAGATCCGCTGGTGCCCGAGCGAGCTCTGGCGAATGTGGTGCATTTTACAGAGAGAAGTCAGAGACTCAGCTGCAAGACAGATGCAAATATGTTTGTGTTAATGCTTTGCAAGAATGCTCTCAAGCGATAGGTTTACCTCAAGAGGCTGAAGTCTCGATTAAGATTGATATTTATGATAACTTGCAAAAGTTAGTAAACTGAGTGCAAAGGTTCTTGCCCATTATTGACGAAAAATGTGTGCATTTTAGACTTGGAGGAAACGCTGATGAATGTGTGACACATGCTGGGTCTCTCAATGCTTAATGTATGAATGTGTGATACATGCTGGATCTCTCAATGCTTGCTGTATGAATGTGTGATACATGCTGGATCTCTCAATGCTTGCTGTATGAATGTGTGATACATGCTGGATCTCTCAATGCTTGCTGTATGAATGTGTGATACATGCTGGGTCTCAATGCTTGCTGTATGAATGTGTGATACATGCTGGATCTCTCAATGCTTGCTGTATGAATGTGTGATACATGCTGGATCTCTCAATGCTTGCTGTATGAATGTGTGATACATGCTGGGTCTCAATGCTTGCTGTATGAATATGTGATACATGCTGGATCTCTCAATGCTTGCTGTATGAATGTGTGATACATGCTGGGTCTCAATGCTTGCTGTATGAATGTGTGATACATGCTGGATCTCTCAATGCTTGCTGTATGAATGTGTGATACATGCTGGATCTCTCAATGCTTGCTGTATGAATGTGTGATACATGCTGGGTCTCTCAATGCTTGCTGTATGAATGTGTGATACATGCTGGGTCTCAATGCTTGCTGTATGAATGTGTGATACATGCTGGATCTCTCAATGCTTAATGTATGAATGTGTGATACATGCTGGGTCTTAATGCTTGCTGTATGAATGTGTGATACATGCTGGGTCTCAATGCTTGCTGTATGAATGTGTGATTCATGCTGGATCTCTCAATGCTTGCTGTATGAATGTGTGATACATGCTGGGTCTCAATGCTTAATGTATGAATGTGTGATACATGCTGGGTCTCAATGCTTGCTGTATGAATGTGTGATTCATGCTGGATCTCAATGCTTGCTGTATGAATGTGTGATACATGCTGGGTCTCAATGCTTGCTGTATGAATGTGTGATACATGCTGGGTCTCAATGCTTGCTGTATGAATGTGTGATACATGCTGGGTCTCAATGCTTGCTGTATGAATGTGTGATACATGCTGGGTCTCAATGCTTGCTGTATGAATGTGTGATACATGCTGGGTCTCAATGCTTGCTGTATGAATGTGTGATACATGCTGGGTCTCAATGCTTGCTGTATGAATGTGTGATACATGCTGGGTCTCAATGCTTGCTGTATGAATGTGTGATTCATGCTGGATCTCTCAATGCTTGCTGTATGAATGTGTGATACATGCTGGGTCTCAATGCTTGCTGTATGAATGTGTGATACATGCTGGGTCTCAATGCTTGCTGTATGAATGTGTGATACATGCTGGATCTCTCAATGCTTGCTGTATGAATGTGTGATACATGCTGGGTCTCAATGCTTGCTGTATGAATGTGTGATACATGCTGGGTCTCAATGCTTGCTGTATGAATGTGTGATACATGCTGGGTCTCAATGCTTGCTGTATGAATGTGTGATACATGCTGGATCTCTCAATGCTTGCTGTATGAATGTGTGATACATGCTGGATCTCTCAATGCTTGCTGTATGAATGTGTGATACATGCTGGATCTCTCAATGCTTGCTGTATGAATGTGTGATACATGCTGGATCTCTCAATGCTTGCTGTATGAATGTGTGATACATGCTGGATCTCAATGCTTGCTGTGTGACTGTGTGATTCATGCTGGATCTCTCAATGCTTGCTGTATGAATGTGTGATACATGCTGGATCTCTCAATGCTTGCTGTATGAATGTGTGATTCATGCTGGATCTCTCAATGCTTGCTGTATGAATGTGTGATACATGCTGGATCACTGAATGCTATACTGAATGACTTTTGAAGCCGTTGATCCTTTAATAATGCATTTTTGGCACAGTACAAAAAACTTTTTTTTTTTTTTTTTTAATAAAAATGCCAGATATTGTGCTTTATAGAAAAAGAAGCTACCTTTATAACAAAACATGAATTCCATTTTTATTACAAGTAGCTCACAAAACAGAAATATCCCACCAAAAGAAACTTGGCGTTTCCATTAAATCTTAAATGTATTTAAATCTCCCATCTTTTTAAATTTAAATTTACAAAAATATCAGGCAGTGTGTTTGATAAATACTAAGTCCATTACAAAAGCGGTGTTTCTCAAACCTGTGTTGAAATGTACCAGTCCAATTCACAATACTGTGTTCTAGTCTAGCTGTTACAGTTAGCAATCAAACACTGTGCTCTAGTGTAGCTGCTATAGTTAGCAATCCCAAAGTAACTACACTAAGCTTGCCAACTATAGCAGCTAGACTAGAACACAGTATTTGGGGATAGCTAACTCTAGCAGCTAGACGAGAGCACAGTGTTTGTAAATCTTAGTTCTCTGTATGGATCATTGAATACTGGACAGCCCCCATCCCCAGGCTTTAGGACCCTGTCACTCAGCCTTCATATTGTTTGGGTGGGGCGTTTTTCAGGGGTCACCTGGGGGTCATCCGAGGTCAGTCGGAATCGGACAGAACAATCACTTCCTCTGGGTCGCACTGTGTAGCTACGGTCACCTGGGGAAAGAAAGCAGAGTGTTTCACATGTCCACACCCCTCCTGACAATCGAGCAGCAGGTATTACTGGGATACGGAGGAAAGGCCTTTTCATGTTCAGCTCCTTATTTCAGGAATATTCTGCCTTCTGGCAGGGAAGCTGGGACTTTTACAAAATAGCTTTATCTTAGTTTTCCAATTTTCCAATAAAAACTGCATTTTCTTTTTGTCCTTTTTAAATGCCAGTTTTATTAATGTATTGTGTTTTTATTAGACTGTTTTTAATTGTTTTGTAAAACCATTTTTAAACTTGAACCCTTAGCGGTCCATTTATTAAGTGCGTGTCGGACGCGTCAGGTCCAATTTATTTTCACACGTGCAGTTAATTTTAGGCAGCTGTTTAAAAGTATTTTTTTCCAGTCAAACGGGTTTAAAAGGCCCTGCATATCAACAAAGCACTCACTAGGGATCTCCAGCCCGCCCCACCCTTTAGATTCGCTATCGGCTTTCACATATGCTAATAAATAAATAATAATAATAATAATAATAATAATAATAATAATAATAATAGTCATACATACAGATCAATCATCTCCTGATCCCTCGTTTTATCACCAAATGCCTCAATAATGCGATCCAAGTTATTATTTTATTACTATAACATCTGGAAAAAGCTCTGCAAATGTCCGTGATATTCTCTGAGTGCTGATTCAGTAACAGCCAGCTTGTTTCCTTATGACCGCCCTATCTGATGCCAGGGGCAAGTATGACTATTCATGAGATACGCCTTTTTTTTTTTTTTCGGCTTGTCTCGGCTCCGTCGCTCCCACTTGGCCATTGAATGGTTTTCTCGGCTTTTTCGGAGAAAAACGACTAGAAACCCGTTTTTGCGTTTTTGATGATGTCGGACAGGGTCCCACATTGGACGGAGAGGAATAATTGCAATGTCGGACCAGGTCCCACATAGGACCGCAAAGGGTTAATAAAACTTCTCATTTCATTTTGTATCTCTAATTTAATGGCTTAATCTTTATTTATTTATTTATTTTTTCTGTGAAGCGCTTTGGGATCCTTATGAGGAAAGGTGTTATAGAAATGTGAATTGCATTTTATTGTACTGTGAGCTTAATTAGCTTGTTACCTAAACACTGGGTCTAATCAAGCTGGTATTAAAACCTTGAATGGGTGAAACTGCTCTGCAATCGATGTCTCATTTCCATTCCTGTATCGTGTGCTAACAGGCGCATGTATTTACATTAGACCGACTCAGTATCTCTCCCCTCAGATTCTGATGCACTCAATGGCTTATGCTAAAGAAGGTCCTGAGCAACTTTCATCACAATCGGCTCTCAGGAATAATTAAACATGGAAGCGCGACACAAAGGCGTGACCAGAAAAACAGCTTCCATGGTCTTGATTCACAAAGCCTGAGTTTGAGTTTGTTTAAGAATAATTAATGCTGTTGTACCCCAGATTCTGATACTCTCAATAACGTCTGCGAGCTAAATAAGGTCCATAGCAAATTTCATCACATATCGGACAAGATGTTCTCTAGATGTAGGCAGACAGGCAGGCAGAGAGGCGTACCTTCTTCCTCTTACTGGGAGTACACTTGCTGGAACTGGGCTGTGAGCTGCTGACCAGTTGTGACAGCGGAGAGTCTGCTCTGGTGGAGTCTGCTACTGGGAAGACTGTGCAGTGAGAGTCGGGGACTGCTGGAACACACCCCCATATCAAGAGAGATCTCCTCATCAACACTGCGGAGAGAGGGAGAGGAGAGGGGAGAGGTGATCAGAGAGGGAAGAAAGGAGAAAGAGTGAGGCGGGGAGAGAGATGGGGAAGAGATGGAAGGAGGGGAAAGGGAGAAGAGAGGGGGAGAGAGAGAGAGAGAGAGAAAACTGTATGATTCTCAACAGCAATGAGCTAACCTCATAAGGAGTGTGCCATTCTAACCAGTACAACACTCGGGAGCAACAAACTCTCTCCAGCATCGCCTCCTAACCTCTCACCTGTCCTCTGGCCTTCTTGGTGACCTTTGATCTCCCATTCATCCCTTGTTTCCTATTGGGGGTGAGGAGCCCAGCTTCCTCTTCACACTCCTGTTGGAGCCGTGATTGGCTGTGGTGTCTGTGTGTCCCTCCCGAGGAGCTGTGATTGGGCGCCTGGGAGCAGACAAGCAGAGGGAGCCGAGACTGGCCGACGGGGAGGGAGGGGACGGGGTGAGTTGTCAAGGTTACTGGAGATTAAAACGCCGGGGAGGAGGGAGAGTCTGCTCTGGAGGAGAGAGAGGCGTGAGTCCCCTGACAGGACAGCAGCGACCCACATAGAGACTTCTCATTGGCTTTGGGAGACAGCCCTGTGCTCTGAATGGCTGATCCTGAGGAAGACAGGAGTGGGGACTCATTGACCGAGCAGAGAGACAGAGGAGAGTTCGATTGGCAGTTTTCTGTTCCACCTCCATGATGTCATCACTATGAGAGTCGCCCACTTCCTGTTTGACCTCCTGAGTGCCCGATTGGCTGGGACTGGCTGGAGGGGAGGGGCTTCCCGTGGCAGCTGCCTTCCCTATTAGTGTTTGCGTGTCACTTGTAGTTTTGTGTGTGTCTGACGTCCTGTCCTCGTCCCGGCTCTTCTCCGATTGGCTGTCCTCTCCCACTTCCTCCCCATTGTTCTCTGCTTCCTCCTCGGAACAGGAAATCCCACCCTCTTTGGCCATGAGCGGGTCCTGGTCAATCCCCTCGGCCTTCTCTTCATCTGAGGGGTGAAAAATAAATACAATAAAATTAAAAAAAAACTAGGAGGAAGCTCAGACCCAGCACCCTGCTGCACCCAGCCCAGCGTTTCACAACCCCCTCAATGAAGCAAAGCACACTGATCCAAAGAAAATGAAAGGAGCAACATTTGAACTTTGCCAAAACAAAATCAAACTATTATCTTATTTTAAGGGTGTGCTCTTTACACACTGAAACGAACTGATCGACTCGTTTTATCAAGTGCATGACATCAGCGACATGTGTCTAAAGACACAGAGAAAGACTTTCCAGTCTCTGAATTGCTTTTTCAGCTTTTCTTAATTCAACACATTACTTTGACTTTGCTCTGTCCCTTGTTATTCATAACACAGCATTATTATTATTAGTTTATTTAGCAGGCGCCTTTATCCAAGGCGACTTACAGAGACTTAGGGTGTGTGAACTATGCATCAGCTGCAGAGTCACTTACAACTACGTCTCACCCGAAAGACAGAGCACAAGGAGGTTAAGTGACTTGCTCAGGGTCACACAATGAGTCAGTGGCTGAGGTGGGATTTGAACCGGGGACCTCCTGGTTACAAGCCCGTTTCTTTAACCACTGGACCACACAGCCTCCAGCATATTTTTTTTTCAACATAATCCTGATTATTTTGATATTTTCTATTCACAACTAGGGAATTACTTTTTTTAAACTTTTACTCAGGAGCGTGTGCTAGGAGAGAGTTTTTTTTTCTTCTAAACGTTGCAGAAAGAGGATTTCTCTTCCAAGGATCGCTCCCTCCTCCTGCAACAATTTCACCAGCAGGGGAGTGTGATCTGGATGCACTGCGACGTTTAGAAGAAAATGCTCCTGAGACAGTTTAAAACTTGTAACAGGCCAATGGAGTATGCAAGTGTCTCTCACCGGCCCCCTCTCCCTCCGCCGCCCGACTCCTCTCCAGCTCCTCCTCAATATCAGGGTCTGAGGAGAACTCTTCCTCTTCGTCGTCCTCTTCATCCTCCTCTTCCTCTTCCTCTTCCTCCTCCTCCTCCATCCTCATCCCCTCTCCTCTCTCTTCTTTACTCATCAGCGGTTGTTTTAGTCCCTGCGGTGAGAATAAAAACAGAAATGAATTGGAACCCTCTTGGGCTTGGATCGTGAAGGGATTGTGAAGCACGCGGTTTCAGGCGGATGAATTGCAGTCCGGTTCAGCTCCGTTAACATGGAAATGGCGTCTTTGAACTTCAAACACTTATTACAGTGCACTGCAGCTTTAAAACATAACAGCACAGTGTTACGAATGGAGCGCCAGACATCAATCACACAATGTGCTCTTTCAAAGATGCAACTAGGTCAACCCTGTTGACCTTTATATAGGTCAACTATTGCTATAACCAGCTGTCAGATACAAACTATAAAACACTGAGAAGAGCTTCAATCTATAGGACTGCAGCTCTGATAAATATCCTGGTATTTATGTTTACCGGCAGGTCAGTAACATTCACCAACCACCATCACTGAAAACGCTGACCACTCTGAGGGTCTGCCCAGCTACAATCCAGGGGCCTTGATACTACCTCCACACAATACACACATACTACACACACACACACACACACACTTTTAGTTTGCAGAACTATTCACCCCCTGCAAAGTTTTCACATTTTGTTGGGACCTGGCGTACTCCACGACACTTTCAAATTAGACTTTACATGTAGAATCTACACAAACTACTCCACATTGAGACAAGTTAAAAATGCATATAGAATATGAATAAGATTTACAGGGAAAAACAGATTAATCTCAGTTGCATAAGCATTCAACCCCTTTGCTACTGCAGCCCTAAATCAGCTCAGGTGCAAATGATTTGTTTGAAAGGTCCGCGAAATTAGTGAAGTGGTTTCAGCCTGTGTGTACTTAACCCTTTGCGGTCCATTTATTAATTCTGCGTCAGGCTCGCCAGGTCCAATTTATTTTCACACGCAGTTAATTTTAGACACGCTGTTTAAAAGTATTTTTTCACAGTCAAAGCGGGTTTAAATGGCCCTGCATATCAACAAAGCACTCACTAGGGATCTCCAGCCCGCCCCACCCTTTCGTTTGCTATCGCTTTCACATATGCTACCAAATAAAAAAATAATAATAATAGTCGTACATACCGATCAATCGTCTCCTGATGACTTCGTTTATCACCAAACTCCTCAATATTGCAATCCAAGTCATTATTTTATTGCTATAACATCTCAAAAAGCTCTGCAAATGTCCGTGATAGTCTCTGTGCGCTGATACTGTACTCCCAGCTTGTTTCCATACGACCGCCCCATCTGATGCCAATGGGGTACTATGACTATTCATGAGATCGCCTTTTTTTTTTTTTTATCGGCTTGTCTCGGCTCCTTTCGTTCCCACTCGGCCATTGAATGGTTTTCTCAGCTTTTCCGTTGGAAAACCGACTTTTTGCGTTTTTAAAATGATGTCGGACAGGGTCCGACAAAGGACCTGACGGGAATAATTGCAATGTCGGACCCAGTCCGACAAAGGACATAAAGGGTTAAAGTGGTTTAACTTCTAGGTAATTTCCCTCAGGTATATAAAGACTTTCAAGCTGCAACTCACATAGTGATCCAACAAAGCAACCATGAAGACCAAGGAGCTTTCAAACAAGTCAGGGATAAAGTGATAGAGAGGCACAGAGCAGGAGAAGGGTACAAGAAAATTTCAAAAGGCTGATTATCCCTCTCAGCACAGTGAAGTCCATCATTAAGAAGTGGAAGATGCATCATACCACCCAGACACTACCCAGATCAGGTCGCCCTCCCAAACTGTGCACCCTGGCAAGCAGGAAACTGGTTTGGGATGTAACTCTGAAGCCAACAATGACCTTGAGAGATCTGCAAAGTTCTGTGTCTGAGATGGGAGTCAGTGTTCACACATCAACAATAAGCCGGTCCCTACACAAACCCTACAAAAGAAGCCATTACTCAAAAACCTCATCTCAAAGCACGTATGGAGTTTGTGAAAAAGCTTGTAGATGATACTGTAGACATGTGGAAAAAGGTTTTGTGGTCAGGCGAGACAAAAATTGCACTTTTAGGTCTAAATTTCAAGCGTCATGTCTGGCGCAAGCCCAACACTGCACATCACCCAGTCAACACCATCCCAACTGTCAAGCATGGTGGAGGCAGCATCATGTTATGGGGATGCTTCTCTTCAGCAGGGACTGGGAAGCTTGTCAGGATAGAAGGGAGACTGGATGGTGCAAAGTACAGGTGAATCGTTGGGGAAAACCTGTTTGAATCAGCCAAGACTCTGAAACTGGGGAGGAAATTCACATTTCAGCAGGACAATGACCCGAAGCACAAAGCCAAAGCCACACTGGAGTGGTTGAACAAGAAGTGAATTCATGTTCTTGAGTGGCCCAGTCAAAGTCCTGACTTGAATCCAATCGAAAATTTATGGCAAGACTTGAAGATTGCAGTCCATCGACGATCCCCAACAAACTTATCAGAACTGGAGCAATTTTCCCATGAAGAATGGGCAAAATTTCACCATCCTACTGTGCAAAGCTAGTAGAGACCTACCCAAAAGACTCATAGCAGTAATTGCTGCAAAAGGTGCTTCTACCAAGTACTGACTTAAGGGGCTGAATACTGATGCAACCAGTACATTTCATTTTGTACATTTTTTTTGCAAGTTTTGCTGACATTTAACCTCCTCCTCATATAACAGTGTTCAGTTTAACCACTACAGCTTTGAATAAAAAAGTTTGTTTGAAAAACTGTGCATACATTATTTGTAATTCAACAAAATGTGACATTATTGGTAGGGGTGAATACTTCTGCAAACCACTGTACATATATCTGTGTGTCTCCACTTTACTTGTGCCCTGCTGGTCCCCTCTCCCTCTCCGTCTCCCTCCTTCTCCTTCTTCTCTTTCTCTCTCTCGATCCTCCTCTTCCTCTCCTGCTCCTCCATCTCGTCCTGAGCGCCGCGTATTTCATGATGACCTGGTCTATGCTGGACAGTGCCAGCGCCCTATTGGAGTGCAGCTTCTTGAGAGGCGGGGTCTGAGAGGGCGGGGTCTGCCCCTGATTGGATCACACAAAGAAAGGGAGAGAGTGATGTCACTGAAATATATTATATTGTATCCTGATACAAGTAGCCCATCAGACCCATCACGTGCATTCTATACAATAAGAGACACACTCTGAACTACAATGAGCTGTGCTGTGCTTTAGTCACAATCTCTCCTCCCTCTCTGTACTCTCCTATCTCAGTGTGTGAGTGTCTCCTCTCTCTGTACTCGTTGGTGAGGTGGCTCAGTGTGTGTGTGTGTGTGTGTGTCTCCTCTCTCTGTACTCGTTGGTGAGGTGGCTCAGTGTGTGTGTGTGTCCTCTCTCTGTACTCGTTGGTGAGGTGGCTCAGTGTGTGTGTGTGTGTGTCTCTCTCTCTGTACTCGTTGGTGAGGTGGCTCAGTGTGTGTGTGTGTGTGTGTGTGTCACTCTCTCTGTACTCGTTGGTGAGGTGGCTCAGTGTGTGTGTGTGTGTGTCTCTCCTCTCTCTGTACTCGTTGGTGAGGTGGCTCAGTGTGTGTGTGTGTGTGTGTCTCTCCTCTCTCTGTACTCGTTGGCGAGGTGGCTCAGTGTGTGTGTGTGTCTCCTCTCTCTGTACTCGTTGGTGAGGTGGCTCAGTGTGTGTGTGTCTCCTCTCTCTGTACTCGTTGGTGAGGTGGCTCAGTGTGTGTGTGTCTCCTCTCTCTGTACTCGTTGGTGAGGTGGCTCAGTGTGTGTGTGTGTCTCCTCTCTCTGTACTCGTTGGTGAGGTGGCTCAGTGTGTGTGTGTCTCCTCTCTCTGTACTCGTTGGCGAGGTGGCTCAGTGTGTGTGTGTCTCCTCTCTCTGTACTCGTTGGCGAGGTGGCTCAGTGTGTGTGTGTTTGTGTGTGTCACTCTCTCTGTACTCGTTGGTGAGGTGGCTCAGTGTGTGTGTGTGTGTGTCTCCTCTCTCTGTACTCGTTGGTGAGGTGGCTCAGTGTGTGTGTGTGTCTCCTCTCTGTACTCGTTGGCTGAGGTGGCTCAGTGTGTGTGTGTCTCCTCTCTCGTACTCGTTGGCGAGGTGGCTCAGTGTGTGTGTCTCCTCTCTCTACTCACGGCTGCTGTACTGGTGGTCAGGTGGCTCCCAGTTGTAGACCAGGTCGAGGTGCCAGCGCTCCTGCAGTCTGTTCCCCACGTCCCGGCAGGCGTCCTGGGCCAGACTCTGCAGCTGCTTCCTGCCGAGCCCCAGCTGATGCTTATCATTGGCTCTCAGTCATCACAGCGCAGGATATCCGTGTAGTCCAGAAACACGTCGCATCTGACGGGTTATTGATGAAGCGCTCCACCTGACACCAGAAACACAGCACATCAAACAGGACCCAGAAACACAGCACATCAAACAGGACCCAGAAACACAGCAAATCAAACAGGACCCAGAAACACAGCACATCAAACAGGACCCAGAAACACAGCACATCAAACAGGACCCAGAAACACAGCACATCAAACAGGACCCAGAAACACAGCAAATCAAACAGGACCCAGAAACACAGCAAATCAAACAGGACCCAGAAACACAGCAAATCAAACAGGACCCAGAAACACAGCAAATCAAACAGGACCCAGAAACACAGCACATCAAACAGGACCCAGAAACACAGCACATCAAACAGGACCCAGAAACACAGCACATCAAACAGGACCCAGAAACACAGCACATCAAACAGGACCCAGAAACACAGCACATCAAACAGGACCCAGAAACACAGCACATCAAACAGGACCCAGAAACACAGCACATCAAACAGGACCCAGAAACAGAGCACATCAAACAGGACCCAGAAACACAGCACATCAAACAGGACCCAGAAACACAGCACATCAAACAGGACCCAGAAACACAACACATCAAACAGGACCCAGAAACACAGCACATCAAACAGGACCCAGAAACACAGCACATCAAACAGGACCCAGAAACACAACACATCAAACAGGACCCAGAAACACAACACATCAAACAGGACCCAGAAACACAACACATCAAACAGGACCCAGAAACAGAGCACATCAAACATCAAACTTATGAATCAGACACTTTAAAATAAGTTACATATTTATGTATTGTCATTTTACAAACTCTGCGTCAGAGTAATTCTAGTACCTTTGTGCGGGTCTGCAAGACAACGCACTTAGCATAGATATTATGATATACACTGCAGATTAAAATGTATAGAAATCATGCAAACAACTGTGTCGTCAGTGCATTTTATACCCTTGGGTTTAACCTGTTGTAGAAAGACAGGGCCCAGTTACTGACACCAAGAAACACAAAACACATGTTGCGTTCTGTTTTAATACAGGGCACGGTATTGTGGCATTTTATCTCACAATATATATATTCTACTCCAAACTGGTGCTTCTATAGATATAAAATCTAACTATATACAAAGAGATGACCTGGTTTACTGACACAACACAATAAGATAATCAAAAACACAACACAGCAAATGTAGGTGCCTGTCTGTGTCTCATCCTCTTGTTGATCTCTGGGTAGCGTGGGTGTGTGTGTGTGTGTCTCTCTCTGGGTCTCACCCTCTTGTTGATCTCTGGGTAGCGTGGGTGTGTGTGTGTGTGTGTGTGTGTGTGTGTCTCTCTGGGTCTCACCCTCTTGTTGATCTCTGGGTAGTGTGTGTGTGTGTGTGTGTGTGTGTGTGTGTGTGTGTGTGTGTGTGTCTCTGTGTCTCTCTCTTGTTGATCTCTGGGTAGCGTGTGTGATGTGTGTGTTTCTCTCTGGGTCTCACCCGCTTGTTGATCTCTGGTGTGTGTGTGTGTGTGTGTGTGTGTTTCTCTGTGTCTCACCCTCTTGTTGATCTCTGGGTAGCGTGGTGTGTGTGTGTGTGTCTCTCTGGGTCTCACCCTCTTGTTGATCTCTGGGTAGCGTGTGTGTGTGTGTGTGTGTGTGTGTGTGTGTGTTTCTCTCTGGGTCTCACCCTCTTGTTGATCTCTGGGTAGTGTGTGTGTGTGTGTGTGTGTGTGTGTGTGTGTGTGTGTGTGTGTGTGTGTGTGTGTGTGTGTCTCACCCTCTTGTTGATCTCTGGGTGTGTGTGTGTGTGTGTGTTCTCTCTGGGTCTCACCCTCTTGTTGATCTCTGGTGGCGTGTGTGTGTGTGTGTGTGTGTGTGTTCTCTCTGTGTCTCACCCTCTTGTTGATCTCTGGGTAGCGTGTGTGTGTGTGTGTGT
>CM060278.1:4664577-4815345 GCA_030684275.1 Acipenser oxyrinchus oxyrinchus | reverse complement strand
GAGGAGAAATTAATCTGCAATAATGATAACATCTTTTTACTATTTATCTCTGTATGGCTTAGGTACATTAATGATAAATATGGTTGGGATTAAAGACTGAACGTGATCATTTTGTGGATTATATTAATTCCACAAATAGTCATTTAAAATTAAAATGAATCTGATCTAGATAGAATACACTTTTTAGACTTATCTCTAACGATAAGAACAGTACCTTGCAAACTACTGTGTCCAATAAACCAACGGATCAGAATGTGTTACTGGTAAAAAGTCAACATCCTCTCTCACTTATAAAAAATATATCGAAAGTTCAATTCTTACAGGTAAGAAGGAACTGTAGCACAGAGTCACAAGTTGAAATTAAATCTGAAGAAATGCACTCCAAATGTATTACCCGAGGATATGACGACCGTATTCTTAAAGAAACAATGTACAAAGCTAAAGATTGTGATCCAGAGATACTTCTTAAAAAGAAAATTAAAAACACTAAAAGTGATCTGTGTGTTTTACCTCTGAATTTAATTTGTCTAACGATATAAAGGAAACATTTTTCAAACATCGGTAGCTACTAAAAAGTGATCATTCCTTGAATTCAAAATGAGCAAAAATATGAAAGACAAATTGGTTCATTCATTTATTCCAAAAGTGGACAAAGCAATGACATGGTTATCAAATTCATCGGATGGTAATTTTAAATGTGGCCACTGTGTCCACTGCTCAAATACTGTAACTATTGATCACCCATGATCGGGTAAAAAGATAAAAATTCAAGGTTTCATGAACTGTAATACCACAGGAGTAATTTATATGTTAACTGGTCCATGCGGACTGGTTTGCACAGGTCAAATGAAAAGAGCCTTCAAAATAAGGGTCTCTGAACACAAAGCAGCAATTAGGAACCAAAATCAAGAATATGCAATAACCAAACACTATAAAAACAACCTGGTCACAGATCATCTCCACTCTCATTACGATTTCTGGGGGTGGAGAAAGTAACTCTACCAGCTGAAGGTGGGAATTTGATACTCTTGTTACTATGGAGAGAAGCATACTGGATATTTGCCCTCCAAACATTAGAACCAATTGGTCTCAATGACAGAATCAATCTGTGTTCTTTAACATGAAATCTCTGATTTAAGTCCGATATGTCAATTGCGTTGTGTCCAAGTATTTTCAATGTTGATAGTTTCTAGTGTGTGTATTTGTGGTATACTGTTGATGAAATAATAATAATAATATAATATGATCGAATTTGGATATGTCAACTGCATTATGCTGAATCAATTATTATATTTAAAAAAAGCACATTCATTTATGTGTCAGATTGCTGCTGTACATACAGTATGTAGCACCTGGGAGGGGCACTCGTTCTTTCTGATCAGGGTGGGATCAGCCTGGCAGAATACCAGAAGGTAAATATAAACTAGACCACACTACTATGTCAGGCAATGAATATCGTTTTATAAAATACAGGTGGTAAGCTATACTTGCAAACAGGGCCGATCTAGAATACACAGTCACGGCAAGGGGTTTGCACTGCCCGTTAATTAAAACAATAACTAAACACAGAATTGCTATTTAAAACTAAAGGGCAGTGCAGCTCAATACCTGCACAGAGACGGGGCACCCAAATAAAAGCAATGAAACCAATACAGCCCGTCCGCAGCTCTCCTCTCAAACCCCAATGCCTTTTAAAACACATACGATACAGAACGGAGACCAAAAGCACAGGCAGGGAGATACGCCTTTAAAACAAAGAACAGTTCGAACCCTAGAGCTATTTCTATTACTGCTAGTAGAGCGATATTTTCGGACAGTCCTGTAAATATACAGGTGGAAGCGAGGGTATTCGTGTTAGTGTTAGTGTTGGTATATTGCTCTGAGTGTGCGTGCGCGCTGTCCTGTCTTCCCCATCGTTCGTGCGCATCACCCTGCGTGAGTCTGTGAGTAGAAGCGCGTTTTGTTTGAAGGCAGTGCGGGCACGCTGCCTGGGGTGTCACGTACACACTGCAGCTGTATGTAGATGAGGTCTGTGTTGGCTGCACTGATTTGTGTTCGGTTCCGCCAACCAGCTGTTTGCGCAGGACCAACGGTCTGGGTGATTGGACCGTGAGTATGTAAATATACCCCTGAGTGTGTGTGTGTGAGCCAATAGGGCGCTGGGGGATAGAGGGGGTCACTATTTTGCAGCTGCCTGCGTGCGGCTGTAGGTCTTTCATGTAGCTGTGTGTCTTGGAGCTGTCAAGCTGAGCTTTAAACTGCACCCTGTGCTATCTCCATTTCTTCCTGCTGCGGACCAGATAGATGCCACTACAATATATAGCAGATTGTTAAGTATCCTGAATGTGAAATGATTGCATTGATTGCTAGATTACTATTTCTAGTAATCGGATAAGGTGTTAAATGATAATGAGTACCGGGTGCATTTACAGTTTTTCACAATCATTTACACACTGAAACTGGTTTAATGAACAAAATATCTCAAACCATTAGTTCAGGTATGTGACAGGATGGCTCGCAGTGGTGAGGTGTGGTGACGTCACGGACCAGGAAGTAACTGAAACCAAAACAATGGATGGGCGGGTGAAGCTGAATGCAACTGCATTCAGCGTATTTAATAAATAAACAAACAAAAGAGTTAAACAAAACAGAAAACAGAAACCAAAGGGCACGAGGGCCAAACAAATAAACAGACAAACAAGTAAGTGTCGTGCTGGCTAATCCAGCACGTTTTATGCAATGTATTGTCTCCTTCCTCTCTCCTCTCCTCTCTCCTCTCTCCTCTCTCCTTACTCCTTACTCTCCTCTCTCCATACTCTCCTCTGTACACTCAACCCCTGCAGAACAGACAGCTGCAGGTTCTTATACTCTGGCCGAGGGGTTAACTAGCTGTTAATTATCTTATTACCCCTCGGCCACAGTCTGCACGCGTTTGGTAAGGATGCATGACTGTCAGCTAGTTAAATAATCAGTAGCTGATCAGTCATGCATCCTCACGGGGTTTTTAAATATAAATAATAAAAGACGCGGCGCTTTTAACTGCGCCGCAAACAAAAATACAAATAATAATAAATAGGGGCGGGACACTCCGCCACAAGGTACCAAAAGAAAGATTATTTCAACAAAACTATAAGCATTATTCACCTGTTCTCACACAAATTGCAGACTCATTAAACCTTTTTTGCTAAACCCTACACACAATTCTCTTCATAAAGCACAACCTTCATCAATGAAACCTCATGTTTTCATGTAGAAAGCACTGCCATTCAATATACCAGACTCCAATCATTAACACTCAACACTATTAACACACAGTCCTCAAGGCACAAACACTGTTAAGCTTAATTGTTCAACGAGCGATCAGAACCTTGGCAGGAATAAAAGGGGCAAGGTGAGCGCACCTGTGTTTTGGAACAATGGATGCCAACAGCGGAGAGAGAGGTAGAGGGAGAGGAAGGGTGCGAATGAGAGGAGCTGGATGAGGAAGAAGAAGAGCAAGAGCAAGAAGAACAATTATCTCTGATGAGATTTGTGCGACTTTGGTCGACCATGTTCTTGTTTGCTTATTTAGCAGACGCCTTTATCCAAGAGGACTTACAGAGACTAGGGTGTGTGAACTATGCATTAGCTGCAGAGTCACTTACAACTACGTCTCACCCGAAAGACGGAGCACAAGGAGGTGAAGAGACTTGCTCAGGGTCACACAATGAGTCAGTGGCTGAGGTGGGATTTGAACCAGGGACCTCCTGGTTACAAACCCTTTTCATTAACCACTGGACCGTACAGCCTCCTTGTCCATGGTATGACAATGAGGGAAGCTGGGCAGAGAGTGCAGCCAGATTTGAGCCGCTTCACTGCTGCATCTTTAATCCGGACATTCAGAAATGAAAATAGGTAAGTTACAGCTATCTAACACTGGAGTACTGTACTCTGCTCTCTAACCTGTTCTTTGCTCTACTGTATTGTGGAACTGTGTGCATTAGTGTAAGTGGGACAGTACAAGTACATTACATTATCACATGAGCTTGAGAGTTGTATCCGTATTTTGTACAAATGGATCACGGTAGCCAAACGGTTGAGACAACCAGCTGATGGTGGAGGACCACACATGTTCTCAGAAGGTCAAGAAACTGCCATTGTAAACATGGTTCTTGCGAACAATGCCATTGGGCTGTGGGAAATACAAAGTAGAATAATTGAGGATAATGGCATTCTTCAAGGTATTGAGCGGGTAAGTGTGTCAACTATCGACCGCATCCTTCAACCTAATCGAGCGCGAATGAAGCAAGTGTACCGTGTTCCATTGGAGAGGAACTCTGAAACAGTGACAGAACTGCACTTCCGATATGTGCAAGAACGCTTTCACACAATAATTTAGAGTATTGTATTTCAGCACCGTGTAGTGTAGGCTACATGATGGCCTGCTTATGCTGATATATTTTGCTGTGCTTTACAATACTGTATTGACTGCAGTGATTTATTTCTGATATCACATTGTTTTTTTTTAGAGAATATTCGTGCTTGATGCCAGTGAGACCCCACAAGAATACATCTTTGTAGACGAGGCAGGGTTTAGCCTGACCAAGCGGAGAAAAGAGGACGGAACATTATTGGCCACCGTGCCATTCTGGATGTCCCTGGCCAGCCTGGAGGCAACATCACTCTTTGTGCAGCCATCAGCCCCCATGGTGTCCTCTACCATCATGCCACCCTTGGCCCATATAACACATTCTGCTCACATTCCTTGATGGTCTACGTGATCTGCTCACATACCTTCATGAGCTGTCAGTTTCCAACGGTCTGATGACAACTTCTGTTCCACCCTACTCACCCCATTCCTAACCCCATAGAGGAGTTTTTCTCAGCATGGCAGTGGAAGGTCTACGACCACAGTCCCTATGAGTGGGAAAACCTTCTCCAGGCTATGGGGAGGCTTGTGGGGACATAGCTTTGGAGTCCAAAGATTACAGTAGCATGCTGTTGCAAAGTGCAAGATTTATAGAGGTAATACTGAAAAAGCAAATTTTATAATAGTGTTTTTCATTGATCTCACCTGTGTGTAATGAGTATTCAGTAGGGTCTATTTATTTGATGACTTTTGTGTGCCATTTGAAGGCAAAGTTACATTTAGATGGAAGATATCATGTTTTAGAATAGTGTCTCGTTTTGTCTGAGACTTCTGAGGTTTGGCCAGTACGGTGTGCGTTTTTTGTTTTGTGTTTATAGTTTTGAGTAAATGGAGTATAATTTCAGGAAACGTGTGTAAATGGTTGTGAAAAACTGTAACTAAAGGGTTGGGACATCTAAGCCATTTTCCCAACAAAACCACTTAAAAAAAAATGTAACCAGACTGGGCAAAAGCCTTCCCTGATTTTCTTTCTTCACACGCAGCCCTTGTCTCTTACCAGCTCACTGGTGGTCCTCCGGATGGAGCTTCAAGCTCTCTTTTTATTTCATGTGGCTGGTCCCACTTTGAACCAAGTACCTCATTTGAGACCAGCGACACTCTCACATGTATTTTGGCAGGCTGGGGATTAACCCCATCCCTTCCAACCACCACCAAAACACATACATTATATACAGGCAGGGATCTGCCCTGCCAGCAGCTTATCTGGAGCGGTGCATATACAGTTCCTATACAGTCCTAGTCACAATGGCAGAGTGTGCTAGTGTATGTGGAGAGAGTGTGCGTGTGTGTGTGGGAGAGAGTGTGTGTGAGTGTGGTTGTTTGTGTGTGAGATTGTGTGTGTGTGTGTGTGTGTGTGTGTGTGTGTGTGTGTGTGTGTGTGTGTGTGTGTGTGTGTGTGTGTGTGTGTGTGTGTGTGTGTGTGTGTGTGTGTGTGTGTGTGTGTGTGTGTGTGTGTGTGTGTGAGAGAGAGAGAGAGTGTGTTTTTGAGGCTGGCAGTCATCTTGTCTCAGGTGTGGAGGAACAGCGTGGGGTCCAGATGGCCATCTTTTGCACATCACACAATGTAAATTTGGTTTGGTCATGTTTAATTGTTTAATTGTTTAAATGTTTAATTAATTAATTGAAAGTGTGGAATGTTAGAATTGTTTGTTGGAAAAGTGTGGAATGTGGCGAACAGGTAATTGATCGATTGATTATCAATAACACTCTATAAAAGAAGAATGAAATGTTTGATTGGAAGAAGAGCTGGTCCAGTAAAGGTGATTGCTAATCCTGAACAGGAACTGTGAGTAAAGAGTAAACTGTGATAGACAAAATGTGGGTGTGTTTATGAAGTATTTAAAAGGGTTGTGTTTAAAGGATTTGTTTTGCTCCTGTGTTTGTTTTTGTTTTTTGGAGAATTAATAAAAGTGCACAAGCTGGAATTAAATGAAATGTGTAGAAGCACAAGCACTCTTTAGTTTGAAAGCAGATCTGCCCTTCTTTGCATAGCCATGCTGCTAACTCTGCTCAGACTAGCAAATTAAAAATGCAAATCTCTTTGCTTTCCCTTCAAACAAATCAGATGCTGTGCAACACATGAGTTCATTGCAGGGTCTTCATGCAAACACAGGGAGTGCAACTCAATCCCCTCATTATTTTAATTACACTTATATACATAAGTGTTACCACTTGTGTCCCCCTCACTTTTCCTCAAGTTACACCACTGCTACAATAAGCACCTGCTGTTGCTGTGCTACAGTTATGAAAAAATACAGCTTTCAATATGTCCATTACAGAGCAAGGCAATGCAAATATCACCTGCCAGGTTTCTACTGTAAGGAGAGAGTGGGAGAGGAGGATTGAGTGAGGGAGGGAGGGAGGGAGGGAGGTGTTGAATACCTGTACACTTGTGGGACAGATTGCTCATTAAAATCCAAAGAGCTTCTTATTATAAGGTGCTTATTGAGGTGTTGAGACTGAGAGGGGCTCGGCTCATACCTCAAAGTGGGCAACAGATGCTCTCAGTTCAGTTCTTCTATTAATAGGTGTAATACGAAACTATTGAAGACATTAGGGGAAACATTTGTCTAATTGACTTATTATTTTATTATTTACATAGACATATTTTTTTGTATTTAATGTACTATGCCAGGCTGTATTTCACTGTATTTAATGCATTATGCATCGTTCCTCACTATCTTGTAAAGTGCTTTGTGATGGTGGTCCACTATGAAAGGCGCTATATAAAATCAAGAATGATTGATTGATATAAAAATGATCATATACAGGTAGTGGACAAAAAAAATGGAAACACCTGGTTAAATGAGGGACACCAAGTATATTGAAAGCAAGGGCTTCCACACAGGTGTGTCTCATGCGTTAATTAAGCAAATAACATCCCAGCATGCTTAGGGTCATGTATAAAAATGCTGGACAGGCCTGGTTGCCTAGAATTCTGGCTAGCATGGCTGCAAGAGGAGACCTCAGTGACTTTGAAAGAGGGGTGATTGTTGGGGTGCGTTTGGCAGGAGCTTCAGTGACCAAGACAGCTCAACTTGCTGATGTTTCACGAGCAACGGTGTCTAAGGTGATGTCGGCATGGAACTCCGAGGGAAAGACATCATCAGCAAAGGGCAACAGTGGGTGGAAGCTCATACTCCAGGATTGTGATATTCGTGCAAATTTCAACCTGGGGCGCGAGCAGCCAGTTTCATCAAAAACGGTCCCCCGAGAACTCCACAGAGCAGGATACCATAGTTGCCCAACGCCCTATTAAGTGACTTTACATTGGGGTTTCCATTTTTTGTCCAGTACCTGTACATGCTGTATGTTATATTAGAAAACGATTCAGTATCATCAGCCAATCAGCTTCCAGCTCTAGCGGGCTCTAATAGAGAGTAGATCCTGATAATAGACGCTGGAACATCCTAAGCACCAACTGTGAAACACATTTAAAATCAACCCGCGCAAGCGCTGGCCTTTTCTTTTTGACTTGTTGTATTTTTCAGCGTGGTTCAAATCTATTAGGCAGTAAATACTAAACAAAGACACAATTTGTCCAAATGCATTTTATTATTCACCAAAACCAACCAATCAATACTTTGCATCGACGAAAGCAACCAATCCTGTACCTGCAACTGCCGAGAGCCAATCACAGCTCGACTGGAGCACAGACACAGCGTCTTTCAACAGCAGCAAAGCGAGACGCGGACAGTTCAGTAATATTGAACCATTCTTATATAGATTCAGGAGAGAAAGGCTTTGTCTGAAGGTGGAAACATGGTGGGTTAGGAGGCATTTTAGAGTGGTATTTAATGAGAGATTGTATCGGCAGTTCAGACTGCATCGTACACGGACTGCTCAGTAATTGCTCTGCTCATCCCTCAGGCAATATCCCGATTATAAATAAGGGTTTAAAACCCTAACAAGTTAGTACAAAATAATAATCGATTTACTAAATAAAAACTCTTTATTTAAAACATGTTTGGGACTATTTTTTTTTAGAGCGTCAGCGGAAAGGTACCCGACGAATCAGTACAAGTTCAAGGTAATATCTAGGTTTTAAGATGTTTTTTTTTTGTTTGTTTTTTAAAGACAAGAATTATAAAAATAATTTTCTAATAGCGGTCGTGCCCTCTCGATGATGGCTCTACAGTGTGTTCGTGGAGCTTGTCTCGTTAGCGACCTCGCCTTCGGCTCTGGACGCGTAACTCCCGTCGCGGTCATCTATCACACGGCAGAGCAGTCATGGACGGGCACGGTGGCTTAATTCATGAAAACCAAACAAGCAATCCCAATAATATTTCCGCTTTCTCTATTGCTTCATATCATATCACTGATGTTTCGATCAACACATAACGCTTCTGCCCAGTACTTGTGTGATCTTAGTCTATATCCCAGACCCTAGGTAAAAAAAAAAAAGTTTCTTAAAATTAAAAAACAAAATATAAAATCAGAATCATTATTCATAACGAAGTCATGTCCATTGTACCCCAATCCTCCGACCCCTTCACTAAATATCTCAGGGTCTCTGAAGAGGTAATCCAGCCTGCCAGGACTGGTACAAAGAGAGCCCAATCCTCCGACCCCTTCACTAAATATCTCAGGGTCCCTGAAGAGGTAATCCAGCCTGCCAGGACTGGTACAGCAGTCAATGTGATTCCTGTCTGACAGTCACCATGACAACAAGCAAGGGGAACAGTGACACCCCCAAGCACCCAAACCAGCAACACTTTATATAAAAACTGTCTAAACCATGTTGTGTCACTGTGTAATATAATAAACTATGAATATTAAAACACAGGGCACATACCTCTATATATAAAAACATATTCATATTGTTTTTAAATGGAGTGACAGTCACTGTGTAAAGTATGATGTCATTGGCTGTGCTGTTTGTCTCCACCCATCATACTCAGTATATCACATCATGTCTAAACTGAGCGTCATATTGTCAGCGTTTTCCAACCAGGGAGGAGAACACTTTGGCACTGCTTTGAGTGTGAGGTAAGACTTTCCTATAAAACATGATCCAATGTATTTGTTTATATCTATTTGTCTAGAGTTGCAAATTGAAATGGCGATAAGAAACCCCATCATATGTCTCTCTCTCTCTTTTAAATATTGATTTAGGTCGATTTTTTCAATCTATTTGATTGAATTCCAATGTAATGTTTTGGCATCGCTGTATAGGAAATACATAACAGATATATTTGTATTTTAGATCTCCAAAAATGTATTATTATTATTAAACTGCAGATTTTACATGTGTAGATATGTGTTATTCCCACATAGCTACGCGTTCAGTATTGGGAAACAGGCAAATGCACAGGTGTGGTGCTAAAACACATGCAATTAAATTAAATGTGTTGAAGCACAAACACTCTTTAGTTTGAAAGCAGATCTGCCCTTCTTTGCATAGCCTTGCTGCTAACCCTGCTCAGACTTGCAAAGGAAAAATTCAAATATCTTAGCTCTCCTTTCAAACAAATCAGATGCTGTGCAACACAAGAGTTCATTGCAGGGTCTTCATGCAAACACAGGGAGCGCAACTCAATCACTTCATTATTTAATTACTCTGATAAAAGGGTTAGCAGTGTTTGACTAAAGCATCTATTCCGAGTGACAGCGAATTACCTGAAAAGGACTCCGTATCTTTAATATATTATCTACTAGTTAGTGACTGGTCAGTAAAGCGCTTGATGGTGGCAGTACAGGTGTAGTGCGCGCAGAACACTTACGCACAAACAATACTCTGGAGAGTGTTTTTAATGTACGTTCAAAACACTCGGGTCAAGTTCATAACAATCTACCTCTACGATCCAAACACCACGCTACGTACTGTCACGCACTCTCACGCTCACGCTGTACATTATCTTCAAAGCGTGTATTACTTTCAAAGCACTCTCACGCGCAGAACACTTTTCACTACATTCAGTTCAAAGCATTTACGTAGATGTTTGCAGTTATGTCATATTTATGCTCAAACGTTTTTCAGCTAACGCTAACTGAATTAACCAATATAACAATTCACTAATAGAAACTGTAACTGCACAAACATAGTGTATATCAAAATATGGAGTTAAAGTACAAAGCAAAAAAAAAAAAAAAAAAAAAAACAACAAAATGAACTATATAGACATTAAAGAAAAAAGAACAGTACTACATCCAAACGCACGCACACGCAGGCACACACACACACATACGCACAAACACGCACACGCACACACGCACGCACGCACACACACACACACGCGCACGCACACACAAATACAGTAAATTTGAATTTATGGCTCACTGATGACCTTTTAAGCTTCCTGGTTTAAGTTATTTTGCTCCAAAACAACAATCATTCTCGAGGGATTACACATTGTTTTGAATATGTTACCTTGTCAAACAAACCTTTTTAAAATTATTTTTTAAATATATATATATAAAACCAATATTAGAACAAATACCGCTTCTTATTAACATACTAAAGTGTATCTCCTGTACATCCTGATACAGCGTGTCTACACAGCGTGATACAGCGTGTCTATTTTGGGGCTCATCTTTGTCGATTTTTCGTTGTACATCAGTCTGCCAACTGTAATGAAAAAACGCTGGCATTGTCTCCGAAAATGACCCTTCCCACACTGTTCCCTTTAGGTGTATCTGGGTATTTCCGTTTGATAAATAACTTAATATTGCTTGAAAGTTGGGCTCTCTTTTTCCAACAGGTCTACCCGTCGTGTTGAAACTCTTTGTACGTGATGCTGCAAATTAATATAAACCGGAGGCAGAATTGCAGTCTTATGTATAGTTTAGTCAGCTAAATAGTATGTGCTCTACACTTTTAATCAAATACAGAATGACATTCATATTGAGCGTCGTTTAGACACAGTTATATAAGCAGTATTATTACACACACACACACACACACACGTTTTACGCGAGTTCAGATATAACAACTAATCACATTGACAAAATACTAGGCTAAACTTATTCAATGTGGCTGTTTTAAGCAGTTATTGGAAATATGGTATGTGTATGTATAAGTATTACACTGTATATTGATATGATTGTTAGAGGGGAGTGTTGAGCCCTTACCTGACCCATGTTCTGAGAAGGCTTTCCAGCACACACTACATATTGATGAACTGATTTATTAACCCCTACCCTTTCCATTTGTATTGTGAATAGCCTATATGCATTTTTAAAATCATTTAAAGTCATGTGAACACATGGGGAAGCTGAGATGTCTGAACTGTCCTGTTTGTAATGGTTAAGTGCACGTGTTGCTTGTTATAACACACAAGCTATTGTATAGAAAAGCCAGTCCGGAGTCACTCGAAGCTTAACCTGCATTGAGGTGATTCATAGAAAGTCTTCTGTTTCTAATGCAGAGTCTGCTGTGATGGGGGAGAGAGGGCTGCTCATCCTTCTGCTTGCGGGTGAGTTTCCTTTATTTCTGGTTTTCTCACTGTTTGCTTTGATATTGTCCACATTCCCTCTCAGAGAAGATCATGCAGTTCTTAAAGCTGCAGTGTCCCTCAATCACGTTCAATCTAAACTAACATGTGATTCCTGGGTGTGTGTGTTCACTGCACTGCTCCACTTCTACAGAGCAGACCTTGTTGCTGTTGTATCTGCTCAGCTCAGCACAAGGTACTGATCAGTAATGTGGGAGGTATACGGAGGCTGCCTGTTGTCACACTTATTTTTTTTTTTAGCTATTAAGAGTATCAGAATCTGGTTTAATTCCTAAGTGTAGTTTAGCAAAGGTTATTCTACAGCTTTTCAAGATACCTTAATCTGGGATGAACCTACAGAGGCTGCCTGTCTGTCCAGAGTTATTATCAGGATCTGGGGTATATTGAGGCAGTCTCTCTGTCTGTGTTATACATTATTTATCTAGAGAGGTTCTTATTCCTCTTGTGTTTGACCTGTCTGACTATCAGCTACCTTGTCACATGGTAATACTCAATATAAAGCAGAATATATTTCAAAATGTCTTCATGTATTGTGGAGTATATATTGTGGAATGTATTGTGGAACATATTACAATTATATATATATATATATATATATATATATATATATATATATATATATATATATATATATATATATATATATATAATGTTCAAATATATGTCAGCATGTTTCTGGCATATATTTAAATGCAAATAAAAATGTATTTTGTTTTAAATGTCTTCACTTCCTCTGCTGAGACAGAACTTTTCTTCGAATAAGCTTTACAGGATGTTATCCTGTCTCAGTCTATTTCACTTTCACTCCGCTAGCTAGCCATATTTTAATAATGTTTTTTGTTTATTTTCTTAGGGTTTTGTGTGCCCACATCCAACCAGATCATTAGACACGTGTTTGTGAATACCCTGAAGAGCTGGTCTGCAGCTCAGAGCTACTGTAGAGAGAATCACACAGAGCTGGCCACTGTGCACAGCCAGGAAGAAGCACAGCAGCTCTTAACCATTGCAGGAGCTTCTCTGAGTGATTCTGCCTGGATCGGGCTGTATCATGATGACACACAGAACTGGCAGTGGTCTAACAGCGATGATGTCATCTACTCCAACTGGAGGGCAGACCTCTTCTGTGCATCAGTCAATTCAGTGGGACAGTGGGAGGACAGAGTCTGCTTTGAGATGAAAGCTTCTATGTGCTACCAAGGTAAAGATGCAATTGTTTTACATTGCACTTTCATTATTAGTTTTCTACAGTTACTATTTATAAGCATCCCTGTGAAGGGAGCTTTAATGAGTTTGCAAATCTGCCACCACCACTCCTACAGCTGCTGATATCTCAAACTATTTCTACTGTGAAATATTTTCAGTCAAAATCCTGTTTCCAAGTTGCCCTTGAATGGATACAAAAACATATGGCACTGTTGGCATAACAACTTTAAATTGCTTTTAAATTGGTTCAGGTGGAATTGGATCCTGTTAGAATGCAACTGTGACCAGGACCCTATTTAATCTTCTTCAACAAAACAGCTGTGCTGTTTTATTCATCCCAAAAAGCAGGCTCTTTCCTACCTATACTCTCTACCCTTTTTGCTTTGTGTACTGTCTACACTGCTGTCTCTGCTGCTTCCTCTGTCAGTTTGTTCACTCTGTCGACTGTGACTTTCTCTGCTATCCCTGTCCTTTTCTCCTCTTGCACTAGCAAAATCTCTCACCAGCACTTCTCTAACCCTTCCAACCTGATCGCACAACCTCTGCCTCCATCATTTGCAACAAGGCTGACTTCATCTCTGCCTACACCTCTCATCTCTCTCTCTTGACTTTCTGGCCCTTATAGAAGCATGGATTACTCCTGAGAACACTGCTACCCCAGCTGCTCTCTCCTCTCTCTATGTTCTCTCTCGCTCTCCCCGCTCCTCAGGACGAGGTGGGTGAACTGGATTCCTACTTTTTCCATCCTGGAACTTCTTGCTCCCTTCTACTCTCTCTTCCATCTCTAAGCAGCTTTTGAGTTTCATGGCGTTGAATTGCACTCTCCTTGTCATCTGCTCCTTATTGTTCTCTATCAGCCCCGTCCCCCTGCTCACTTCCTTGACAAGCTTGTCTTCCTCCTTTCTTCCATCGCCGCCTCTATTCCTACCATTTTGTTAGGTGATTTTAACATTCATCTCTCTAGCTCGACTCATTCTGCTGGCTTCCTCCCACTTCTTCATCCTTTCTCTCTCCAACTCTCCCCCTCACCCACTCACAAAGCTGGCTGCCAACTGGACCTGATTTTCTCCAGAAACTCCGCTCCCTTTCCCCAGCCACCTTTGCTTCCTATGTCCTTGTAATGAATTAGGTATGCAATTTATTTAAATGTAAATTTGTCTTTAGTCGCCCTGTTTAAGAACATCAAAATGTAATAAATGAGACATACCATATTTAAGTTTGGGATCATGTAGAACTTGGATTCCCTTTGACAATAACCAACATTCACACAACGTGTCAGAAATATAAAACAATAGTTTATTTAAGAATAAAAAGGGTTGCACAATTAATCTAATATTACAGAAAGGAAAGGCTATTGGTTAGAGATATGCATGAATAGTATACAGTTCATTGATTTCATAGTCAAACGATTATAACGACCATAACATCATTAGCATACATGGTTAAACAAATATTAAAATATGGCTTATCACACAAAGTGTCTACTTTGCATTAGTATTTTCAATACCCGTTTCTCGTTGTAATCGATCATGTCAGTGTGCACGAGAAGTAATTCAACTTCCCATTCAGAACGGAATCCAACATTCCAGTACCTAATTAAGCAAATTGGTTTTACTGTGTTAATTTAGTTTAGATGTGATGAACCAAACTAATAATATGTTATCAGCCTCAATTGATTATATTCAAATGAACTCAGAAATGGGTCTGTGACAGGATGGCTAAGAGGTGACGTCAGGCCAGAATGCAGGAAGAAAAAACAAACTCAAAAATACTGCAGTGCAAAAAGAAGCTGCGGCGCCATTTATTTATAACACACCAAAATAAATAAAAAGGTTTAACAAAAAAAACACACACTCGCTCACAGAGCAAAATAAAGGTTTCAACAAAAACAAAACTCGGACACAAAACAAAAAGGTCAGGCTGGTCAGATGCTGTCACTGATCCTGTAAAATGTATCATTTTTAACTTTTCTCCTTTCGCTGTCCTGTACTCTCCTCTGTACACCCCCCTAGAGCACGGAGAACTGCAGGCTTATATACAGGTGACCATCTCCCGATTAGCAACAATTAAACAACGAATTAACTCGGGAGATGGTCACCTTCTGCACAAGGTTTTTAATGTGGATGGGGCTTCAATACCAAATAATAACAAAACACGGCTCTGCCATCATATTTATAAATAAATAAATAATAACAATAACGATAACAACAGTAATAATACAACAAAACAAATACAAAATAATAAATTGCACTTTGCTTCTATGCCTGATCCCACATTTCCCACAGTTCTTTTCAATGTTGTGCTGCACACATTTCTAATGTCATTGTATAACAGATTATTTTGCTAGGTGCCTGAATTTGGCCATGTGGCAGGATGGCTGAGTGCTGACGTCAGGCCAGAATGCAGGAAGAAAACAAACTAAAAAATACTGTGGTGCAAAAAGACGCTGCGGCGCCGTTTACTGTAACACAAAAATAAATAAAGTATTTAAACAAAAAAAAACACTGCTCACAAAGCAAAATAAAAAGATAAACAAAAACAAAATCTCGAACACAAAACAGCCAATACAGGTCAGGCTGGGCAAATGCTGTCACTGATCCTGTATATATATTCTCCTCTCGCTCACCCGTACTCTCCACTGTACTCCCACCCTGAGTGCAGAGAGCTGCAGGCTTTTATGGAGGTGACCATCTCCCGATTAGCTTAATTAAGCTCGGGAGATGGTCACCTTCTGCACAAGGTTTTTAAATTATTCCTGGCAGAGGACGAGCACCAATCTCGCCTCTGCCAGAACACGTTTTAAAAATAAAATCAAAACAACAAAACCAGCGGCGCTTCACCGTCATATAAATACATAAATACAAAAACAAATAAATACCAAACAATAACTTGCATAGGGGCGGAGGGGGGGACCCTGTTCTCAAAATAAACAAATCATAACTGTACAGGGTTCCTTGCCCTGTTACAGTCGGATTGAGGACAACACACAGTTTTGGGTTCAGAGCCACCACACCTCCACAGCTCCCAGCCTCTCCTCTGCTGTTTGTGTTTACAGAGACCAGCAACATCACTGAGAGATACACCCTGATTGAAGTTCTGAAAACCTGGACTGAAGCTCAGCAGTACTGTAGAGAACACCACACCGACCTCGTCAGTATAAAGAACGCCAGTGAAAATGAAGACCTAGTGAAGAAAGCGCAGGGCAAGACCTTCTGGATCGGCCTGTTCAATGAGCCCTGGAAGTGGTCACACCAGGGGGATAACAACACATTTCACTACTGGAACATTGGACAACCAAACAATGCGGGAGGCAATGAGAACTGTGTGATGATGAGTAAGAGTGGTGGATGGTATGACTATGGCTGCAGTACTGCGCTCCCATTCTTCTGCTGTGTGGGTAAGGATCCCGGCTCAGCCCTTGTTCTCATTTAGTTCAGTGTTTCACCCCAGTGTGTGTGTGTGGAGGGGGGTGACAGCTTATCTGTGCAGGAGAGTGGACCCATTCACTCCCTGTAATTGAAATTCCTTCTTGTTGAAAACTGGATTCCACAACAGTCTTGCAGGTTTACAAAACCAAGCCTGCTGTATTTATAACTTCAGGATTGTAACCGTGTGATCACTGGAAAGCAAGAGGAGTTCCCTTGTATTGGCAGCTTGCACAGGACCAGCTGTTTTACAGCCCAATGTAGCAGTTCTGCTGTCTAGAGTGTGGAGGCAGTTTCCTGCAGAGCTTTAGAAATGTGATAAACCTTCAGATTGAAAGAAGGAAGCATGATTAAATCTCTTCATCAGGTCCTAGTGCAGTGGTGTAGTTGAGCCGGAATGAGCCTTAACACGGATTGAACAGTGAATTGAGTTTATCTCACATTGATTTGTATGGCTACCCGGTGTTTCCATGACCTTTGTTACTCATGTTGTAGTAAACCTTTAGTTACATTTACTGTGCAAATCTTGTCACTGAAGAACATGTTTTCACTGATCTTTATTGTGCTGTTGCCCCCTCCCCAGGCAGCTCCTCTGGTCAGTGTTTCTATGTAGGAACTAAGAAGACATGGCAGGAAGCTCAGAGCTACTGCAGAAACCAAGTCAAAGACCTGCCCACCGTACAAGACCAGGACGGGGTTAATACGCTTAGAGGTCTTATACCTACAACTAGCGAGAAATATTTCTGGATCGGGCTTTATTATGACAAAGATAACTGGCAGTGGTCCAATGGAGATGACGTCATCTACTCCAACTGGAGGGCAGACCTGTTCTGTGCTTCAGTCAATTCTGATGGAGAGTGGGAGGATTCAGTCTGCAGTGAGAAGAAATCTTTCATGTGCTACAGCGGTGAGTTGAGATTCAATTCCTTTGTGATTTCTATTACACGAGAGTAGATGTTAAAACTTCATGCTGATTTGAACTCGCCAAGATAAGCACCAACTAAGACGTAGCTTTATAGTAAACTAATGTGATCCATATGTGTCTCCATCCATTTGCGCTTCCTTCCATATGATGATGTAGATATCCTTCTGTCTGGTGTTGATGGCTGAAGTGTAATGCCTGCTCCAGGGATCAGCTTATTGCCTCCCTGGCACATCAGCACACACGACGGCTGCAATGCTGGCTCTGGGGATCAACCACAGTGCAGTCTCCCCAGCGCATCAGCATGACAACCGTCTGGATTGAGATAAGTAGGGTACATCTCTGGGGTCTTCAAGTGGGCACCTTCCATCCTCTGTGTTTCGTCGACTAGCCCACGACACCTCAATAGAGCTCGACGGTGATTCTGGCGTCCCAGCATCATCCCGCTCCGTCCCCCACTCAACTCAGCCCAGCTTACTTACCCGTACATCAGCGTTTCTTTCTTTCTATTGTGCTTGAGATCCCCAGCCAGAATCTTTCCGTCTCAACCACAGCCAGTTGCTGCTCCTCTCTGCTGCTTCAGATAAGTTCTTCACTGTGCGATGCAGCTCTTGGCCACTGAATCTGACGTCTCTGAGAAACCAGGTTGTAGAGTGTGCCACAAATCCTCGACAACCCACCTCCACTGGGTAAACCCGGACTCTCCATCCTCGCTGTTCCGCTTCAGTGGCTAGTTGAGCATACCGCAGTTTCTTCCTCTCATACGCCTCATCTACAGCATCCTCCCATGGCACTGTTAAATCTATCAGGTGAACAAAGCGTGCTGATCCAGACCACAAGACAATATCTGGTCGAAGGTTAGTGGTGGCAATCTCAGGTGGAAAAATAAGCCATTGACCAACATCTGCCAGCATTTTCCAGTCTTCCAGTTGTCCAGGGCGAGGATTGGTTTTAACACCTTTTCTTGGTGGTTGCTCTCCTGGGCGGAGGAATGTTGTCTTTTGTGTGTAATGTTTTGATGGAACAGGTGGCAACTTATTGGTCATGTTACGCTTGTCTTCCAATGCAAAGGCCAAACATCGCATCACCTGGTCATGGCGCCAAGTAAACCATCCTTGGCTAAGAGCCACCTTACATCCTGTCAAAATGTGCCTTAATGTTGCAGGTGATGAACACAAAGGACATGAGGGATCCTCTCCTACCCAGAGGTTTAGGTTCTGTGGTGATGGGAGAACATCATATGTTGACCTGATGAGGAAACAGATCCTGCTCTGTTCCATTGACCATAGGTCTTGCCAGCCAATCTTGTGTTGTTCCACACTCTCCCATCTCATCCATTCTCCCTGCTTGGCCTGGGAAATGGCTATGCATCTCATCCTCTCCTCCTGCTTTTGCACCTCGTTGACTACCAGCTTCCTCCGTTGAGCTGGGACTGCCTTGTGCCATGTAGGAGGAGCTGAACTGAGACCAAGACCCCCTCTTCCATGCTGAACTTCCCCCATGATGTCACCAATTTGAAGGGCAGCCTTTGCATCCTCCACGGCTTTCTTTGCCACCCACTTTCTTCCAGTTTTCAACACAGGTGCTGCCTCCCTTACGCATTTGTCGCGTGACTCTACTAATGTCATTTCCAGTCGGACCTTGGCGCGCTTAAACTCCTCGGTTAGAGCGGAGACAGGTAGCTGCAGTATTCCTTTACCATAAAGTCCCACTCTGCTGAGGCAGCGTGGAACTCCCAACCATTTCCTGATGTATGAACTGATTAAAGCTTCCAGCTTCTTTCCTGTTGTCAAAGAAACCTTGTACACAGTCAGTGGCCACAGCAACCTCGGCAGTAGACCAAACTGAAAGCACCAGAGTTTTAGTTTGCCTGGTAAAGCGCTGCTGTCTATACTCTTCAACCCTTCCACAGCTTGTTGTCTAACTTCTCCCACACAAACTGTGTCCTTTAGATCCCCGTCGTACCATCTCCCAAGACTCTTGCTGGCTTCTCAGACACTGTTGGTATTGCCTCACCATTAATGAAGAACGTTTTATCTACTACTTTACCTTTTAATTATAGAGATGCTCCTTGATTTAGTGGGCTTGAATTGCATTCGTGCCCATTCAATGTTATTAGTTAATTTGCCCAATAACCGATTTGTGCAGGCTACTGTTGTAGTCATGGTTGTCATGTCATCCATGTATGCTTGAATTGGTGGTAGTTGCATTCCAGAAGCCAAGCACTCTCCTCCAACTACCCATTTTGATGCCCTAATGATTACTTCCATTGCCATGGTAAAAGTCAGTGGAGAAATGGTGCATCCTGCCATTATTCCAACTTCTAGGCATTGCCATGTAGTACTGAATTCTGAAGTTGAAAAACTAAATTACAAATCTCCAAACTAGGCTTTCACTAAATTTGTTATTGTAATCGGTACACTGAAAAATCAAATGCTGCCCAAAGAAGTTCATGTGGCACTGAACCATATGCATTAGCCAAATCCAGGAATGTCACATGGAGCTCCTTCCTCTCCTTTTTAGCTGATTGAATTTGTTGCCAGATCACATTGATGTGTTCTAAGCATCCTGGGAAACCTAGAATGCCCGCTTTTTGTAGTGGTGTCAATGAAGCAGTTCTTTAATAGGTAAGTTGACAATCTCTGAGCAATAATGCTGAAGAAAATCTTGCCTTCTACGTTTAATAGGGAAATAGGGTGAAGCTGACTGATGCTTGTAGAATCTTTTTCTTTAGGTATAAAGACTCTACCTGCTCGGCGCCATGCTCTTGGTACAACCTGTTTTTCCCATGCTACTTTCATCAGTTTCCACAGGATTCGTAGAACTCCTGAAGCACTCTTGTACACTCTGTACGGAACTCCATTAGGCCCTGGAGATGATGAAGCCCTTGCTTTTTTCACAGCTTGCTCTACTTCTTTCCACTTAGGTGCACAGTCCTCCATTTGGTATTCTGGTGGATTAATAGGTGGGATGTCTGAAGGAATTGACATTTTTGACTTTTTGAATCTGTATCTGTTTCCACCAAATATCTCTCCAGCTCAAACTTAGATGCTTTTAGTGTGCCATTCTTCTCACTGGTGAATAACTTCTTTACAAATTTGAATGGGTCTTTATAAAAGTTAGTTCTCGCACGCTCCTTCTTTTTGTAGCGTTTCTGTAGGCGCTCAGCTCTGTGCAATGTTGCAAACTTATCTTTTATGATCCTTTTGTAAGAGATTGAGTCCCTCCTCCTGACTTTGTTCTGCTCTTCTCCATTGCTTCCTCAGCTGTCTCCTTTCTCTAACTAAGCATTCAATCTCCTGCTGCCGTCTAGACTTTCCAGAAATAGTTTGTACTGTAAATTTAACCAGCTTCTTTTCAACTGTTCCACTTAACCTTTCCAACGCAAAGCAGAGATCTGTGTTTGCTATGTCCCATGCAGTTTTCTCACAAGCTCTTGGCCATTTAACTCCAGGTTTGTGCCCGTCGAGGTTCTTTTCTCTCTTATGCTGGTTTGTCTGACTGGGTTCACAAGGATCATTAGGTTCATCACTAACTGTGTCCATGCAAGTCCTCCTCACGTCTATGACAGGGGTGCTGATATCCTGCGAACTGTGGTTTGCTTCCTGTCGCTGGATTTCATTCGACTGACTTGACTGACTTCGTAAGAAGTACTGATCAATGCGAGGCCCTTGTCCCTTCTCCCTCAAGCATTTCATTCTCCCTTGATGTATCTTCAAACCCCTGACCGTTGTCGCCTTGCTCCAGCTGACTGGACTGGGGGTTGAAGCCAGGTCCCCTGGATAGTGCCCAGGTCTGTGACAGCTCAGCTCGTAGTGTAATGCTGTACAGTAAAAACCTGTATTAACAGCCAGCTGGACTAAGCAGTGTAGGGGTAAGGTGATGTGTATATCTAGCATATACATTTAATGTATTTGCATTGTTTTTTTACTGTTGGTTTCCCCCTCCGTCCCTGTGTTATTTTGTATTTGTTTATTATGATTTATTATATTTATATGACGGCGAAGCGCTGTGTGTTCTGTTAGGAATAATTAGAAATAATAATTTGGAAACCCGTGCAGAATGTGACCTGGGGATTATTAAATAATTAATAGGTAGTTAATCCCTCGGTCACTAATATAAAAGCCTGCAGCTCTCGGCACTCGTGGTAGGTGTTAGAGAGGAGAGAGCGAGCAGAGAGACGGAGAGCGAAAACGAAAACAAAACTAAAAGAAAACCTTAAGGATCAGTGAAGGCTATTGCCCAGCCTGATCGTGTTGTTTGTGTTTGTGATTTGTTTTGTTTAAACCTTTTTCTGTTTAAATATTTATTTTATTTTTGTTATTTAAAAATAAAAAGGTGCGCCGCGTCATTTACTTTAAACTGCAGTGTCTGGTGTCAGAGTGCTTTACATCCTGCTTCTGCCGTGACGTCACCGCCCAGTCACCCTGCCACACGTGGTGGCAGCAGTGGGATCACCAGCGCCTCCTGGACTTAGGCAGAAGTAAGGTACTGCAGTTTTTTTCGTTTTTTTTCTTTTGTTATTATTATTATTATTATTACTTGTGGAGTGAAAAGGAGAGTGAGAAGAAAAGATGGGAGGAAGAAGAGGAAAGGTGGGAGGAAAAAAGAGGAGCTGGATTTCCCAGCGAACTGCCCCCTCCCACCAGAGGAAAGCCTGCTGGGCCCACCCCCACTACAGCCCTAGAGGGAGGAGCCCGAACGTCCTGTGTCTGAGAGGGAGGAGTCAGTGCGTCCTGCGCCTGAGAGGGAGGATTCGGTGCGTCCTGCATCTGAGAGGGAGGAGTCGGTGCGTCCTGCGTCTGAGAGGGAGGAGTCGGTGCGTCCACAGCCCATGAGGGAGGAGTCGGTGCGTCCACAACCCAAGAGGGGGAAGGCCGAATATCCACAACCCAGATACCCGCCAGCAGAGGGAGAATACCTGCTGGTTCCACCTCCACCTCCATGGGAGGACTACGTGTAGCTCCGGCCTCCGCCAGCAGAGGGAGAATACCTGCTGGTTCTACCTCCACCGCCCTGGGAGGACTGTGTGTCGCTTCCACCTCCGCCAGCAGAGGGAGAATACCTGCTGGTTCCATCTCCACTACCATAGGAGGACTGTTTGTCGCTCCCACCTCCGCCAGCAGAGGGAGAATACCTGCTGGTTCCACCTCCACCACCATTGGGAGGACTGTGTGTTGCTCCCACCTCCACCAGCAGAGGAAGAGTACCTGCTGGTCCCACCTCCGCCAGCAGAGGGTGAGTTCCTGCTGGTTCCGCCTCCACCTCCATGGGAGGACGACTTGTCGCTCCCACCACCACCAGCAGAGGGAGCATGCCTGCTGGTTCCGCCTCCATCACCGCCACCAGCAGAGGGAGCATGCCTGCTGGTTCCACCTCCATTGCCACCACCAGCAGAGAGAGCATGCCTGCTGGTTTCACCGCTGCAGCCAGAAGGGGAGGAGCCCCTGCCGCCTTCGCAGCCAGAAGGGGAGGAGCCCCTGCCGCCTTCGTAGTCAGAAGGGGAGGAGCCCCTGCCGCCTTCGTAGTCAGAAGGGGAGGAGCCCCTGCCGCCTTCGCCAGGAGCAGAGCAGCAGGAGCTGCTTCTGCCTCCACCACCTCCCGAGGCAGAGGAGCAGGAGCATTTTGGTGATCTTTCCCTGCATGATGTGTCATGAAATACATGAAGGGTTGCAGCGCCAGATACCACGAGTTATCCAGGCTTTGCCATCCTTCATCGTGCTTAACCATCTGAGTGGGGTGTGGTCAGTGACGAGATTGAATGAATGACCCAAGAGGTAATAGCGTAAGGCCTGAGTGGCCCATTTAATGGCCAGACATTCCTTTTCTATGACGGAGTAGTTGCGCTCCCGAGGGAGCATTTTTTTCTTTCTTATATACAGGATCGGGTGCTCTACTGCCTTGACCTGCTGGGACAAGACCACCCCCAGACCAACATCCATAGCGTCGATGTGGAGGAGGAATTCCTTATCAAAATCTGGTGTGACCAGGGGCGGAGTCGTTGCTGAATGGTATCAAAAGCCCCCTGACATTCCCCTGTCCATTTAATTAAATTTGGTGCGCTCTTTTTAGTGAGGTTTAGTAGGGGGTTGACCACTGTGGCTTACTCGTGGATGAATCGGCGGTTATAACCGGCCAACCCCAAGAGAGACCTCACCTGGGACTTGGTTTTCGGGATTGCCGCGTCCATCAAAGCCTGGACTTTGGTGGCGACGGGTTTCACCTGCCCCTGTCCCATAATAAATCCTAAATATTGGGTTTCTTCTTTGGCAAATGCACATTTACCCAAGTTGGCTGTCAGCTGGGCTACCCTGAGAGACTGCAAGACAGCTGTGACCCTAACCAAATGCTCTCACCAGGTGGAGCTGTAGATAACCACGTCATCAATACGCTGCTGCATATTCATGATGTGGGCGTAAAGCCTGGTTCATTGGTCTCTGAAAGGCAGCGGGTGCACCATGTAGCCCAGACGGCATGGTTGTGAAATGGGGTAGAAAATGCAGTTTTCTCACGTGATCTGCGGGTTAAGGGGATCTGCCAGTATCCCTTCGTCAGGTCCAAAGTGGAGATGAACCTTGCCGTTCCCAGTCTGTCGAGAAGCTCGTCGACCCGAGGCATGGGATATGCATCGAACTTGGCAATAGCGTTCACCTTGCGGAAATCAACACAGAAGCGGCTGGTGCCGTGATGTTGAGGCGTTGGAGGATGGCCCGCTTGAGTAGGATGTATTGGCTAGCCTCCTCGTCAGCCATGGCTTGATATGCTGCCTGAACCTCCCCACTTGCAAGCTGTGGCAGGATAGCTGCAGAGGGAAGACTCCGAGTCAGAAAATGCAGTGAAACAAAATACTTTAATTGACCAAAAAATACAAAATAGAAAGGCACGAGGGCCAAACAAAAGGTATAAACACAAAACAAAGGCTTTCAACAAAACACTGGAACAAAATCAATCAAATTAAACAGGTATTTATACACATTTTTACAGACAACACTTACTGTGTGTCTCTCCAAGCCAAACCACTCCACCAGACAAAGGATTTCACCCGGCATGTATTTTGCAGGGAGGAATTTAACCACCTCCCTGCCGATCCAAAACAAACCATAATTATTATAATGAAAATCATAATGAAAACAGTAAAAATAATAATAATACACAAATTATAGGGGCGAGCTGGCACCCTATCACACCAGCGTATACTTATTTGTTTATTTGTTTGGTCAGCATGCCTTTTTGTTTAGTGTTTTGTGTTTGTTCAAATCTTTTGTTTTGTTATTATTTAATAAAATAGCTCTCAGTTTCATCACCTCCCTTCTTTGTTTATGTGTTGCTTCTTCCTGGTCCGTGATGTCATCACTGCACCCACTCTGCCACAGTGACCTGTGACCATTACGCTTTAACGAGAAATGCATTCATGAACGACCTCATCGACACAATTTCAGAACATTTACAGATTCATTTTATTGACAACTTTTGTTTGAAAATCACTTGCTACTAAAGCTATTGTTACCATACCACGAGTTCGATACAATAACAGTGGTGTTTGAAAATCCTGCCCCTGTTATCTAATCAAATACACACACAGATTTACTCTATATTATAGTGTGCCTCTCTTCTAAAGTAACCTTAATAATCATTAACCTTGTGTAATGTTAATGAAGTTTCCGTTGTATAGTTAGCATCTTCTTATTAAAGAATGTATTGATGTTAACATTTTAAATAGGGGAAGATATACTTTTAAATCATTAAAGCAGACCCTCCCCCTGCTGTAAAACTTTTCAGACTTTAATAAACTGAAGAGACTCCCATGCACTGTTAGAGATGTTCTTTTCATGATAGCTGAGCTGGATGTGACTCGGGTTCAATCACTAAACAACAGGAGAGCCACTGCACCTCCACCACTGACATTGATTTTGATCTGCTGTTTGTGTTTACAGAGACGAGCATCATCACTGAGAGATACACCCTGATTGAAGTTCTGAAAACCTGGACTGAAGCTCAGCAGTACTGTAGAGAACACCACACCGACCTCGTCAGTGTAAAGAACACCAGTGAAAATGAAGACCTAGTGAAGAAAGCTCAGGGCAAGACCTTCTGGATAGGCCTGTTCAATGAGCCCTGGAAGTGGTCACACCAGGGGGATAACTACACATTTCACACCTGGAGCAATGGGCAGCCAGACAATGCGGGAGGCAATGAGAACTGTGTGGCGATGCTCAAGAACGGTGAATGGAGTGACTGTGGCTGCAACTCTCAGTACCCCTTTTTCTGCTATGATGGTAAGGATCCCGGCTCTGACTGTTCTCTCATTTAGTTCAGTGTTTCACCCCACTTTGTGTGGTTGTGGGGTGGTTGACAATTGGGTCAATGGGGAACTGGACAGTTGGAGATAAATGTGTTGAGATACTTGTAAGGGACCATCCCAGACTCTCCAGAGCTAAATGGAGTGATTTGGATTGCAGCTCAAAGCACCCCTTCTTCTGCTATGATGGTAAGGATCCCGTCTCAGAATCAATGAGGAATGTCGATCCCTGCTCAGAATCAATGAGAAATGTGGATCCCTGCTCAGAATCAATGAGAAATGTGGATCCCGGCTCCGAATCAATGAGAAATGTGGATCCCTGCTCAGAATCAATGAGAAATGTGGATCCCGGCTCAGTCTGTGTTCTTGTTCAGCTCAGTGTTTGTACCCCAGTCTGTGAGCAGGGACTCAGAGGCCCAGTCCATCTGATCCTACAGTAGCTGTCTGACCCCCAGAGCAGGGCAGGGTGTAGCCTAGAGATCTGAAGAACCAGAATCCAGCCCCATCATTAAGAGTGTGTGAGCAGGGAGCAGCTACCCCTCATTGTTACACACAGGAGAGGCATGTGCTGTAAAATACATTCTGATTGGGTATTTATTGTATTCATTTAAAAACATTGATCCCTTCAGGATGTCATTGTGATCATTGCCCTGACAACAGCTTAAATTACACGTAGAAAAATAAATTAGACTTCTTTTACAATGCATAAATGATACTTCTTTCATCCTCATACAGATCTAACCCCCTCAGACCCTCCTTCAACACGGCTCTCTGGAGGTATGGAGTGTAATCACTTCAGATTGATTAAAAGCCTACAGCAGAAATGTGACTGTAATAAATTACTGAATTATTTTATTTATTATTATTTATTAATTATTGATTCATTTGTTTGTGCAGATGCAACCCCCTCAGACCCTCCTTCAACACCGCTCTCTGGAGGTATGGAGTGTAATCACTTCAGATTGATTAAAAGCCTTCAGTAGAAATGTGACTGTAATAAATTACTGAATTATTTTATTTATTATAATTTATTCATTATCGATTCACTCCGGTCTCTCAAGGTAATCAGTTCAGTGTGATTCATAACCCACAGCAGGAATCTGGCTTTGTTAGAAAATTTATTTTTCTCTTTGTCTTTTTACAGATACAGAATCCTTGATCCCCCCTTCCACTCCAGTCTCTCAAGGTATGGAGTGTAATCAGTTCAGTGTGATTCATAAGCCACAGCAGGAATCTGGCTTTGTTATACTTTCTTTTTTCTCTTTATCTTTTTACAGATGCAGAATCCTCGAGCCACCCTTCCACTCCGGTCTCTCAAGGTATGGAGTGTAATCAGTTCAGTGTGATTCATAAGCCACAGCAGGAATCTGGCTTTGTTATACTTTCTTTTTTCTCTTTATCTTTTTACAGACGCAGAATCCTCGAGCCACCCTTCCACTCCGGTCTCTCAAGGTCTGTGCTGTTTGTGGAGTGTAGTGTGATCAGTGTGATTGACAGCCCACCTCCTGTGTCATGTGATCCACTAGACCTGTATAAGCTGTGGGAGAGCTGTGTGCAACTATTCAGCAACAATTTTAGAATTGCAGAATGTTCTCTTTAGGCTTGGGACCCTAATTTATACATTTACATTATATTGTACAGTACAAAGAATGTGTCTTTCTAAGTAAAATCTACTGCCTGACAATATCACACTGCAGGAACAGGTGGGCACCGTGTGATAGGGTGCAGTGAAACAGCTTGCCTGAGCAGAGTAACTCCTCCTCAGCTGGGAATATATATAAATTATCATCTGCTTTCACAGACCCTGATTAGCACTATGCTTGGACTACCTGACCTGAGGTAACATTAGGTACTGCAAGATTAGTGCTGATTGGGGTATGTGAAGCCAGCTGATTATTTGATAAATCATGATCCCAGCTGCAATAGATATGAGAAATCACATCAGTGATAATATTGCCCTGATAATCTGAACCACACTGCTGTCATAAAGAAATGCAGGCTGATGGCAGCTGTAGAAGCACAATTTAAATATTACTGCAAACACCAACCCATCACTCATGACCGGCACATGAATAGCACACGTATAAAACCAGATTACAGTTAATGAAATGATTATTATTATTATTATTATTATTATTATTATTATTATTATTATTATTATTATTATCATCATCACCAGGCACTCCAGTCCCTGAGGATCTCTACCTGATCTCTGACAGTATGGTCTGGCCGGAGGCTTGGCAGTACTGCAGGGATCACTACACTGACCTTGTGAGCCTCACAAGCCTGGCTGCACAGAACAGAGTGTCGGAGCTCGTCAGGAACAGCACTGCGTCGCGATTCTGGATCGGCCTGCACAGAACCGTTGTGTATGATAACTGGTACTGGGTTGCTGGTAAGGATAAGAAGGGGCTCCTAAACTACACTAACTGGGCCCCTGGGGAGCCCAACAATCCTTACTATGAGCACTGTGGGGAGATGGTGCTGAGGGAGGATGGGGGGGCTGAGTGGAATGATCTGTGCTGTTATGAAAAGCTCCCCTTTATCTGTTTCAAAGATTAACAACACCCCTAAAAGGGTGTACAGCAGTGGTTCTAAAACTATCTCTAGTTGGGACTCCATTTAAAGTCACTTTATCTGAAAAATTCCTAATAAATGATAGAACTATTTCAATCTGAATTATATTGTGTAAGAATAAAGCAACTAGAAGTCTTGTATCTGACAGAGTTTGCAATGCCGTGTCTGCTCTCTATAAAGAGCTGCTGCAATGCACTGCAGCCATTGCGGATGGTAGGTCTGCTTGTGATGTGGTCGCTTGAAACCTTCCTGTGAACCCCCAGGGGTCCCAACCCCCAGTCTGAGAACCACTGTCTCCACAGAACCCAGAGCTTTACTATAGGAGTAATATATTGAAGTATAAAACACAAGCAAAACAAAGGGGCCAGTGATAATATTGCTGGGGTTAGTAAGCTTTAAGAAAATGGATTTTAGCCCTTGGTTAGCAGTCCTTTAATACAGGATACATTGTTAAGAGGAGAAGCACAGCGGGGGGGGTGTAACTTCATATTTTTATTATTCCTACTTTTTAAGCTTTTTTTCTATTAAAAATAAAAATGTTTTAAGTATTTAAGTAGTTTTTCTGTATTTAAGAAAGTGTGTCTGTAGTCGGGCCTGTGTGATGTCATCAGCACTAGAATCACAAAAACTCCACTTGGAAAAGAAAAGAAACTCTTTTCTCTCCCTTGTTTGCACTCCTGTGTTGCTTCCCTGAGCTGCAGCAGAGCGGGCATTCATACCCCCTGCTGCTGCAGGTAGTCTCAGCAGTGTGCCTGTTTAGTGCACACTAGAGTGACACAAAGAGAGGCCAGAAAGCTTCAAGGAGGGAGGAAGCTTGTGTGCCTGCAGATTAAACTACCTGCCTCTGAGAAATGCAAACAAACTGGACAGCCAACAGGGCCTGGTTTCTGATGAAGCAGATTGCAGCTCATGCTAATCTGTTGAGGAATGTAGTAAAGAGACACACTGTAATTCTATTTTAATATGATGCTACAACTTTAACCAAACTAAACAGAACATATGTAATAGATTGAGTAAGTCCTGTCTCACTGTGTATATTCTACATTTTCTGAGTGTATTTGCCATTATAGAATGAATAAAGAGTTGAACTTCAGTTTGAACCCTCGGTCTTTTGTTTCTTGATTTCTCTAAATATAACACATATCACAACAACAACTTCTCAAAACCTTTTAATCATCCAGAAATACAATTGAATCTATTGTTCTTGTGTTTTAGACCGGCTTCTATGTAAGGGTTATTCTGCCACCTACTGTTTCCACTGATGTATTGCAGAAGAGGTGAAACACTGTAGCAAGGAGAGACTACACATTTGTTCTGCACATTTCAATGGTTTATTCAGTATAAATGAATCATGTACAAAAAACAAAACTAGACTAATAGTATAATGAGAGTAATTATGTATGATCTGAAAAGTATACCGCATCTTAACCCTATAGATCTTATAATTACAGAGAGCCCAGCACAGTTTCATACACAAGGCATCAAATTCGTTGGTTTAAATGTTTTTTTTCCATCAATTTGAATGAGAAATGGCGCCCCCCAAACAAGGAGCAGAAATCACCTCGTGTTCTCTTCCAGTCAGACGCTGATCCTTTCAGCGAATCTAAAGAGTCACCACTCTGAAATGTGAGTGAATCTAACAGCTTCGCCTTGTTCAGCTGTAAAACTACGCAACTCCAAAAAGACCGAAATTACAAAATGGTCAACTATTTCCTATTTAGTAGGTGATTTGAAGTGCTGTTCTAAAAAAATAAAATACTTTCTTCTACAAAAATGCAAAGCTCCTGTGTTGTCTTTCTAACACGGGTTAATTCGGGTTACTTGTGTTTGCCACATTATAAAAGTGTACCTTTTGTACACGGTCTGATTTATTAATTGTCCGTTTTCTGGCTTATGGCTCTGTCTAGGGTTACCTATAAAGACAGCAGTATCTGAATTTTCTTTTTACATTTCATGCGCTATGATTTTTCAGAACCTTGTAGGTGGTTTTGTAGTTTGGAGTTCGTTTTCTGACCCTCGTATTCAGCAGGAACACGGTGTCGATTAGGGCTTTGCTTAAATGGCTTTTTCTACAGCTTTAGAACAATTAAACAATACAGTATCTCCAGTGTCCATAGCATTGCGTAGAGCATTATTCATAGTCTTTGTTAAACCTTTCACTGTTAATTCAGCTTCATAAAACGGTCTGCAATAGCATGCACATTTCCTACATGTGTTTTTAATTTAACTCGTATAAGAGCATGGCCCAATTTCCATTTAATAACATAAATGTAGCAAACAATATTTTAATTTGCCTGTTTCCTTTTTACTATAGATACGCATTTTCCATCAAGTAAAACGTGTTCACTAAGTATTATTATTATTATTATTATTATTATTATTATTATTATTATTATTATTATTATTATTATTATTTATTCATTGTGAAAGCTCTTCTTATTTAAACTCAAGCACGATATTATAAAGCAAGATGGCTTCTAATAGGTTCACATTGTTTTCATGTGATTCGGAGTCCTTTCCGTTCTGCAGTATTTCAGTGGTGGTTTGTATTTGTTGTATTTGTGAATGGACAGCATGACTGTCAGTCTGTCAGGTGAGACGGGGGTTTAATGGAATGCTTATTTGTGGCCAACACTCCTCAATTGTGCTGATCTTGGTTCGCTTAATAAAATAATTCTCCATTTCAAAACAAGGTAAAGAGACTGTAAATAATAGAATTCAAACTCCGATGGAGACTCTTCGTTCTTGTAGACAGGAATTAGTTGTAAAACCACGTTAAATGAGTTAAACAGACCACACTGCAAGTGTATTCAAAGTGAGGGAGAATAAATAATCGGGTTAACAATAATATATATAAGAGAAGAAATTGTTTTCAGTCAAGCTGAATTTTTGTTAAACACTGACTTGCTCTTCGTTTTCTTTATTGCTTTGTGACAAAACAGCAGAATGTAACAAAATTAAATTAAATCAATCGGTAATGAATACTGAAAGATTCGGGTTCAAACTGTACTTTAGAAAAGCATACGATAAAGCAACGGGATGAATCAGCTCCTTGAATATCCAGGGACATGCTGTCTGAGGTCCGTAGCCTTTTTGATCAGGTTGAGGTGAGGTTTCTGCTAGTTGTCCCTGCCTCCTCTGTTGAATCTGAGAGGAGTCTTCAGTGCTCTTAGAAGGCTGAAGACCTGGCTTCATAGTTCTGTGAAACAAAGTCACCTGAACAATGTAGCCGTTTGCCACATTCATCACGAACAACTTGATCACTTGGAAAGGAAAACACTCTGCCAGCAATTTATTGCTGCAAATGACCGGCGCAGGTTTCGGATCTTTTCTTTAGAAAAAACAGGGAGTTCTTGTTATCCCAGCACATCTCCACTCTGGCACGCACTTGCCGATTCTTCCTGAGCAACATACGAAGAACAACATTCCTCACCAACCACGCCACCCAGCTCCTGGTCCTGGTACTCTCCCGCCTAGACTACTGCAACTCCCTCCTGGCTGGCCTCCCTGCGTCCGCCACCCGTCCGCTCCAGCTCATCCAGAACTCCGCTGCTCGCCTGGTGTTCTCTCTGCCTCGCTTCTCCCACGCAACTCCACTACTCCGCTCACTCCACTGGATCCCGATCACCGCTCGCATCCAGTTCAAGACTTGTACTCGCCTACAGATGCCTTGACCAGACTGCACCCAGCTACCTCCAGACCCTCATCTCTCCCTACACCCTCACTCGACCTCTCCACTCCTCCTGCATTAGAAGACTGTCTCTACCTCCTCTACGCTCCCCTGCCTCCAGAGCCCGCTCCTTCTCCACCCTAGCCCCGCAGTGGTGGAATGACCTTCCTACAGATGACAGTTCTTGATATTGCCATACTGTGCAAATCCAGGTCACAATATTAATATTTGTGTAAGTGTCACCCGTGTGACTTTTAAAATAATTTAATAACTATGGAATTGAATGGGGTGGGTAATTGTTTTATTGATGTGTCCGCGGGAGAGAGATTCTCTCCAGTTGACTTGCTGAATTAGAACCGCGCTTAGCTATTGTGTCCAGATGCGTTATTACGTGTTAAGCATGATCTGTGTTTTCCCTTTCATCTTTCTGTGACCTCTGTTAAGAGGATGTTTATTCGCTAATTATATAGAATGGGAACAGGTGTTGCAGCGATTTCGGGGATTAATGGGGAAAATAAAAAGGACAGGTGACGAGGAACGACAGAGCGGAAGAATGGAAAAGAAGTTGGTGCGAGGGGAAGAAGGGATCGGACGGAACAGAAAATAGAGATTGAAACAGCAAAAGAACAAAGAACAAAGAACAATGGACAAGCAAAACCGAGAACGGGCAGGGTGCAGGTGCAGTGTCTGAGAGTTAATGCAGGAGGGAGGAGTGCTATTGTTTATATTTTGTGATTGTCTTTTGTTTGTAAGCAACGCTGTTTTGGCTGTGTGTGTGGACACCCGTATTGAAATGAACCTGTGTAGAGAAAAGAAAGTAGTTAGAATTAGCTGGTACTTACCTGAGAGCGAAGTCTTCTGTGTAGTACTAATAGGGGCAGTATTTCCCAGTGAGTCCTGGTGTTCACTAGCCAACCACCAGGTGGCGTAGTCCAGGAAGGAGATAGCTAAAGGTGACAGCTACTGGTCACATAAGCTGTAGGAAATGAATTAATACATAGAAATTTGACCTGCTGCAGCAGCCAGGATATATACCGTAACACAGAGGTACAGATAATATATTAAACTTATTTTACACAATGCTTATTTTTATTCAAAGACTAACAGTGACACAGTTTCATTCCTGCTTTTTTCAAAGGCATTTTAACTGGATAACATTTTCAACTAAAGTTTATCCTGTATCAATCATTAAATCAGCAATTTGATTTATGGGTAACGCTTTATATTGAGTGGCATAAATTAATATTAAATAGATATGCAATTGCATATTAAATTAATGGCTGTGTGGTCCAGTGGTTAAAGAAAAGGGCTTGTAACCAGAAGGTCCCCGGTTCAAATCCCACCTCAGCCACTGACTCATTGTGTGACCCTGAGCAAGTCACTTCACCTCCTTGTGCTCCACCTTTCGGGTGAGACGTAATTGTAAGTGACTCTGCAGCTGATGCATAGTTCACACACCCTAGTCTCTGTAAGTCGCCTTGGATAAAGGCGTCTGCTAAATAAACAAATAATAATAAACAAATATGCTGGTTTCTGTTAATTGAAAATGTAATTGCATATCATGTCCATTTATATTATGTTTATATTTCAGGGCCAGCACCCTAAACAGCCACCCCAAACTGCCCCGCCTCGGCCTCAGTAGCCCGAGCAGGGCCCCTGAAGTCTGGCGGCCTCAGACCCCCTTTTTGGCACAACAGTTGCAGTACTGGTTCACTTGCACCTCAGACTCCTGGGTGTTCGCCACCATGCAAAACGGTTACGCGCTTCAGTTTCACTTGGGACCTCCTCCCTTTCATGACAGACCCTCTCCAGGCCTCGGTACTTCAGGAGGAAGTGGCCACCTTGCTGAAGTGTTTACGAGTTTGCTGTGCTGCCATTTGGCTCTCCCTAGCTCCTCGTACGTTTTCAAAGTGCTTGGACGCTATCCTGGCCCCCCTGCGGCTGCAGGGGATCAGAGTAATAATCTCGATGACTGACTGGTTGATCTGTTCCCAGTCGCGAGAGGGAGCAGTGGCCCACACGGCGGTCGTGACAGAGCATCTGGCGAGGCTGGGCCTCACCATCAACGATGCAAAGAGTCAGCTTACACCGGTGCAGTGCACAACGTATCTGGGGCTCCGGCTGGACTCCAGTACGATGCACGCATACCTGTCAGACGACAGCCGGAAACTATTGGGTCTGATGGCCGCAGCCATATCGGCCATTCAGCTGGGTCTGCTTCGCATGCGCCCGCTACAAGCATGGCTCAGTTTGCTCCACCTCAATGCCAAATGCGACAGACACCGTCGGCTGAGTGTGTCTCACGTGTGCTCGACAGCCCTACGCTGGTGGAGGACTACCTCTCACCTGCGCCAAGGTGTGCGAATGGGAGTAGTGTTGAACCGCCAAGTGGTGACGACAGACGCCTCCAACTTGGATTGGGGAGCAGTCTTGGAAGGCAGAGGAGTACGCAGATCCTGGCCGGACCGATGGACATCCGTGCATATAAACATGCTGGAGTTGCAAGCAGTATCCCTTGCTCTCCACCACTTTCTCCCAGTGCCGGGGTTGCATCGCATGGCCTTCAGGCTATTGAGATGGGCTCAGAGGAACTTGCTGTCCCTGCGGGCGACGCACATTCCCGGAGTGGTGAACTGGGCAGCGGACCTCCTCTCCAGGAAGGGTCCGCATCCGTCAGAGTGGCGACTCCACACTCAGATAGTGGAGCGCATTTGTGAACGGTTCGGGGAGGCGCAGGTTGATCTCTTCATCTTGGCAGAGACAACATATTGCCCACTATGGTACTCCATCCACCGCTAAGGCAGTCCACTTGGTGTAGATGCCCTAGCGCACGTGTGGCCCAAAGCATTTTTGTACATTTTCCCATCTATACCTCTGCTCCCGGCCTTTCTCAAAAAGGTCTGGTGAGAGGAAGAGTCGGTTCTCCTAGTGGCCCCCAAGTGGCCCAGGAGAGTCTGGTTTTCGACCCTGTGCCAGCTGTTGCACGGCCAGCCCTGGGAGATTCCACTGCACATGGATCTCCTCAGTCAGGCTCTCTTTGGCACCCGGAACCGGGCAGGTTCAGGCTATGGGTCTGGCCCCTGAAAGGGGCCACTGATTAGCCCTCAGGCTATCAGATGCAGTTGTGTGTACGCTGCAGAGCACTAGAGCAGACTCCACTAGGTCCTTGTACACCTATAAGTGGAGGTATTTCCAGGCTTGGTGTCTGGCTAGAAGCCCCCATATCTTGTCCTATGCCAGTCATCTTACAGTTTTTACCATTGTTTTCTTAAAAAGAAAAAAACACCTTAAAACCTAGATTTACCTTGAACTTGTACTGATTCGCCTGGTATCTTTCCGCTGAATGAAGACGCTCTAAGAAAATAGTCCCAAAATGTGTTTAAATAAAGAACAAGGATGGCATGCATACAAAAAGGAAAACGATTTTTATTTTGTATTAACTTGTTAGAGATTTAAATTCTTATTTATAATCAGGACATTGCCTAAGGAATACCGACACGCTGTGGCCTTATTCCATACACACAGAGCAGCAATACATATGAGTTATTCTCACAGACACACTTTAAGTGCAGAAAAACACTAAAATGCACAGGTGTGGTGCTAAAACACATGGAATTGAATTAAATGTGTAGAAGCACAAACACTCTTTAGTTTGAAAGCAGATCTGCCCTTCTTTGCATAGCCATGCTGCTAACCCTGCTCAGACTGGCAAAGAAAAAATTCAAATCTCTTAGCTCTCCTTTCAAACAAATCAGGTGCTGTGCAACACAAGAGTTCATTGCAGGGTCTTTATGCAAACACAGGAAGCTCAACTCAATCGCCTAATTATTTAATTACTCTGATAAAAGGGTTAGCAGTGTTTGACTAAAGCATCTATTCCGAGTGATGGTGAATTACCTGAAACTGACTCTGTATATTCAATATTGAATGCAAACGTGTTTTAAAACGTTCAGTGTTCATGTAATGAGTGACTGATCTGTAAAGCGCTTGATTGTCACAGTACCAGCTGCATGACTGTTTAGCTTGTATTGTCTGTTAGCTCTATCCCAGCTTGTTATACAGTATCAGGATAAGTCTTGAGACTTTACAGTATTGCAGGTACAGATGTCATTTATCTAATATTAGAATACAGAGAATCAGCAGCACAGCTGTGGTCAAAGGTCTTGCATCACCCTGTAGAAGTAACGAATTGAATAATGTTACGGTAACAACATACAGCAGGAAGGTGGAACGGTTTCACCCAATCAGATTGTCCAGGTCGGTTCGGTCCCACGAAATTACGCCTCAAGTCAGAGATACGGCAAAAACATGGGCACGCATTCCAGCCCAGTGGCACCTCATTCCTCCCCCTCAAAATCATAGCTGAACATGCATCTCCTGCGTCTTCTGGTTTTTATTCCAACTGATCTCTCAGTTACTTAACTAAACCCTTACCTGAACTGATAATGTGCTTAATTAGGCCTTTTTAATTGTCTTCTGTTCTTAAACAGTTGGAGATTTCAGAGCAACTATAAAATGTTAAAAGTTACTTGAAATCTACAACTTGTTAAGCTGAGAACAATTAAAAAGCCTAATTAAGCTGCTTGTTAGTTGAATTAAGGGTTTAGTTAATTAATTGAGAGCTCAGTTGGATTGAAAATGGAGCGAGGTAAGCAGTGGTGTACCACAGGGATCAGTATTAGGTCCTCTGCTATTCCTAATCTACATTAATGATTTAGATTCTGGTATAGTAAGCAAACTTGTTAAATTTGCAGACGATACAAAAATAGGAGGAGTGGCAAACACTGCAGCAGCAAAGGTCATTCAAAATGATCTAGACAGCATTCAGAACTGGGCAGACACATGGCAAATGACATTTAATAGAGAAAAGTGTAAAGTACTGCACGCAGGCAATAAAAATGTGCATTATAAATATCATATGGGAGATACTGAAATTGAAGAAGGAATCTATAAAAAAGACCTAGGAGTTTATGTTGACTCAGAAATGTCTTCATCTAGACAATGTGGGGTAGCTATAAAAAAGGCCAACAAGATGCTCAGATATATTGTGAGAAGTGTTGAATTTAAATCAAGAGAAGTAATGTTAAATATTTACAATGCATTAGTAAGACCTCACCTAGAATATTGTGTTCAGTTCTGGTCACCTCGTTACAAAAAGGTTATTGCTGCTATAGAAAGAGTGCAAAGAACAGCAACCAGAATTATCCCGGGTTTAAAAGGCATGTCGTATACAGACAGGCTAAAAGAATTGAATCTATTCAGTCTTGAACAAAGAAAGGTATAGACAATGTCGACCCAGGGGACTTTTTTGACCTGAAAAAAGAAACAAGGACCAGGGGTCACAAATGGAGATTAGATAAAGGGGCATTCAGAACAGAAAATAGGAGGCTTTTTTTTACACAGAGAATTGTGAGGGTCTGGAACCAACTCCCCAGTAATGTTGTTGAAGCTGACACCCTGGGATCCTTCAAGAAGCTGCTTGATGAGATTCTGGGATCAATAAGTTATTAACAACCAAATGAGCAAGATGGGCTGAATGGCCTCCTCTCGTTTGTAAACTTTCTTATTTTCTTATGAAAAGTCACAGGGGTCCCCGAGGACCAGGACCGAGAACCACTGCCCTAGGGCACAGATTCAGTGTGATTCCTGTCTGACAGTCACCATGGCAACAAGCAAGGGGAACAGTGACACCCCCAAGCACCCAAACCAGCAATACTTTATATACAAACTGTCTAAACCATGTTGTGTCACTGTGTAATATAATAAGCCATGAATATTGAAACAGAGGGCACATACCTCTATATAATATCATATACATATTGTTTTTAAATGGAGTGACAGTCACTGTGTAAAGTATGAAGTCATTGGCTGTGCTGTTTGTCTCCACCCATCATACTCAGTATATCATATCATGTCTAAACTGAGCGTCATATTGTCAGCGCGTTTCCAACCAGGGAGGAGAACACTTTGGCACTGCTTTGAGTGTGAGGTAAGACTTTCCTATAAAACATGATCCAGATGTATTTGTTTATACACTATCTATTTTCTATTTGTACAAGTGCAACTATCTGTAAGAAACCCCACTATAAATATACATACAGGTGCAGTTTTAAGTACTGTTTTAGGTTGATTCGTCAATCTATTTGATTGAATTCCAATGTAATGTTTTACATCAGAGATGTGTGATCTTATCCAGTTCTATTCACAAAGCTTTAACGGGTAATTTAAAGTCTGTTTTTATATATTAAATCCAGTCTGATATCCATGAAATTATTTGACATAAAGAACTCCTGCATTCACACCACAAATAGATGACATCATGTACGCCTGCAATAAACGCATAGGCATTTAGATATATACACAATATGGGAGCAAACTAAAGCAGCAATACAGATGTCTTATTCTCAGATACACGTTCAGTATCGAAAGAAATTCACAGGTGTGGTGCTAAAACACATGGAATTGAATTAAATGTGTAGAAGCACAAACTCTCTTTAGTTTGAAAGCAGGGGATCTGCCCTTCTTTGCATAGCCATGCTGCTAACCCTGCTCAGACTGGCAAAGAAAAAATTCAAATCTCTTAGCTCTCCTTTCAAACAAATCACACGCTGTGCAACACATGAGTTCATTGCAGGGTCTTCATGCAAACACAGGGAGCGAAACTCAATCCCATCATTATTTAATTACTCTGATAAAAGGGTTAGAACAGTGTTTGACTAAAGCATCTATATATGAATGTCTGCTGATGCAAAAGTATTTTAAAATTGTCCGTGTTCATGAAATGAGTGACTGATCTGTAAAGTGCTTGATTATCACAGTACCGGCTGCATGACTGCAATTGAGTTACTTTGAACTCAACATGTGTTTTCCAAGACCTGTATTTGTATCAAAGTTTCCAGAGGTTGGTCCACCGAAATGCAAACAGCTTGTCCTGTATTGTATAGCTGCTCCAATAAAACAATCACTACAGCAAGGACACGGTGTGACTGTGATCATTTTCAATGATATCTGTATGCAGTGACAGGCTAATATACAGTGCCTTGCGAAAGTATTCGGCCCCCTTGAACTTTGCGACCTTTTGCCACATTTCAGGCTTCAAACATAAAGATATGAAACTGTAATTTTTTGTGAAGAATCAACAACAAGTGGGACACAATCATGAAGTGGAACGAAATTTATTGGATATTTCAAACTTTTTAACAAATAAAAACTGAAAAATTGGGCGTGCAAAATTATTCAGCCCCTTAAGTTAATACTTTGTAGCGCCACCTTTTGCTGCGATTACAGCTGTAAGTCGCTTGGGGTATGTCTCTATCAGTTTTGCACATCGAGAGACTGAAATTTTTGCCCATTCCTCCTTGCAAAACAGCTCGAGCTCAGTAAGGTTGGATGGAGAGCATTTGTGAACAGCAGTTTTCAGTTCTTTCCACAGATTCTCGATTGGATTCAGGTCTGGACTTTGACTTGGCCATTCTAACACCTGGATATGTTTATTTGTGAACCATTCCATTGTAGATTTTGCTTTATGTTTTGGATCATTGTCTTGTTGGAAGACAAATCTCCGTCCCAGTCTCAGGTCTTTTGCAGACTCCATCAGGTTTTCTTCCAGAATGGTCCTGTATTTGGCTCCATCCATCTTCCCATCAATTTTAACCATCTTCCCTGTCCCTGCTGAAGAAAAGCAGGCCCAAACCATGATGCTGCCACCACCATGTTTGACAGTGGGGATGGTGTGTTCAGGGTAATGAGCTGTGTTGCTTTTACGCCAAACATAACGTTTTGCATTGTTGCCAAAAAGTTCGATTTTGGTTTCATCTGACCAGAGCACCTTCTTCCACATGTTTGGTGTGTCTCCCAGGTGGCTTGTGGCAAACTGTAAACGACACTTTTTATGGATATCTTTAAGAAATGGCTTTCTTCTTGCCACTCTTCCATAAAGGCCAGATTTGTGCAGTATCACGACTGATTGTTGTCCTATGGACAGAGTCTCCCACCTCAGCTGTAGATCTCTGCAGTTCATCCAGAGTGATCATGGGCCTCTTGGCTGCATCTCTGATCAGTCTTCTCCTTGTATGAGCTGAAAGTTTAGAGGGACGGCCAGGTCTTGGTAGATTTGCAGTGGTCTGATACTCCTTCCATTTCAATATTATCGCTTGCACAGTGCTCCTTGGGATGTTTAAAGCTTGGGAAATCTTTTTGTATCCAAATCCGGCTTTAAACTTCTCCACAACAGTATCTCGGACCTGCCTGGTGTGTTCCTTGTTCTTCATGATGCTCTCTGCGCTTTAAACAGACCTCTGAGACTATCACAGTGCAGGTGCATTTATACGGAGACTTGATTAAACACAGGTGGATTCTATTTATCATCATTAGTCATTTAGGTCAACATTGGATCATTCAGAGATCCTCACTGAACTTCTGGAGAGAGTTTGCTGCACTGAAAGTAAAGGGCTGAATAATTTTGCACTCCAATTTTTCAGTTTTTATTTGTTAAAAAGTTTGAAATATCCAATAAATTTCGTTCCACTTCATGATTGTGTCCCACTTGTTGTTGATTCTTCACAAAAATTACAGTTTCATATCTTTATGTTTGAAGCCTGAAATGTGGCAAAAGGTCGCAAAGTTCAAGGGGCCGAATACTTTCGCAAGGCACTGTATTTGTTTGAATTAGTTACCTAGCAACAACCCATCACTCTGCCAGACTGGAACGTCACAGACCAAGAAGGTATTACATCTGTAGCACATTATCGCCCTCTAGCTGTATGCAGACACAATATCACAATAATAATAATAATAATAATAATAATAATAATAATAATAATAATAATAATAATAATAATGTTTGCCCTTTTGGAGTGTAAGAGCCGATTATTTAGAGGGAAAAGTTCACACTAATTTTGATCAACAGTGGTTTCAGCTGCTGGGATGATAATGCGTGTTTTGTGAAGTGGGTGTGTGTGTTGAAGTGTACATGCATATCCATTGCTACAGCACCGGTGGACCACGATGATGGGGGTCTCTTGTGTCACCTGGAAAGAGTTGCATGTTCGGTGTCCTACCTCATGACGTCAGTCTGCAGTTGCCTGTGTTGTCTGGTTCCTTTGGCTGCTGGTGTGGGGGTGGGAATGAAAGAACGCGCTTTACCTTGATCACGTGACATACGCATGCCACAGGCAGGAGGACAGAGGCTCTAATTAATAAATAAATAATAATGCTTGTAAATAAATAAATAAATAAAATAAATAATAATGCTTGTAAATAAATAAATAAATAAATAAACATGGCACACAAACAGAAAAAACTTTTATTAAATAATGTACAGGCAAATGACCAGAATCATGTTCTGAAAGATGTAGCCCAAGAAATACCAACCATGTACACACAACTACAATATGAGCGTGGTGCTGGTCACAGGCAGCGGGGGGGGGGTGAAGCAGTCATGGTTTCAAACATAGCTGTTCACAGACAGCAAGCCAGAAACACGCAGCTTCAAAAAAAGGTCACAGCTACGGTTTTATTTTTCCCCCCGTTGTTTGCTATCTCTTCAAGATGTGCTGAAATATATATTGGAAATAGTAACAGAATGGATTCTAAAGAGGAACAATTTAATACATGAATAAACACATCTATTATTTCAAAAAGAAGGATTCGTGTCACTATGATTCATTGAGTTTTAATGTCAGAATCGGTGCAATATTACTGTCAGTATGTGAAAGAACACGATAAAAAAGAAAATAAATAAACACAGTAGTGGCTGTGCAATCGTACTAATATTATTAATCAGATGGGTACAATCTTGTGTAACTAGACGTGCGGTTGGTTGGTCAGGAGGGAGGCATTCATATTAACACACACACTAATAGCACTGTCTACTGGCACAGTGTTGCTTTACCGTTATGTAGAGGAAAGAAACCCGCTGCTTGCAGTGGAGCAAGCCGTCTTTTTTTGCTTTTTGTATCGTAGTTTTGATTTGTTGGTTTTCTTTCAAACGCGATACTCGTCAGGTTTTTTTGGTTTGTGTTTTTGCAGACGGCGTACAGCACCTGAAGCTGAGTCCAGTCTCAGCCCTAGCGGTAGAGTCTAGATATCAGACTGAATGATTGAGCGCGCCGCTGTGCACACATTCACTTTTAAAAAAACTTTTCCAGCTTTACAGACAATGTTCTGTTTAAGCGATAGTGTCCGTCCATGACGGCTCTGCCGTGTGATAGCTGACCGCGACGGGACTTACGCGTCCAGAGCCGAAAGACAAGCTCCACTAACACACTGTAGAGCCATCATCGAGAGGACACGACCGCTATTAGAAATTACCATTGTTTTCTCAAAAAAAACCTTAAAACCTAGATTTACTTTAAACTTGTACCGATTCGCCTGGTATCTTTCTGCTGAGTGAAGACGTTATACGAAAATAGTCCCAAAATCTGTTTAAATAAAGAACAAGGATGGCATACATACAAAAAGGAAAACAGTAGGTTTTTATTTAGTAAATCGATTATTATTTTGTACTAACTTGTTCGGGTTTTAAACCCCTATTTATAATCGGGACATTGCCTGAGGGATGAACGGAGCAATTACTGAGCAGTCCGTGTACGATGCAGACTGAACTGCCGATACAATCTCTCATTAAATACCACTCTAAAATGCCTCCTAACCCACCATGTTTCCACCTTCAGACAAAGCCTTTCTCTCCTGAATCTATATATGAATGGAGCAATATCACTGAACTGATGGGTTGCTTTTGTCAATGCAAAGTATTGATTGGCTGGTTTTGGTGGATAATAAAGTGAATGATAATAAATGCAATAAGGCCCTTCAGGATGTCCACATACGTCAAATATACAGACTTCTCAGGGTTTGGTGGCCCTTGACTTGACCTTGGGTAGCACAACTCCCCAAGGCATCCGTATATTGGAGTAGATACCGACACGCTGTGGCCTTATTCCATACACACAGAGCAGCAATACATATGAGTTATTCTCACAGACACACTTTCTGTGCAGAAAAACACTAAAATGCACAGGTGTGGTGCTAAAACACATGGAATTGAATTAAATGTGTAGAAGCACAAACACTCTTTAGTTTGAAAGCAGGGGATCTGCCCTTCTTTGCATAGCCATGCTGCTAACCCTGCTCAGACTGGCAAAGAAAAAATTCAAATCTCTTAGCTCTCCTTTCAAACAAATCAGATGCTGTGCAACACAAGAGTTCATTGCAGGGTCTTCATGCAAACACAGGGAGCGCAACTCAATCCCCTCATTATTTAATTACTCTGATAAAAGGGTTACCGCAGTGTTTGACTAAAGCATCTATTCTGAGTGATGGTGATTTACCTAAAACTGACTCTGTATATTCAATATTGAATGCAAACGTGTCATATATCATTCGTTTATGTTACGTTTGTGCTGCTATAGTTTTTAGGATATTAACGATTCCTTTTTTAGGGCAGTGACGTCACTCAGCCCCCCTACAATGTCGGAATTGAACCACACTTGTCTTATTCGTTTGTGTCGGTTTGTGCCGTTGAAACGAACGTGTTTACTATTATTGTTTCCGCGATATTAACAATATTATTTGAGGGCAGTGACGTCACTCAGCCCCCCTACAATGTCGGAATTGAACCAAACTTCGTTTGTGCCGTTGAAGCTAACGTTAGTGCAGCTATGGTTTTTAAGATATTAACGATTATTTTGTTAGGGAGTTATGTTGTCATTTTTCTAAACATGAGTAATCAACAACACACGAGAAATGCATGTATGTGTTTGTTTGTACAGGTGTTGGTATACCACCGCAAAATAGAATAGGCTCCTTGATGCATTTCATAAAACAGAATTATCCCAAAATGCAACAAAGCGAGCTCTGGTGTGGAGAAATGTATTCTATAATGAATCGCTGATTTGGAAACGCGTCAGAATGGGATATGCGGGGTTTCAGTATTTCACTACCGCATCCCATCTAGCCTCTCTCTCGCTTTACCTGCCTTTTAGTTTGCAGCTGTGTTAAAAAGTCCATTCAATTATTGCTGCTGCTCTGCTGCTGCTAATAGTGAACTTTATGGACAAATAATTGAAAGAACGCCACTGTGATGGTTTATTTAGTTGCAGGAAACCACGCAACTGTACGAGCATAAAGTTTATTAAAAATGAAGTCATTGGTAATGAAAAAAAAAATAGTCGAACCTCTGTCTCATTGCCAAACGTTTATTTATTTATTTATTTTTAAATAGAATTCATATCATCATCATCGAGGAAAATATGTTGTTATTATTATTATTATTATTATTATTATTATTATTATTATTATTATTATTATTATTATTATTATTATTTTATTATTATTTATTATTATTATTATTCTTGAAAACATAAGTATTTGAATAAAAACGTTTGGTACATCACTCTCAGCCTCAGGCGATTGTTTATTTTTGCCAATCTAAATACTCTTATCTTTATATTTTCAGTTTTGCATTTTATAAACATGTCCCTTTTCAATAAATACGATTTATTTTCTGCTATAAGCACACATTCAATTAAACCTTGAAAGGGCCGAAAACATTCCTTTTTTTATTACGCACTGTTCAGTAATATGATTTCTCAATTGGCATTTCATTTTCAATGTGACAGGGTTCCATTAATCAGCTGTCTTCATACTATTATAGACGCTATAAAGAAGGAATTCCTGGAAGGGCCAGACCTTTGAGTAAAGCGTTTAAACACGTGACGTGATGCAGAGGCAGCCGAGGCAATCCACTGCCCATATTGAAAGTGAATCGAACTGTCCCCACTAACCACTGAATACTAGGAGTTATAATACAATGCATGTGTTACATTTTATCATTTAATAAAAAGGGCTTCGGTTTTAATATTTTGTCTAGTGTCTTCTTGAGGTAACAATAGCGAAAAACTGCACGTGAAAGTAATGTTTTATTATAGTCTGTAGGTGTTCAACAGTTACAAAAGTAACTGAAAAATAGTACATTTTCTTACAGAATAAAACATACATTGTAAATCTGAGTTTTCAGCTTCATGTCCTTGAGCCACGTGGTTGTGCTGCTGCTGGGTTCTTGCAGTAATTCAGATGGAAAGTGCCAGGTATTAAACAACACTTTCAGCACAATACAATGACAGAACCAACACCTTCTGTAGAAGGACCAGCATTACAAAGGTTTAAAGACATACTAAAAAAAGTACTACAGTACCAGAGAAGTACTACACGACAAGTACCACAAAAGCGCTTTAGTTTTCTATAGAATCTGTCAAAAATCATTTGAAATCTTACTTTTGAGCAAGTACCCATTTTTGCTGGTGCCTTTAATTAGTTTAACAAAGATAAGAAAATATCGGGGACATTGTTTACCTTTATTGTATCTTGTTTATTTAGTATAATACCAAAGGTAAACTTACTGTTTTTAATTGTCTTTTAAAATAGTTTCCACTTGCGGCTTTAGTGTTATTTAAAAGCATTTAGACATGCAACCCAGTCTCACGAGAGAAACGTTAACAGGTTAACGTTTCTGCGTTTCTGCTTCCTGAGTTGGGCTGGGTTGGACATCCTGGATATAAAGCACTCAGTCAGAAAATCATGGAGACAATGGAGACGGCCTGCAAAGAAACGTTTCAACTTGAACAGTCTTCTTTGTGTTAGGATGATGAGATGATGGATGTAGAAACGGTTCTCACACCCGTCGCTTTTAGTTATCTATAGTATTTTGGTAAGATCGTATAAAGACTGAAAATAGGAGACTGTGTGGTCCAGTGGTTAAAGAAATGGGCTTATAACCGGGAGGTCCCCGGTTCAAATCCCACCTCAGCCACTGACTCATTGTGTGACCCTGAGCAAGTCACTTAACCTCCTTGTGCTCCGTCTTTCGGGTGAGACGTAATTGTAAGTGACTCTGCAGCTGATGCATAGTTCACACACCCTAGTCTCTGTAAGTCGCCTTGGATAAAGGCGTCTGCAAAATAAACAAATAATAAATTAATCAGTCTAATAACAGAGGAACATTTCATAAGGATTTTTGATTTCATAAGGATTTTGATGATTTTTGGCTTGACAACGTCACAGCGCCTTTACAATAACAGAATCGTCTCACCTGTATATTTGTCTTTATTTTAATGACTTACCTCTATATATCAGCTAATTGGAAATATGTAAACCAACATCTGCTGAAAAACTTCTGAATATTTTTTTTAATTTCTAGACTTTTACTTGAACTGATTTGTTTAAAAAACAAAACATAGATACATAGTAAAATCCCTAGAACCCTATACTGTAATACTGCTATTGATATAAGATGCCTTATTGTTTAGCACATAATAATAATAATAATAATAATAATAATAATAATAATAATAATAATAATACCATTCGTTAGTGCTAGGCCAGGTGGTCAGTGACGTGTTTCCAGAGTATCCCTTTAAGAAGGGGTGTGTAAACAGCACTATGGAAGTAATTGTACATATTGTGGTTTTTCACGGAATATCAGTGTTCATAATGAACACACACTTAAGGCAAGAGGACTGAATAGCTTGAAAATTTTGAGATGCACAAAAAAGCAAAAATATCGCAACACTGTCTATGCATCCTCAGTGTACACGTGTTTCAGATTCATTACACTTTGAAACAGTCAGTGAATAAGAGGACACAGTTTTTCTATACTTTCCTAAAAATGGTGTCTCTCTGACCGGAATAAAGCTTTGCCAGCGATGAAAGAAAGACTGGACTTTCTTCCGTTGTTATTCATATTTATTTTGTTAGTATTCACTTGTGAAAGCAGCGTCGCTTACCGAGTGACATATTCTTATGGAAGAAGTGTCAATACATATTGAAGGAAAGCAGCAGTAACGTTAATTTTGCAGCACTAACGCAGCACAAACGAATGACCCATATTTGGTCTAAACCCGTTATTATAGGGGACTGTGACCTCACTCGCTCGTGAATACATATTGAAGGAAAGCTGCACTAACATTCATTTTGCAGCAGTGATCAGCACAAACGAGTCCGACAAGTTTGGTTCAATTCCGACATTGTAGGGGGCTGAGTGACGTCACTGCCCAATAAAAATATTGTTAATATCTCAGAAACAATAATAGCAAAACGTTCGTTTCAACGGCACAAACCGGCACACACGAATGATATATGACTCATCGTTTGTGCTGTTTGTAGGGGCTTCACGCAGCTGAACACTGAACGTTTTAAAACACGTTTGCATTCGATATTGAATATACAGAGTCAGTTTCAGGTGATTCACCATCACTCGGAAGAGATGCTTTAGTCAAACACTGCTAACCCTTTTATCAGAGTAATTAAATAATGAGGGGATTGACTTGCGCTCCCTGTGTTTGCATGAAGACACTGCAATGAACTCATGTGTTGCACAGCATCTGATTTGTTTGAAAGGAGAGCTAAGAGATTTGAATTTTAGCTTGTGTTGTCTGTGAGCAATATCCCAGCTTGTTATACAGTATCAGGATAAGTCTTGAGACTTTACAGTATTGCAGGTACAGATGTCATTTATCTAACATTACAATACAGAGAATCAGCAGCACAGCTGTGGTCAAAGGTCTTGCATCACCCTGTAGATGTAACGAATTGAATAATGTTACGGTAACAACATACAGCAGGAAGGTGGAACGGTTTCACCCAATCAGATTGTCCAGGTCGGTTCGGTCCCACGAAATTACGCCTCAAGTCAGAGATACGGCAAAAACATGGGCACGCATTCCAGCCCAGCGGCACGTCATTCCTCCCCCTCACAATCATAGCTGAACATGCATCTCCTGCGTCTTCTGGTTTTTATTCCAACTGATCTCTCAGTTACTTAACTAAACCCTTACCTGAACTGATAATGTGCTTAATTAGGCCTTTTTAATTGTCTTCTGTTTAAGAAACCAGTTGGAGATTTCAGAGCAACTATAAAATGTTAAAAGTTACTTGAAATCTACAACTTGTTAAGCTGAAAACAATTAAAAAGGCCTAATTAAGCTGCTTGTTAGTTGAATTAAGGGTTTAGTTAATTAATTGAGAGCTCAGTTGGATTGAAAATGGAGCGAGGTAACCAGTGGTGTACCACAGGGATCAGTATTAGGTCCTCTGCTATTCCTAATCTACATTAACGATTTAGATTCTTGTATTTGCAGACAACACAAAAACAGAAGTGGCAAAGCATTCAGACAGCATTCAGAACTGGGCAGACACGTGGCAAATCACATTTAATAGAGAAAAGTGTAAGGTATTGCACACAGGCAATAAAAATGTGCATTATAAATATCATATGAGAGATACTGAAATTCGAAGAAGGAATCTATAAAAAAGACCTAGGAGTTTATGTTGACTCAGAAATGTCTTCATCTAGACAATGTGGGGAAGCTATAAAAAAGACCAACAAGATGCTCGAATATATTGTGAGAAGTGTTGAATTTAAAGCAAGGGAAGTAATGTTAAAACTTTACAATGCATTAGTTAGACCTCACCTAGAATATTGTGTTCAGTTCTGGTCACCTCGTTACAAAAAGGATATTGCTGCTCTAGAAAGAGTGCAAAGAAGAACAACCAGAATTATCCCGGGTTTAAAAGGCATGTCAGTATGCAGACAGGCTAAAAAGAATTGAATGTATTCAGTGTTGAACAAAGAAGACTGCGTGGTGATCTGATTCAAGCATTCAAAATCCTAAAAGGTATAGACAATGTCGACCCAGCAGACTTTTTGACCTAAAAAGAAACAATGACCAGGGGTCACAAATGGAGATTAGATAAAGGGGCATTCAGAACACAAAATAGGAGGCACATTTTTACACAGAGAATTGTGAGGGTCTGGAACCAACTCTCCAGTAATGTTGTTGAAGCTGACACCCTGGGATCCTTCAAGAAGCTGCTTGATGAGATTCTGGGATCAATAAGCTACTAACAAGCAAACGAGCAAGATGGGCTGAATGGGGCCTCCTCATTTGTAAACTTTCTTATGTTCTTATGAAAAGTCACAGGGGTCCCCAAGGACCAGGACTGAGAACCACTGCCCTAGGGCACAGATTCAGTGTGATTCCTGTCTGACAGTCACCATGGCAACAAGCAAGGGGAACAGTGACACCCCCAAGCACCCAAACCAGCAATACTTTATATAAAAACTGTCTAAACCATGTTGTGTCACTGTGTAATATAATAAGCCATGAATATTGAAACACAGGGCACATACCTCTATATAATATCATATACATATTGTTTTTAAATGGAGTGACAGTCACTGTGTAAAGTATGATGTCATTGGCTGTGCTGTTTGTCTCCACCCATCATACTCAGTATATCACATCATGTCTAAACTGAGCGTCATATTGTCAGCGTGTTTCCAACCAGGGAGGAGAACACTTTGGCACTGCTTTGAGTGTGAGGTAAGACTTTCCTATAAAACATGATCCAGATGTATTTGTTTATACACTATCTATTTTCTATTTGTACAAGTGCAACTATCTGTAAGAAACCCCACTATAAATATACATACAGGTGCAGTTTTAAGTACTGTTTTAGGTTGATTCGTCAATCTATTTGATTGAATTCCAATGTAATGTTTTACATCAGAGATGTGTGATCTTATCCAGTTCTATTCACAAAGCTTTAACGGGTAATTTAAAGTCTGTTTTTATATATTAAATCCAGTCTGATATCCATGAAATTATTTGACATAAAGAACTCCTGCATTCACACCACAAATAGATGACATCATGTACGCCTGCAATAAACGCATAGGCATTTAGATATATACACAATATGGGAGCAAACTAAAGCAGCAATACATATGAGTTATTCTCACAGACACACTTTCTGTGCAGAAAAACACTAAAATGCACAGGTGTGGTGCTAAAACACATGGAATTGAATTAAATGTGTAGAAGCACAAACACTCTTTAGTTTGAAAGCAGGGGATCTGCCCTTCTTTGCATAGCCATGCTGCTAACCCTGCTCAGACTGGCAAAGAAAAAATTCAAATCTCTTAGCTCTCCTTTCAAACAAATCAGATGCTGTGCAACACAAGAGTTCATTGCAGGGTCTTCACGCAAACACAGGGAGTGCAACTCAATCGCCTCATTATTTAATTACTCTGATAAAAGGCTTACCACAGTGTTTGACTAAAGCATCTATTCCGAGTGACAGCGAATCACCTGAAAAGGACTCTGTATCTGTAATATATTGTCTATTGCATGGAAACGTTTTTCTTTTAAAGTGCAGTTGTTGTCTAGTTAGTGACTGGTCAGTAATTCGCTTGATTGTGACAGTACAGGTGTAGTGTGTGCAGAACACTTACGCAAAAACAATATTCTGGAGAGTGTTTTTAATGTACGTTAAATTATAGGCCTTATCAAGCAAGAATGTCACTCTGAGTCACAATTGTGATATATGAACACTGTGTTTCCTTCATGTGCCCAAATATAGTTTAGCTAATATTATGTGGGGTCAATTGTAACACGTGTTACAGCTGGACCCAACCCAGCGAGCCATTACTAAACCTCATGTTCCAGCAAGAAACAACAAAACTAAGAGCAATCAATTGTGTCAATTATAAGTACAGAGAGCAGGGATGAGAATGCTAAAAGTCTGGATCCATACTGGATAACACAGGTATATTAAAAACAAAAAACTACGTTTTTAGTAACAGTAAGAGCTGACAAAGCTGAAAGAGACGGAAAATTGTCAGGTAAGGACTCTACTGAGCCCTACCTGACCCATGTTCTGAGAAGGCTTTCCAGCACACACTGCATATTGATGAACTGATTTATTAATCCCTACCCTTTCCATTTGTATTGTGAATAGCCTATATGCATTTTTAAAATCATTTAAAGTCATGTGAACACATGGGGAAGCTGAGATGTCTGAACTGTCCTGTTTGTAATGGTTAAGTGCACGTGTTGCTTGTTATAACACACAAGCTATTGTATAGAAAAGCCAGTCCGGAGCCACTCGAAGCTTAACCTGCATTGAGGTGATTCATAGAAAGTCTTCTGTTTCTAATGCAGAGTCTGCTGTGATGGGGGAGAGAGGGCTGCTCATCCTTCTGCTTGCAGGTGAGTTTCCTTTATTTCTGGTTTTCTCACTGTTTGCTTTGATATTGTCCACATTCCCTCTCAGAGAAGATCATGCGGTTCTTAAAGCTGCAGTGTCCCTCAATCACGTTCAATCTAAACTAACATGTGATTCCTGGGTGTGTGTGTTCACTGCACTGCTCCACTTCTACAGAGCAGACCTTGTTGCTGTTGTATCTGTGTTCACTGCACTGCTCCACTTCTACAGAGCAGACCTTGTTGCTGTTGTATCTGCTCAACTCAGCACAAGGTAATGATCCCTATGGAGGCTACTTGTCTGTCCAGGGTTATTATCAGAATCTGGGGGTATATTGAGGAAGTCTCTCTGTCTGTATGTTATACTCTATTTATCTAATTCCTCTTGTGTCTGACTATCAGCTACCCTGTCATAGGGTAATACCGGACATAAATCCCAATATATTTCAAAATATCCTGATGTATTTTGGAATATATATATATATATATATATATATATATATATATATATATATATATATATATATATATATATATATATATATATATATATATATTACAGTGCCTATAGAAAGTCTACACCCCCTTGAACTTTTTTCACATTTTGTTGTGTCAGTGCCTCAGAGTTGCATGCATTTAAGGAGAGAAAAAAATTATATATTAAAAATACAAAACTGAAAGATCATAATTAGATAAGTCTCCACCCCCCCTGAGTTAATACTAGATGGAAGTACCTTTGGCAGCAATTACAGCTGTGAGTCTGTTGGGATAGGTCTCAACCAACTTTGCATACCCTGATTTGACAATATTTGACCATTCTGCTTTACAAAACTGTTCAAGCTCTGTCAAGTTCCTTGGGGAGCGTTGATGGACAGCAATCTTTAAGTCATGTCACAAATTTTCGATTGGATTTAAGTCGGGGCTCTGACTGGGTCACTCAAGGACATTTACCTTTTTGTTCCTTAGCCACTCCAATGTAGCTTTGGCTGTGTGCTTTGGGTCGTTGTCATGCTGAAAGGTGAACTTCCATCCCAGTTTCAGCTTTTTTCAGAGGGCAGCAGGTTTTCATCAATTACTTCTCTGTACTTTGCTCCATTCATTTTCCCTTCTATCCTGACAAGTGCCCCAGTCCCTGCCGATGAGAAACATCCCCATAACATGACACTGCCACCACCATGCTTCACAGTAGGGATGGTGTTCTTTGGGTGATGTGCTGTGTTGGGTTTGTGCCAAACATAATGCTTTGCATTTTGGCCAAAAAGTTAAATTTTAGTTTCGTCAGACCAAAAAACCTTTTGTCACATGGCTACAGAATCTCCTGAGTTTTTTTGCATACTTCAAACGGGATTCAAGGTGGGCTTTCTTGAGTAATGGCTTCCTTCTTGCCACCCTACCATACAGGCCAGATTTGTGGAGTGCTTGGTATATTGTTGTCACATGCACACTTTGACCAGTCTTGGCCATAAAAGCCTGTAGCACTTGCAAATTTGCCATTGGCCTCTTGGTAGCCTCTCTGATCAGTCTCTTTCTTGCTCGGTCATCCAGTTTGGAGGGACGGCCTGATCTAGGCTGGGTCTTGGTGATGCCATACACCTTCCACTTCTTAATAATAGTCTTGACCGTGCTCCAAGGGATATTCAAGGCCTTTGATATTTTTTTATACCCATCCCCTGATCTGTGCCTTTCAACAACTTTGTCCCGGAGTTCTTTTGAAAGCGCCCTGGTGCTCATGGTTGAGTCTTTGCTGAATTTATCCTGAAATCATGTGAATCACTACAATTTAACACAGGTGGAGGCCAGTTAACTTGGTGTGTGATTTTGAAGGTGATTGGTTACACCGGAGCTAATTTTAGGGGGGTGGACACTTATCCAACCAAGCTATTTCAGTTTTTATTTTTAAATTAACTTTCTACAAATTTCTAGAATATATTTTTCACTTGGAAGTTGTGTGGTAGAAATCAAATCACGTGAAAGTTGCCTAACAGCTTCTTCATTCACAGCGTTTTAAAAGTCAAAATACAGTAGCTGCAGACATGTTTCACCCTTTTTGGGGTTTTGCCTCTTGTAATACTTTATTTGCATATCTCCCTACGACACATTTGTTTTTGAATTTATTACTTTCACTCACCTTAACTCGAAAGCTACTTGTTATATATATATATATACAGTACGGTGCAAAAGTTTTAGGCAGGTGTGAAAAAATGCTGTAAAGTAAGAATGCTTTCAAAAATAGACATGTTAATAGTTTATATTTATCAATTAACAAAATGCAAAGTGAGTGAACAGAAGAAAAATCTACATCAAATCAATATTTGGTGTGACCACCCATTGCCTTCAAAACAGCATCAATTCTTCTAGGTACACTTGCACACAGTTTTTGAAGGAACTCGGCAGGTAGGTTGGCCCAAACATCTTGGAGAACTAACTACAGTTCTTCTGTGGATTTAAGCAGCCTCAGTTGCTTCTCTCTCTTCATGTAATCCCAGACAGACTCGATGATGTTGAGATCAGGGCTCAGTGGGGGCCATACCATCACTTCCAGGACTCCTTGTTCTTCTTTACGCTGAAGATACAGTATATGTATATATGTATATATGTATGTATGTATATATGTATGTATATATATGTATGTATGTATATATGTATGTATATATATATATGTATATATATATGTATGTATGTGTGTATATATATGTATGTATATATATATATATATATATATATATATATATATATATATATATATATATATATATATATATATATATATATATATATATATGTATGTATATATGTAAATATATATATATATATACAGTACTGTGCAAAAGTTTTAGGCAGGTGTGAAAAAATGCTGTAAAGTAAGAATGCTTTCAAAATGGACATGTTAATAGATTATATTTATCAATTAACTAAATGCAAAGTGAGTGAACAGAAGAAAAATCTAAATCAAATCCATATTTGGTGTGACAACCCTTTGCCTTCAAAACAGCATCAATTCTTCTAGGTACACTTGCACAAAGTCAGGGATTTTGTAGGCATATAGTCAGGTGTATGATTAAACAATGATACCAAACAGGTGCTAATGATCATCAATTCAATATGTAGGTTGAAACACAATCATTAACTGAAACAGAAACAGCTGTGTAGGAGGAATAAAACTGGGTGAGGAACAGCCAAACTCAGCTAACAAGGTGAGGTTGCTGAAGACAGTTTACTGTCAAAAGTCATACACCATGGCAAGACTGAGCACAGCAACAAGACACAAGGTAGTTATACTGCATCAGCAAGGTCTCTCCCAGGCAGAAATTTCAAGGCAGACAGAGGTTTCCAGATGTGCTGTCCAAGCTCTTTTGAAGAAGCACAAAGAAACGGGCAACGTTGAGGACCGTGAGACGCAGTGGTCGGCCAAGGAAACTTACTGCAGCAGATGAAAGACACATCATGCTTACTTCCCTTTGCAATCGAAAGATGTCCAGCAGTGCCATCAGCTCAGAACTGGCAGAAAACAGTGGGACCCTGGTACACCCATCTACTGTCCGGAGAAGTCTGGTCAGAAGTGGCCTTCATGGAAGACTTGCGGCCAAAAGCCATACCTCCGGCGTGGAAACAAGGCCAAGCGACTCAACTATGCACGAAAACACAGGAACTGGGGTGCAGAAAAATGGCAGCAGGTGCTCTGGACTGATGAGTCAAAATTTGAAATATTTGGCTGTAGCAGAAGGCAGTTTGTTCGCCGAAGGGCTGGAGAGCGGTACACGAATGAGTGTCTGCAGGCAACAGTGAAGCATGGTGGAGGTTCCTTGCAAGTTTGGGGCTGCATTTCTGCAAATGGAGTTGGGGATTTGGTCAGAATTAATGGTCTCCTCAATGCTGAGAAGTACAGGCAGATACTTATCCATCATGCAATACCATCAGGGAGGCATCTGATTGGCCCTAAATTTATTCTGCAGCATGACAACGACCCCAAACATACAGCGAAAGTCATTAAGAACTATCTTCAGTGTAAAGAAGAACAAGGAGTCCTGGAAGTGATGGTATGGCCCCCACAGAGCCCTGATCTCAATATCATCGAGTCTGTCTGGGATTACATGAAGAGAGAGAAGCAACTGAGGCTGCCTAAATCCACAGAAGAGATGTGGTTAGTTCTCCAAGATGTTTGGGCCAACCTACCTGCCGAGTTCCTTCAAAAACTGTGTGCAAGTGTACCTAGAAGAATTGATGCTTGATGCTGTTTTGAAGGCAAAGGGTGGTCACACCAAATATGGATTTGATTTAGATTTTTCTTCTGTTCACTCACTTTGCATTTAGTTAATTGATAAATATAATCTATTAACATGTCTATTTTTGAAAGCATTCTTACTTTACAGCATTTTTTCACACCTGCCTAAAACTTTTGCACAGTACTGTATATATATTAATATATGTCAATATGTTTCTGTAATATATCTCAATAAAAACAAAATGTATTTTGTTTTAAAAGTCTTTACTTCCTGTGCCGGGACAGAGCATTTCTGAGAATGAGCTGGTATAGGATGTTATCCTGTCTCAGTCTATTTCACTTTCACTCCGCTAGCTAGCCATATTTTAATAATGTTTTTTGTTTATTTTCTTAGGGTTTTGTGTGCCCACATCCAACCAGATCATTAGACACGTGTTTGTGAATACTCTGAAGAGCTGGTCTGAAGCTCAGAGCTACTGCAGAGAGAATCACATAGACCTGGCCACTATGCACAGCCAGGAAGAAGCACAGCAGCTCTTAAATATTGCAGGAAGTTCTCTGAGTGACTCTGCCTGGATCGGGCTGTATCGTGATGACACACAGAACTGGCAGTGGTCTAACAGCGATGATGTCATCTACTCTAACTGGAGAGCAGACATCTTCTGTGCTTCAGTCAAATCAAAGGGAAAGTGGATTGATTCACCCTGCCACCTTCAGAGAGCTTTCATGTGCTACCAAGGTAAAGATGTAACTGTTGCTACATTGCAATTTCATTATTAGTTTACTTTAGTTATTATTTGTAAGCATCCCTGTGAGGGGAACTTGTATGAGTTTGCAAATCCACTGCTGCCAGCTGCTAATATCTCAAACTATTTCTCTCTGCTCAGGCTGCCTCCCTCTCCTCCATTATAATTCTCCTTGCTATTCACCTCATTCAAAATTCCGCTGCTCATCCACAAGACCCTTGTTCTTGCCTACCACTCTCTTCACCACACTGCCCCCTCCTACCTCCAATCCCTTGTCTCCCTACACCCCCTCTCGCCCTCTCTGCTCCTCCTCTACTGACCAACTGGTCCTGCACTTCCTCCACTTCATCCTCCCATGCCAGCTCCTTCTCTTCTCTAGCCCCTCTGTGGTGGAATCAGCTACCAGAGAACTTCAGGACTCCTCCGTCTCTCACCACCTTCTGCCACCTCCTCAAGACCCACCTGTTTAGAATGCACTTGTAGATCTCTTTACCTACCCTTCCTACCATGCACTGGACTTGCCTGACCTAAGCACCATGTTCTGGACCCTCACCTAATACACTATCCTTGCACTACTGTTATGTCATTGTAGATATAACTTGTTGTAATCCTATCTTGTTGCATCCTAGTTCATATTATATTTTATTCATACTATTGTACTTACTGTAAACTATATGCAGCATGTGACGGGGCGAGATAATCAGAAGGCAGGGCAGAAAAAGGGATTTTTTTTAAATATAAATAATACAATTATAGTCCGACTACACCAGTCCCAGTCAAGCTGGAACAACTAAGTGAGCAATCAGTTTAACTTGACCACACACAGATTCTTTGGATTTGGAAGGATTGGTTGAGGAGGTTGTACTTACTTCACCCCAAAAGAAGGCAAAACACACTGTGATCAATTAATGACAGTCTTTATTGATAGAGAATAAAAGCAATAAAATAGAAGAGGCAATAAAACTAATCAAAAAATGATGGTGCTTACAAATCATAAGAATGTTGATGACCCAGGTGGAAATCTTAATGCACCAGGTCAGCACTGACCCTAAACAGCCAACCCAAGACATTGCCCGTTCCCTTTTACAGTAGGTGGCACCAATCCTTGACTCTACTTTTAGCCTATGTATTTTAAATTCCCAGTTGAATGCCCATTCTCTGACTATAGAGTGTGCTCATGCACGACACAACCCTCCTCCCCTACAAGCAGCTGCACAAAGCACTCACCCCAAGACATCTTCCACACAATCTAGTTTATAATCCGGAGCACCTAATAATGTTTAACACCAGTTAAAATAAACCATTAAACAATACATGTACAATAACAAGAGGCCCCTCTAAAAACCCAGTCCTTTAAAATGATCAAATAATTTACTAAAAGCAGGCAATCAGGAGAAATGTATCGGAATCTAAAATGATGAAACCTTTTGATCAGAAGAAAAGAAACAGCAGCAATTGGTTCTAAATACTTAGCAGGGTAGATACGTAACTGGAACTTCCCCCTTCTCTCAGTCTGTTCGGATTCGGCAACCACTTCAGTGAGTCCTGTATTCAGCCAGAGTAGGGTGTCCAAAGAAAACCACTCGCAAGCACTGTCCCGCTAATTCAATCCTTTGTCAATGCAACAAGTCGGCACATCCATCAAACCCAGCTGGAGTATGCAGTTTAACCTGGGGGTAGTCAGCTTCAGCGCCCAAAAAAGGTGTGGCAGCTTCCTTGTGAAATCAAATAATATCATTACTATATGCTTGTAAGCTTCTCTGTTTGTACTGGAGCCCTCTCTCTTATCTCTGTTTGTCCTGACTTTTGAACCAGTGTTTTAAACCAATGCTTTTGGGATATTCATTTGTTAAGTGTGTTTCAAACCACTGGCAGTTCCAGTGTTATTATTATTATTATTTATTTCTTAGCAGACACCCTTATTAAACCCCAGCTATCATTAAATGCAGGTGTTGTTGATTTCTCTGCCCAGTTAACATGGTGCCTCGTTAGTAACATAAGTGGCTGTCAGCATTCCATCCGTCAATATAAATCAAATTCTGAATAAATAATTACAGGAAAAACAAAATAGTGCAAAATAAACCACAAAACGCATCTACAAATCATATCGAAAACATGACAAATAAAAGTGCATTTAACAATTATACTAATACAAATAAAAAATGCTCTACCGTGCTCATATACTGTACTAAATATGAAGCTTGCATTGTAACCCTTACTGCCCTGTAACACCTGTAAGTCGCCTTGGATAAAGGTGCCTGCCAAATAAATAAATACAAATAAATAAGATTAATGACTTGCAAAGAATTTTGCCCCTTGATTTTATATTAACACAAAAAAATGTCTTCATTGTAGATATGCCACAGTTTATGTTAAATGTCTGATTGAGGACAACACACAGTTTTGGGTTCAGAGCCACCACACCTCCACAGCTCCCAGCCTCTCCTCTGCTGTTTGTGTTTACAGAGACCAGCAACATCACTGAGAGATACACCCTGATTGAAGAACTGAAAACCTGGACTGAAGCTCAGCAGTACTGTAGAGAACACCACACCGACCTCGTCAGTATAAAGAACGCCAGTGAAAATGAAGACCTAGTGAAGAAAGCGCAGGGCAAGACCTTCTGGATAGGCCTGTTCAATGAGCCCTGGAAGTGGTCACACCTGGGGGATAACTACACATTTCACACCTGGAGCAGTGGGCAACCAGACAATGCGGGAAGCAATGAGAAGTGTGTGATGATGAGTAAGAGTGGTGAATGGTATGACTATGGCTGCAGTGATGCGCTCCCATTCTTCTGCTGTGTGGGTAAGGATCCCAACTCAGTCTGTGTTTGATTTTAGTTCAGTGTTTCACCCCAGTTTGTGTGTGTGTGGAGGGGGGTGACAGCTTATCTGTGCAGGAGAGTGGACCCATTCACTCCCTCTAATTGAAATTCGTGTTGAAGATTGGATTCCACAACAGTCTTGCAAGTTTACAAAACCAAGCCTGCTGTATTTAAAACTTCAGGAATGTAACAGTGTGATCACTGGAAAACAAAAAGGTTTTACTGTTTATTAAAATCACAGAATGTGCATTACAGTTTATAGAGCAAAGATTTTGTATTGGCAGCTTGTACAGGACCAGCTGTTTTACAGCCCAATGGAGCTGTGTGATCCAGTGGTTAAAGAAAAGGGCTTGTAACCAGGAGGTCCCCGGTTAAAATCCCACCTCAGCCACTGACTTATTGTGTGACCCTGAGCAAGTCACTTAACCTCCTTGTGCTCCGTCTTTCGGGTGAGACGTAATTGTAAGTGACTCTGCAGCTGATGCATAGTTCACACACCCTAGTCTCTGTAAGTCGCCTTGGATAAAGGCATCTGCTAAATAAACAAATAATAATGGAGCAGTTCTGCTGTCTAGAGCGTGGGGGCAGTTTCCTGTAGAGCCTTAGAAATCACAAGAGATAAATCCTCACATTGAAAGAACACAATTAGATCACTTCATTTGGTACTAGTAGTGACCAATCTAACAGTTTCCTCTTGGGGCATTCAATCACAGAGAGCCTAATTGAGGGTAAAGGGTTAAACAAAACGCCAGGTATATTTATAAGGTTTGTAAGGTTTTGTACTGTGATGTACTGTGCAATATTGTATAATGATAATAAATTCTAAAAGAACATTAACATGGAATGAACAGTGAATTGAGTTTTTCACACATGGATTTCTTTGGCTACTTGCTGTTTCCATGACTTTCGTTACTCATGTCAGAATGTTACTTTTGTTATAGTACAAACCACAAGCATGTTTTTAGTATATTTATTTTTACCATACAGTTATAGTAGCAGCCTACATTCTTACAAGACCAAGAATCTGTTTCATTCCTGGTTACATTTACAGTGCAAATCTTGTCACTGAAGAACACGTTTTCACTCATCTTTATTGTGCTGTCCCCTCTCCCCAGGCGGCTCCTCTGGTCAGTGTTTCTATGAAGAAACTAAGAAGACATGGCAGGAAGCTCAGAGCTACTGCAGAAACCAAGACAGAGACCTGCCCACCATACAAGACCAGGATGGGGTTAATAAGCTTATACGTCTTATACCTAAAACTAAAGAGAATCATTTCTGGATCGGGCTGTATCATGACAAAGAGAACTGGCAGTGGTCTAACGGAGATGACGTCATCTACTCCAACTGGAAAGCAGACCTCTTCTGTGCTTCAGTCAATTCTGATGGAGAGTGGGAGGATTCAGTCTGCAGTGAGAAGAAAGCTTTCATGTGCTATAATGGTGAGTTGAGATTCAATTCCTTTGTTAATGAAACAGCTGACTGGACTGGGGGTTGAAGCCAGGTCCCCTGGATACTGCCCAGGTCTGTGACAGCTCAGCTCGTAGTGTAATGCTGTGCAGAAAAGACTGTATTAACAGCCACGTGGACTAAGCAGTGTAGGGGTAAGGTGATGCATATATCTAATATTAGGGCAGCTGACTCCTTGAGCTAATATATATATATATGAAGTTTCCATTTTATAATTATCATCTTCTTACGTAAAGCAGTAAGGACTTATTAAGGCAGCAAGACTGGGTTCCTTTGAGGAGCAATTTGAAGAACATGGTACAGCACTAATGGCTTGGAAAACATTTTTGAAGAAAAGGGGCAGGGGTACCAGAGTTGGTGTCATGGGGGTGCAAAAAATGCAACTGCACCTGGACCCAGCTTTGGGGGCAGACTTGAATCCATTTAACAATCAGTATTCATTACAGTATATAAATCCTTCATGATGTTTTCCTCTGAAAATTGCATCAGATTTACATGCTATAACAAACAGTAAGTTATTAATTCCCCCTTTGATTCAAGTTCTTGGCCAGAGGTTGATGTATATAAGCAAGCTTGCAAATGAAACTATTCAGTTTGTTTAAACAATAATGATTTCTTCGTACAACATAACAAAACAGCACGAGTAGCAATAGTTTACTTTCATTATCTGTTCTTACTTGTCTCTTTCCTCCTCTGGACAACCCACCCTGTTCAGCCAAAGCTGTGTGTTATTGTGGCAGAGAGATTAACTGGCTATTAATTACCTAGCTTATGCCTCTGCCACATTAGGCATGCGTGGTCAACAGCCAGTGTGTCAAAAAGCACTCTCACGATTTCATCCTGATGGGATATTTTAACCCCTTCCAGGCTGCAAACAATAATAACAAAATGGTGTGCTTTTCACACAAAAATGCATTTTAAATGATAACAAAGCAAAAAATATAATACACACAGGGGCAGGTATACCCCGTCACACTCTGTATTGTTAAAATAAGCCAATATGACCTACAGCACTCATTGCACTCTCAGCCAATCAGGTTCCCAGTAGGGCGCTCATTATGATTTGGTCGACGCCCTCAGAGCTTTAGAATGTTGAAACTGTCATTGGAACAGAGGCTTCGTTTTGAAACAGACAAATACCAGCCAGTACAGAAAAGACATGAAAGCACATGGGGAAGGTGTTCATGAAAGCACATGGGGAAGGGGTTCATGAAAGCACATGGGGAAGGGGTTCATGAAAGCACATGGGGAAGGTGTTCATGAAAGCACATGGGGAAGGTGTTCATGAAAGCACATGGGGAAAGGTGTTCATGATATTGCTTTCATCATATTGATTTTGCTCTTAAAGAATATATTGATGTTCAGTTTTTAAATAGGGGGACATTACTTTTAAATCATTAAAGCAGACCTCCAGCCTGCTGTAAAACTTTTCAGACTTTAATAAACTGAAGAGACTCCCATGCACTGTTAGAGATGTTGCTTTTCATGATAGCTGAGCTGGATGTGACTCGGGTTCAATCACTAAACAACAGGAGAGCCACTGCACCTCTACCACTGACATTGATTTTGATCTACTGTTTGTGTTTACAGAGACCAGCATCATCACTGAGAGATACACCCTGATTGAAGAACTGAAAACCTGGACTGAAGCTCAGCAGTACTGTAGAGAACACCACACTGACCTCGTCAGTATAAAGAACGCCAGTGAAAATGAAGACCTAGTGAAGAAAGCGCAGGGCAAGACCTTCTGGATAGGCCTGTTCAATGAGCCCTGGAAGTGGTCACACCAGGGGGATAGCTACACATTTCACAACTGGAACAATGCAGAACCAAACAATTGGGGAGGCAATGAGAACTGTGTGGAGATGCTCAAGAGCGGTGAATGGAGTGACTGTGGCTGCAACTCTCAGTACCAATTTTTCTGCTATGATGGTAAGAATCCCTGCTCAGTCTGTGCTCTCATGTGTGTGGCTGGGGGGTGGTTGACAATTGGGTCAATGGGGAACTGGACAGTTGGAGATAAATGTGTTGAGATACTTGTAAGGGATGGTCAGTGTCTCTCCAGAGCTGAATGGAGTGATGTGGATTGCAGCTCAAAGTGCCCCTTCTGCTATGATGGTAAGGATCCCGTCTCAGAATCAGTGAGGAATGTGGATCCCTGCTCAGAATCAATGAGAAATGTGGATCCCTGCTCAGAATCAATGAGAGATGTGGATCCCTGCTCAGAATCAATGAGAAATGTGGATCCCGGCTCCGAATCAATGAGAAATGTGGATCCCTGCTCAGAATCAATGAGAAATGTGGATCCCGGCTCAGTCTGTGTTCTTGTTCAGCTCAGTGTTTGTACCCCAGTCTGTGAGCAGGTACTCAGAGGCCCAGTCCATCTGATCCTACAGTAGCTGTCTGACCCCCAGAGCAGGGCAGGGTGTAGCCTAGAGATCTGAAGAACCAGAATCCAGCCCCACCATTAAGAGTGTGTGAGCAGGGAGCAGCTACCCCTCATTGTTACACACAGGAGAGGCATGTGCTGTAAAATACATTCTGATTGGGTATTTATTGTATTGATTTAAAAACATTGATCCCTTCAGGATGAGTGAGACAGCATGTCATTGTGAGCATTGCCCTGGTAGAGACAGCAGCATAGACACAGTTTCATTACAATACATTAAAACAATGCACTTGAAATATAAATGATACTTCTTTTATCCTCATACAGATCCAACCCCCTCAGACCCTCCTTCAAAACCGCTCTCTGGAGGTATGGAGTGTAAACAGTTCAGTTTGATTGAAAGCCTTCAGCAGAAATGTGACTAATAAATTACTGATTTTATTTATTATTATTTATTAATTATTGATTCATTTGTTTCTACAGATGCAACCCCCTCAGACCCTCCTTCAAAACCGCTCTCTGGAGGTATGGAGTGTAAACAGTTCAGTTTGATTGAAAGCCTTCAGCAGAAATGTGACTAATAAATTACTGATTTTATTTATTATTATTTATTAATTATTGATTCATTTGTTTCTACAGATGCAACCCCCTCAGACCCTCCTTCAAAACCGCTCTCTGGAGGTATGGAGTGTAATCAATTCAGTTTGATTGAAAGCCTTCAGCAGAAATGTGACGAATAAATTACTGAATTATTTTATTTATTATTATTTATTAATTATTGATTCATTTGTTTCTACAGATGCAACCCCCTCAAACCCTCCTTCAAAACCGCTCTCTGGAGGTATGGAGTGTAATCAATTCAGTTTGATTGAAAGCCTTCAGCAGAAATGTGACGAATAAATTGCTGAATTATTTTCTTTATTATTATTTATTAATTATTGATTTATTTGTTTCTGCAGATGCAACCCCCTCAGACCCTCCTTCAAAACCGCTCTCTGGAGGTATGGAGTGTAATCAATTCAGTTTGATTAAAAGCCTTCAACAGAAATGTGACTAATAAATTACTGATTTTATTTATTATTATTTATTAATTATTGATTCATTTGTTTCTACAGATGCAAACCCCTCAAACCCTCCTTCAAAACCGCTCTCTGGAGGTATGGAGTGTAAACAGTTCTGTTTGATTGAAAGCCTTCAGCAGAAATGTGACGAATAAATTACTGAATTATTTTATTTATTATTATTTATTAATTATTGATTCATTTGTTTCTACAGATGCAACCCCCTCAGACCCTCCTTCAAAACCGCTCTCTGGAGGTATGGAGTGTAATCAATTCAGTTTGATTGAAAGCCTTCAGCAGAAATGTGACGAATAAATTACTGAATTATTTTATTTATTATTATTTATTAATTATTGATTCATTTGTTTCTACAGATGCAACCCCCTCAAACCCTCCTTCAAAACCGCTCTCTGGAGGTATGGAGTGTAATCAATTCAGTTTGATTGAAAGCCTTCAGCAGAAATGTGACGAATAAATTGCTGAATTATTTTATTTATTATTATTTATTAATTATTGATTTATTTGTTTCTGCAGATGCAACCCCCTCAGACCCTCCTTCAAAACCGCTCTCTGGAGGTATGGAGTGTAATCAATTCAGTTTGATTAAAAGCCTTCAACAGAAATGTGACTAATAAATTACTGATTTTATTTATTATTATTTATTAATTATTGATTCATTTGTTTCTATAGATGCAAACCCCTCAAACCCTCCTTCAAAACCTCTCTCTGGAGGTATGGAGTGTAAACAGTTCAGTTTGATTGAAAGCCTTCAGCAGAAATGTGACGAATAAATTACTGAATTATTTTATTTATTATTATTTATTAATTATTGATTCATTTGTTTCTACAGATGCAACCCCCTCAAACCCTCCTTCAAAACCGCTCTCTGGAGGTATGGAGTGTAAACAGTTCAGTTTGATTGAAACCCTTCAGCAGAAATGTGACGAATAAATTACTGAATTATTTTATTTATTATTATTTATTAATTATTGATTCATTTGTTTCTACAGATGCAACCCCCTCAGACCCTCCTTCAAAACCGCTCTCTGGAGGTATGGAGTGTAATCAATTCAGTTTGATTGAAAGCCTTCAGCAGAAATGTGACGAATAAATTACTGAATTATTTTATTTATTATTATTTATTAATTATTGATTTATTTGTTTCTGCAGATGCAACCCCCTCAGACCCTCCTTCAACACGGCTCTCTGAAGGTATGGAGTGTAATCAATTCAGTTTGATTGAAAGCCTTCAGCAGAAATGTGACGAATAAATTACTGAATATTTTTATTTATTATTATTTATTAATTATTGATTCATTTGTTTCTACAGATGCAACCCCCTCAGACCCTCCTTCAAAACCGCTCTCTGGAGGTATGGAGTGTAAACAGTTCAGTTTGATTGAAAGCCTTCAGCAGAAATGTGACAAATAAATTACTGATTTTATTTATTATTATTTATTAATTATTGATTCATTTGTTTCTACAGATGCAACCCCCTTAGACCCTCCTTCAACATGGCTCTCTGGAGGTATGGAGTGTAATCAATTCAGTTTGATTGAAAGCCTTCAGCAGAAATGTGACTAATAAATTACTGATTTTATTTATTATTATTTATTAATTATTGATTCATTTGTTTCTACAGATGCAACCCCCTCAGACCCTCCTTCAAAACCGCTCTCTGGAGGTATGGAGTGTAATCAATTCAGTTTGATTGAAAGCCTTCAGCAGAAATGTGACGAATAAATTACTGAATTATTTTATTTATTATTATTTATTAATTATTGATTTATTTGTTTCTGCAGATGCAACCCCCTCAGACCCTCCTTCAAAACCGCTCTCTGGAGGTATGGAGTGTAATCAATTCAGTTTGATTGAAAGCCTTCAGCAGAAATGTGACTAATAAATTACTGAATTATTTTATTATTATTATTTATTAATTATTGATTTATTTGTTTCTGCAGATGCAACCCCCTCAGACCCTCCTTCAAAACCGCTCTCTGGAGGTATGGAGTGTAATCAATTCAGTTTGATTAAAAGCCTTCAGCAGAAATGTGACTAATAAATTACTGATTTTATTTATTATTATTTATTAATTATTGATTCATTTGTTTCTATAGATGCAACCCCCTCAAACCCTCCTTCAAAACCGCTCTCTGGAGGTATGGAGTGTAAACAGTTCAGTTTGATTGAAAGCCTTCAGCAGAAATGTGACGAATAAATTACTGAATTATTTTATTTATTATTATTTATTAATTATTGATTCATTTGTTTCTACAGATGCAACCCCCTCAAACCCTCCTTCAAAACCGCTCTCTGGAGGTATGGAGTGTAAACAGTTCAGTTTGATTGAAAGCCTTCAGCAGAAATGTGATGAATAAATTACTGAATTATTTTATTTATTATTATTTATTAATTATTGATTCATTTGTTTCTACAGATGCAACCCCCTCAGACCCTCCTTCAACACGGCTCTCTGAAGGTATGGAGTGTAATCAATTCAGTTTGATTGAAAGCCTTCAGCAGAAATGTGACGAATAAATTACTGAATTATTTTATTTATTATTATTTATTAATTATTGATTCATTTGTTTCTACAGATGCAACCCCCTCAGACCCTCCTTCAACACGGCTCTCTGAAGGTATGGAGTGTAATCAATTCAGTTTGATTGAAAGCCTTCAGCAGAAATGTGACGAATAAATTACTGAATTATTTTATTTATTATTATTTATTAATTATTGATTCATTTGTTTCTACAGATGCAACCCCCTCAAACCCTCCTTCAAAACCGCTCTCTGGAGGTATGGAGTGTAAACAGTTCAGTTTGATTGAAAGCCTTCAGCAGAAATGTGACGAATAAATTACTGAATTATTTTATTTATTATTATTTATTAATTATTGATTCATTTGTTTCTACAGATGCAACCCCTCAAACCCTCCTTCAAAACCGCTCTCTGGAGGTATGGAGTGTAAACAGTTCAGTTTGATTGAAAGCCTTCAGCAGAAATGTGACGAATAAATTACTGAATTATTTTATTTATTATTATTTATTAATTATTGATTCATTTGTTTCTACAGATGCAACCCCCTCAGACCCTCCTTCAACACGGCTCTCTGAAGGTATGGAGTGTAATCAATTCAGTTTGATTGAAAGCCTTCAGCAGAAATGTGACGAATAAATTACTGAATATTTTTATTTATTATTATTTATTAATTATTGATTCATTTGTTTCTACAGATGCAACCCCCTCAGACCCTCCTTCAACACGGCTCTCTGAAGGTATGGAGTGTAATCAATTCAGTTTGATTGAAAGCCTTCAGCAGAAATGTGACGAATAAATTACTGAATTATTTTATTTATTATTATTTGTTCATTATTGATTCATTTGTTTCTACAGATGCAACCCCCTCAGACCCTCTTTCAACATGGCTCTCTGGAGATGGAGGAGAACAATCCCAGCAGCCTTCCACGATGGACGACACCTCTCCTCAAGCCAGCTCCCCTTCACACTCCAGCCCCTGGCTCCCTGACACGTCACCTGCAGGAACAGGTGGGCACCGTGCCATAGGGTGCAGTGAAACGGCTTGCCTGAGCAGAGTAACTCCTCCTCAGCTGGGAATATATATAAATTATCATCTGCTTTCACAGACCCTGATTAGCACTGCGCTTGGACTACCTGACCTGAGGTAACATTAGGTACTGCAAGATTAGTGCTGATTGGGGTATGTGAAGCCAGCTGATTATTTGATAAATCATGATCCCAGCTGCAATAGAGATGAGAAATCACATCAGTGATAATATTGCCCTGATAATCTGACCCACACTGCTGTCATAAAGAAATGGAGGCTGATGGCAGCTGTAGAAGCACAATTTAAATATTACTGCAAACACCAACCCAACACTCATGACCGGCACATGAATAGCACACGTATAAAACCAGATTACAGTAAATGAAATGATTATTATTATTATTATTATTATTATTATTATTATTATTATTATTATTATTATTATCACCAGGCACTCCAGTCCCTGAGGATCTCCACCTGATCTCTGACAGTATGGTCTGGCCGGAGGCTTGGCAGTACTGCAGGGATCACTACACTGACCTAGTGAGCCTCACAAACCTGGCTGCACTGAACAGAGTGTCGGAGCTCGTCAGGAACAGCACTGCGTCGCGATTCTGGATCGGCCTGCACAGAACCGTTGTGTATGATAACTGGTACTGGGTTGCTGGTAAGGATAAGAAGGGGCTCCTAAACTACACTAACTGGGCCCCTGGGGAACCCAACAATCCTTACTATGAGCACTGTGGGGAGATGGTGCTGAGGGAGGATGGGGGGGCTGAGTGGAATGATCTGTGCTGTTATGAAAAGCTCCCCTTTATCTGTTTCAAAGATCAACAACACCCCTAAAAGGGTGTACAGCAGTGGTTCTAAAACTATCTCTAGTCGGGACCCCCTTTTAAAGTCACTTTAGTCTGAAAAAAAACATTTACTAATAAATGATAGAAGTATCTAAATCTGAATGATATTGTATAAATAATGTGTGAATAATAAAGGAAATCGAAGTCTTGTATCTGACAGAGTTTGCAATGCCATGTCTGCTCTCTATAAAGAGCTGCTGCAATGCACTGCAGCCATTGCGGATGGTAGGTCTGCTTGTGATGTGGTCGCTTGAAACCTTCCTGTGAACCCCCAGGGGTCCCAACCCCCAGTCTGAGATCCACTGTCTCCACAGAACCCAGAGCTTTACTATAGGAGTAATACACCAAAATACTATAGAAGAAAATGCTATGTAGCAATCTTTAATGATATACATTATTCTGATATTTCATTGTTTAATATCCTATTGTGTGTGTTCTGTGTGATTCTCTATTGTTTCAACTAAGAGCATTATCTGCCGTGCTTACTAACTATTCCAGCAAAATGCCTCCTGAAAAGACTCCTCAAGGCTGATTGTAATGAAGCGAGGTGGGGAAGCATAATAGTGTTGCACAGTCTTCAGTGCTTCTCCTAAGGGCTTCAGTGCCCAGTGCAACGCTAACATGCTTCCCTACCTCACTTCCTCACAGTCAGCCTTGAGGAGTCTTTTCAGAAGCTGCTTCACTTGTTTTTTTAGTTCAGGATCCTCAGCTGTTTAAAATGCAGCGTGTAGATAAACTGCTGCATCCTGGTACCTTTGCTGTAGGTCACTTGGTCTGACTGAGGACGCAGCAGCAGCTTGGTTTAAATCATTAGTATCTATAACGTTGACTATGAAATATCTACTTTCCAAATTGAAGAATAAAACACAAGCAAAACAAAGGGGCCAGTGACAATATTGCTGGGGTTACAACAACAGCATCATTTCATTTATATAGCGCCCTTCATAACAAGTATCCCAGGGCACTTCACAGAGGGAAAAAAGAGAGTTATACCAAAGCCAAATCAAATAAGAACGTCTTAAGACGAGTTTTAATAATCACTAAAGTGTCTGAATTTCTTACAATAGTTGGGAGGGAATTCCACAGTTTGGGAGCGTAGACAGTGAAAGCCCGATCCTCTTGAGAGCGCAGCCTAGATTTCAGAACAACCAACAAACCAGCCTCTGAAGAAGGTACATTTCGGGAGTGGGCGTAGGAGACAATCAAGTCAGCAGCGTATGCAGGTGCCATGCCATGTAAGGCTTTATAAGTTAAAAGAGCAATTTTAAAATCTATTCTGAACTTTAAGTAAGCTTTAAGAAAGTTAATATTCTCATTATTCCTACTTTCAGCTTTTTTATCTTTTTAAAAATAAAAATGTTTTTAATATTTAAGTAGTTTTTCTGTATTTAAGAAAGTGTGTCTGTAGTCAGGCCTGTATGATGTCATCAGCACTAGTATCACAAAAACTCCACTTGGAAAAGAAAATAAACTCTTTTCTCTCCCTTGTTTGAACTCCTGTGTTGCTTCCCTGAGCTGCAGCAGAGCGGGCATTCATACCCCCCTGCTGCTGCAGGTAGTCTCAGCAGTGTGCCTGTTTAGTGCACACTAGAGTGACACAAAGAGAGGCCAGAAAGCTTCAAGGAGGGAGGAAGCTTGTGTGCCTGCAGATTAAACTACCTGCCTCTGGGGAATGCAAACAAACTGGACAGCCAACAGGGCCTGGTTTCTGATGAAGCAGATTGCAGCTCATGCTAATCTGAGGAATGTAGTAAAGAGACGCACTGTAATTCTATTTTAATATGATGCTACAACTTTAACCAAACTAAACAGAACATATGTAATAGATTGAGTAAGTCCTGTCTCACTGTGTATATTCTACATTTCTGAGTGTATTTGTCTTTATAAAATGAATAAAGAGTTGAACTTCAGTTTGAACCCACAGTTTTTTTGTTGCGTGATTTCTTTAACTATAGCACATACCACGAGTCCACACGCCCATGCCCCCATGTGCAGAGCTTCTACTCTGTCACAGGGTTATTTAGAGGGAAAAAAATGTACCGAGAAAAATAGCATCTCATTGCAAATGGTCTGCTTGTTTTCTAGGGAGCCCAACTCTGTAGTTCTGAATAAGCGATCTTGGTATAATATGCATATTCCTTTATGATAATTTATATTTAATATTATGTTACAGCAGCCAGTAACAAAAGTCCTCAAGACTGCCAATCATTTCAAAGAAACTTAACATAGTTAGAGCCAGTACAAATGACTATGTCTTGCAAATTGCATTCATCAGCACTGTGCATTGCAACCACAACTGCAGCTGATTCAGCATATTGGTTAGTTTTAGATCCTATTTTAGTTGTATTGGTTTACATGGTATATTTAACCACACAGCTCCAATACCAGCTTGTAGTTTAGTTTCCTTTCTAAAACAACATCCATCTACAAATACTCTAGGAAAGTTTTGACATAATAATACACACTACATTAGTCTTGCCTTGCCATTGTTTCAATTTCTCTTCACTTCCGATTACGGATAGTGCAGGTTCACATGGACGAGGGAAATATAGTTTCAAAAGAGAACTATGTTCTTCTATGTGTGTTTGTTCTTGTTCTGCAGGTGTTGAAGTCCTTCCGTACGGCAGAGGCTTTTTAACCTGTGCCCACAACATGTGGAGATGATAGTCTATAAAGGGTCTCAGCAGCACACAGAAAGAAAACACCAGAGGAATGTGTTTAAAGATAAGAAAGAAAGGGAAAAACACTAAATCTGATGTATTGCATGACTATTTTTTCTGTCAGAGGCAGAAAGATATTTAATAAAAAATGTTGTTAATTAAAACATGTTTTCTGTTTTTTTTTAAATGTATTTATTATTATTTAATTAGTTGCCCCATTTAATAAGCACAATAAGGCACTTCAGGGTGTGGGATATACTCTAATATCCACACGCCCTGGGCGGTTAAAGCCACTCGGCCCTGCCTCATGACTTATAACGCACCCGCAGCGTATGGATATTAGAGTATTGCTTTATTGCTTATTGCTTATACTCCAAATACAGCAGTGATATAGAATTAATTAGGGACTGTGATAAAGAGAGAAAGAATCAATGATGTGAATCTCCCTCCCGATCAGAAAGGGTGCTGTGTAAGGTTAGTAGTCCGCTTCCCCATAGACAGGTCGACTCAACGGTGTGCGGAAACAGGAAGTCAGCCATCATGGTGGAAGAACGTAGCTGTCAGTACACGAGACGACTCACATGCGATCAGGGAGGAGTTGGGTAGTACAAAGGGGACTCTGCTACACAAGTACGGCCCCTTACACTGACTATCGATGACGCAGCCGAAGGCTGGATTTGTTTTGTTTTGTTGTTGCAGAGGAGTAAAGAGGAGAGCAGCGTTGTAGCCACAGAGCCGGCACGAACCCTGTGTTTCACTGCACAGCACCGAACAGCACAGCCATGCACCACTCAGGGAACAAGGACACTCACCACAAGAGCCCTGTTTCGTGCACAGAGGATTGTGGTACAGGAGTGCTATTATTTTTGTTATTGTTTGGGACTGCATCCTGCCGTGTTGTGCTTCCCCTATACCATTGCTGGTATCAGGGGCGACTTGCTTTATTTTTGAGCATTTCTTTTTGTTATATTAATAAACACGGAGTGTTTTGGAAGTTAAATCATTGTTGGATTATTACACACTTTGCACTTCCTGATCACAGGGGCCTTCCCTGTTTTACTGGATCTAATGTTAAACAAACGCGATCAGCAAAATTCATACAAACAAGATGTTCTGTATCTGGAATCTGCAACATTGGCTTTCTTGTATTAACTGCACTGTTTCACGTGGCAAAAGGAGCCGCTGCACTTTCTGCAGTGTGTGTATGTTTGCACTGTGATTAACCATTCTTCTTTCAGTCTTTACAGTTGACTATGAATAGGGGCATGGAAAATTCACGATTTCACGGAAATCGTGTATTTGATTGCCTACCCTGAAAAACTTTACATTACTCTTCACCAGCTTTTATCATGTAGAAACCACAGACAACTACATGGAAATGTCTGCAACAATAATACAACTAATAATAGATCTTATATTTATCATGGTGTCAGTCTTGGATGTCACATCGTTGCCACTAGATGCAATCCCTGATTTCACAAGCTGTAGAGATGAAAGTGAATCTTACAAGCACCATGTCACTGAAAGTGACATAAATGTCAATATTGTTGATTTCTGGGTAAAGTCTGAAATCAGATTCCCAAACATGGCAAAAATGACACGCTGCTTTTTGTCAATTCCACCAAACTCTGTGGATGCAGAACGAGCAGTTTCCGCAGATAGCAGGTTTTTACACCACAAAGACAAACCATGAGTGTTGAAACTGCAACAAGATGCACGATGCTGGCCTTCAACAAATAACTTGTTTTCTGCTCACAGGCCAGATAATTAGGCGTGTGCGTGCGTGCGTGTACGTGCGTGTACATGCACAACACGCTAGATGGATAAAAAGTCTCATACGATTTCTTCTTGTTTTTCCTGTTCTTGTTCTTCAGATTATTTTGTAGAGGTTGATTCACTCAAGCAGCACGATGTTATGTGGTTTAAAACGTCCTATATAATTTAGTGTGTGTAAAGAAAAACACAAAGTTTCGGTTTTGTCACTTGCACTTAACCCTGTTTTTAACATTTTGTTTTTCAAAGTCAGCATAACGCTATACAACACAGTCTGTTTAATGACGGTATGAACATCGCCGAAGTTTTAAACGTTTACAAAACTCGACAATGTTGCCGAATTTGTCATTCAAACTTGTTTTGTTTTAATCAGTTTTGTCTGCTTGTTGCTTTTTTCAGCCAACACATTTAAATGACCATTGTTTGTTACATTTTAAAAGATTGTTTTAAATGTTACAATGTAAATGTTTCAATCTCTGTGATTTTCTTTGATGCGCTATTCATTTTAGGCAACTTGCAAGAGACACAAAACACTGCTTTGTGTAGCACAGCATACATGTAGCAACAGCATACCATGCAGTGCTAACTGTAATGGAAAGTGTCAACATACATGTAGGCTTTGACATGTTGCATGTCCCATTCGTTTCCAGGTACTCCTTTCCAAAAACTCTTTTACTCATCACCACATACCTCAACATGAATTACACATTCCTGAGTACAAGGAATTCTGTTGTTTGTTAAAGCACACATTGACAGCAAACATTGTGGGAATGCTAATGCAGTTACTGAACAGATTACCAATTACAAGGACTATGATTTCCCAGGGTTACGTCAGGGAGAATTTGTCATGTGCTTAGTGATGTCATTGATGATGTCATATGTAATGTCAAGTATGATGGGAAACATACACATAAGGGTGCAGAGTTAAGGGTGTGTGGCGACCTTAACTTTCAATTTCCTAACCTTTTGGACTTTTGCAACCAAACCTTACATGGCCATCACTTGCTATGAGGACACCGAGGGCGTGTCCTCTGTAATTTTTTTGCATCATCAATGCTGATGCTCATGTAAAAATTCTGGTAAAGTACAAAAGACTCCTTCATTTTCTCTGCTGGTTTGTCGCGTAACAATGATTTGGAGGTGGAATAGTCAATAGCAAGCACTCATATAAATACTGCAGCTAGAGCTTGATACCTCAGTTTGGTTTGTCAGCTCTGGTTACAATGCTGAAACCTTAACGTTACATTAATGATTTTTTTGCCATTGAACAGTATAACAGTTTCTTTGACAACAGTAGAGAAGCTGGAAGCTTTAATCAGTTCACACATCAGGAAATGGTTGGGAGTTCCACGCTGCCTCAGCAGAGTGGGACTTTATGGTAAAGGAATACTGCAGCTACCTGTCTCCGCTCTAACCGAGGAGTTTAAGTGCGCCAAGGTCCGACTGGAAATGACATTAGTAGAGTCACGCGACAAATGCGTAAGGGAGGCAGCACCTGTGTTGAAAACTGGAAGAAAGTGGGTGGCAAAGAAAGCTGTGGAGGATGCAAAGGCTGCCCTTCGAATTGGTGATATCATGGGGCAAGTTCAGCATGGAAGAGGGGTCTTGGTCTCAGTTCAGCTCCTCCTACATGGCACAAGGCAGCCCCAGCGAACGGAGGAAGCTTGTAGTCAACGAGGTGCAAAAGCAGGAGGAGAGGATGAGGTGTATAAAGGCCATTTCCCAGGGCAAGCAGGGAGAATGGATGAGATGGGAGAGTGTGGAACAACGCAAGATTGGCTGGCAAGACCTATGGTCAATGGAACAAAGCAGGATCAGTTTCCTTATAAGGTCAACATATGATGTTCTCCCATCACCACAGAACCTAAACCTCTGGGTAGGAGAGGATCCCTCATGTCCTTTGTGTTCATCACCTGCAACATTAAGGCACATTTTGACAGGATGTAAGGTGGCTCTTAGCCAAGGACGGTTTACTTGGCCATGACCAGGTGCTGCGATGTTTGGCCTTAGCATTGGAAGACAAGCGTAACATGACCAATAAGTTGCCACCTGTTCCATCAAAACATTACACACAAAAGACAACATTCCTCCGCCCAGGAGAGCAACCACCAAGAAAAGGTGTTAAAACCAATCCTCGCCCAGGACAACTGGAAGCTGCTAGAGACTGGAAAATGCTGGCGGATGTTGGTCAACGGCTTATTTTTCCACCTGAGATTGCCACCACAAACCTTCGACCAGATATTGTCTTGTGGTCTGGATCAGCACGCCTTGTTCACCTGGTGGAGTTAACAGTGCCATGGGAGGATGCTGTAGATGAGGCGTATGAGAGGAAGAAACTGCGGTATGCTCAACTAGCCACTGAAGCGGAACAGCGAGGATGGAGAGTCTGGGTTTACCCAGTGGAAGTGGGATGTCGAGGATTTGTGGCACACTCTACAACCCGGTTTCTCAGAGATGTCGGATTCAATGGCCAAGAGTTGCGTCGCACAGTGAAGAACTTATCTGAAGCAGCAGAGAGGAGCAGCAACTGGCTGTGGTTGAGACGGAAAGATTCTGGCTGGGGATCTCAAGCACAATAGAAAGAAAGAAAGGCTGATATACAGGTAAGTAAGCTGGGCTGAGTTGAGTGGGGGCGGAGGGGTGATGCTGGGACGCCAGAATCACCGTCGAGCCCTCTTGAGGTGTCGTGGGCTAGTCGGCGAAACACCGAGGATGGAAGGTGCCCACTTGAAGACCCCAGAGATGTACCCTACTTAGCTCAATCCAGACGGTTGTCATGCTGATGCGCTGGGGAGACCGCACTATGGTTGATCCCGGAGCCAGCATCGCAGCCGTTGTGTGCTGATGCGCTAGGGAGGCAAAATAAGCTGATCCCTGGAGCCAGCATTACACTTCAGCCATCAACACCAGACAGAAGGATATCTACATCATCATATGGAAGGAAGCGCAAATGGATGGAGACACATATGGATCACATTAGTTTACTGTGAAGCTACGTCTTAGTTGGTGCTTATCTTGGCGAGAGCCAAGTTCAAATCAGCATGAAGTTTTAACATCTACTCTCATGTAATGGAAATCATTATATATATAAATGGTATGCAGTTAACTTAACAGAGGGGTGCACAAGCATAACGAAAGCTGAAAATGGTTGTGAGGAGAGAGGAGTTTGAAGTTTTGTTTTATTAAAAGCTATATTATTTTAGCACCAATATTACAGTATAATATTTATCTGTTACAAAACTATATTATAGTTGATATATTAAAATTGTTCTCTTACAAACCAGGAGGTATACAAAATATTACAGCTGGAGTTAAACAATTGTACTAAGCTTTGTACTTTCATCAAGAACGCATTTCATGTCAGCCTGCAGCTAGGGTACAACATGAACTTGAATTTGAGGTTATAATGCTCCACTCTTAAACAGTGCCCATACATATTGCATAGTAATATTCATTTTACAGCAATAGCCAACTTTGTGTTAGTTACCACAGTCTTATTGCTGACTCTTCATCCACTACTCCTCTGGGGTCTCTTGTCTTGTCTTGATAACTGTTTCTCAACTTCTCCTTTTCCACTGAGTGCTCGCCGGTGTGCTTCGTTCATGATAAATACTATTCAAATGTGTGATGTAATTTATTCCATTGCATAAAGTCAGAAAATAAGAGGGTGAAATATTAATGCTAAACCAATACTTATAATATGATTAATACTAATACAGATATGGAAATAAGACTCCTATTGCATAGCAGTTTCACCCACTCCAGGTTTTATTAGGAGCGTGATTAGCCACTGTGTGTTTAGATAACAAGCTCAGTTGTGTCTTATTAAACTCCTAGTAAAACCAGGAATGGATCAAACTGCTATGCAATGGGAGTCTTGGGAGGACTTGTGACCTGGGGAATGTGCTTAGCTGGCAGAACTGGCTAATTCACTGTATCTGCCGTGACAGCTGTACAGTCAAACACAGCAGCAACACCAGCAGAAGCAGCATTAACACAATGGCTCCTACAGCAATTGGGTCTTCAGTGGACAGTATAGCCAATGCTGCCAAAGCACTCAAGCCCAATGCAGCCCCTGCTTTAGCAGTAATCCTGACTGGAAAAGCAGCCTCAGCAATCGCTGGAAGTTCGCTGGTTTCCTTTTCCATGGTCCTCTTCTTTTCAGGGTCCAGCTCCATGGTCAAACTAAAAGAAAGGATTTCAGTTCATTCATTTTTAAGTGTACTGGTTAAAGTTAACATATTCATTAAATTACTTAAGTGGGAGAGTTAGTAGGCTCCCTAATAAGACGGAAGTCTCATATCCAAAGGTGCCAAACACGTATTATTTTATATTTATATATATACAGTGCCGAGAAAAAGTTTGTGAACCACTTGGTATTTTCATATATTTCACATATTTCAAACCTAAAATGTTATAAGATCTTAATCTAAGTCCTAATAATAGATAAAGATAACCTGATTGAACAAATGACACAAAAACATGATACTTTTTCAACATGTATTTATCCACAAATGATTCAACATTCAATATCCACATGTGAAAAGTATGTGAACCTTTAGATTCAGTAACTGGTGGCACCCCCTTGAGCAGCAATGGCTTCAACTAAGCGTTTCCTGTAACTGTTGGTCAGTCTCTCACATCGGTTTTGAGGAATTTTGGCCCATTCCTCGTTACAGAACTGCTTCAACTTGGTGACATTTGAAGGCTTCCTTGCATGGACAGCTCGCTTCAGGTCCTGCCACAACATCTCAATGGGGTTTAGGTCCAGACTTTGACTAGGCCATTCTAAAACATGGAATTTCTTCTTCTGCAGCCATTCTTTTGTAGATCTGCTTGTATGTTTAGGATCATTGTCATGCTGCATGACCCACTTTCGCTTCAGCTTCAGCTCACGGACGGATGGCCTGACATTCTCCTCTAGAATCTTCTGATACAATGCAGAATTCAGGGTTGTGTCAATGATAGCAAGCCATCCAGGCCCTGAGGCAGCAAAGCAGCCCCAAACCATCACACTCCCAGCACCATGCTTGACGGTTGGGATGAGGTTCTTCTGTTCGAACGCAGTGTTTGGTTTTTGCCAAACATAACGTTTCTCATTGAGGCCAAAAAGTTCTACCTTTGGCTCGTCTGTCCAGAGAACATTGTTCCAGAAGTCTTGTGGATCATCTGTGTGTTCTTTGGCGAACTTCAGATGGGCAGCAATGTTCTTTTTAGAGAGCAGTGGTTTCCTCCTGGCTATCCTTCCATGAACACCATTCTTGTTCAGTCTTTTTCTGATAGTTGAGTCATGAACACTCACATTAGCCAAGGCGAGAGTGGCCTGCAGATCCTTGGATGTTACTCTGGGGTTCTTTGTGACTTCCTTGATGATTTTCCGGTTTGTTCTTGGAGAGATTTTGGTAGGATGACTGGGTAAAGTGACTGTGGTCTTAAACTTTCTCCATTTGTAGACTATCTGTCTGACAGTGGATTGGTGGAGCCCCAAATCCTTAGAAATGGTTTTGTAACCCTTTCTAGACTGATGAGCATCAAAAACTGTTTTTCTGAGGACCTCAGAGATTTCTTTTGATCGTGGCATGATGTGTTTCCACACACCTGTATGGTGAAGACCAAACTCACAAAGCTTCTGATCTTTATATAGGGTGGGGCCTCCCAAACTCACCCCTGAAGATCTACCTAATTATTTAAACACCTGATTCTAATTATCCCCTTAATTGAGCTGATAAAACCAGGGGTTCACTTGCTTTTTCACATATCCTGAATCTTAATTACTCATTGTTTGTCTAATTCATACATCATTTTGTTTCAAAAGACATGGAATTGATTAATATAAACCCTATTGGATATTTAAGAAGGCTGATTCAATAGTTGGGTATTGATTCAAGAAGGCTATCATGGTAAAACTATGGAATTTCCATAATTCTCATTGGGGTTCACAAACTTTTTCTTGGCACTGTATATATATATATATATATATATATATATATATATATATATATATATATATATATATATATATATATGCTAACTTCACTATAACGAACCCTTCTTATAACAAACACCCGTTTTTAACGATCCCATCAGCAAGAACCGATTTTTTCAATGCAAATCTGCCCTATTAGAACAATCACGTACAGGATTGACCTAGATGCAATGATCTCAGTATTGACTGACACTGACACCATGCATACACCCATTGGTCTGCATTGCCTCCTTAACCTCCTGGTCTCTCTGAGTAGGATTACCTGCTGCCCTGTGGCTCCTCCAGCTCTTCAGTCATATCAGTGAAATCACATTCTGAACTGCGTCTCCTTCTTCTCACAGTCCTGTCCAAGTCTGCTTCCCGCAGATCACTATGGCAGTAAAACAATTCAACAACCATACATGAATTCAGTACTAGCATGAGCACTGCAGTTTACAATATGTGTGATACTGTTTTATTATGTATGATAGGTGTTTCCAATAGGAACTAGTTCCATAAATACTTATCTGAGGACTAGATTCTCAGAGCTCCAAATTATCATTAGTAAAAACTACAGCTATGGCCAAAAGACTTCATCACCTGGAATTTTAAGATTGATACAGAATTTAATTTTGAATCAGTATTTCATGTTAAATTTCGAAATGTCACATTTTTTAATTGTTGACAGGTTTTCGTTGAGTATATGATAAACTATATAGCGGTGTGTAATTCAATATGTTAATGTAACATTATTCAGCAGGTCTCAAATTGACTTTACGATGCAAATGGAGTTAATTCAATCGGGTGATGCAAGTAAGCGAGTAGTACATATTTTGTAGATTTCCATATATGATTGCAATCTATATGCTTTAAACACATTTTTATGAGTAATTGTGTCTGCTATGTAAATGGCTGTGTGTTTGATTATTGAATACATGCATTACTTTTTTTAATGAAGCAATATTGTGCATATAGTGAGGGACAGAAGTAGTAGCTGTGTATAGGCAGTGCTGTGGTGTTCTTGTTTTATCAGCCCGTTATACACTGCTTAGAGAGGCACTACATGTTAAACAAGTCTTGTTCTGCTGCTCCAGCTCTGCCCTGGACTTGTCTGACCTCAGCACCACGTTACTGGATCCTCAGCTAATGCACTATCCTTGCACGATGATGTCATTGTAGATATAACTCGCTGTAATCCTAACTTGTTGCCTCCAAGTTCATATTGTATTCTAGTAGTATTATTATTTGCATTGACTGTAAACTACACTGTATTTAAATATTACGCTTGCATTGTAACACTTTACTGCCCTGCAACACCTGTAAGTCGCCTCGGATAAAGGCGTCTGCCAAATATATAAAAAATACCAGCCGCTCACCTGAGCTTCTTCATATCTGAACAGACGTCCTCCAGTTCGGCTAGATCTGACTCTGTGGTTTCCACCAGCTTGCGAATCTCTTTCGCTCTTTCGCTTTTACATCCTTTATGAATGTCAATGGAGTTTTTCGCAATCTCATAGACATCCAAAGCCACAAATACTCCAGCAACGACCCCTCCTGCTATCCTGGCCCCTTTAGAGAGCGACACTCGGACTACTCTGGAAAGCGCGCTTGCAGCGCTGGCACCCTTAGCTCCTAGCTGACCAGTGGCTTTTAAAATGTGCTCGAAACCAGTTTCATCCCATTTGGAAACTGTCTGGCACGCTTTACCCACTGACTTATCAAGCTCGCTCATTGCAGACTCAACTTCTTCCAGTATTTCTGCTATTTTTTTGTTTTCGCCTCCATCGATGACAGCCTTGGTTATTTCTGTGCCCACAGTCGTGGCTCCTCCAAGCAGACCAACGCCAAGCCCAACTCCAGCCAGTAAAGTGGAGGCTCCAAATGTAAAAGGAGCCAATACCAACCCTGCAATGGTCATAACCCCCCCGGCTGCACTAACACAGCTCCCTGTAGTCTTAGCGATGGCAGAATTCCTGTTAACTTCATCCAGCCCATCAGCTATTTCATGGAGGTGTTTGAGGTGTTTTTCAATCACCGGCTTCTTTTCACTGAACAGCTGGATAAACTGTTCAATCGACTCACTGCTGAGATCTTCAGCCTCTGTGCTGTAAAGAAATGAACCAATGTTAGAATGGCTAGCAGAGCTGGGATGAGAGTTTAATGATGATTCTGCTAGCTTACCACCACATAACATAACAAGTTAGAACAAGTTAGATTCATATCTTGGTGTTCCTGGATAGACACTCGCCCCCTGTTTAAAAGCTTACCTGCTGTCCTCTGATTCTAGCAGCTCTTTACTCGTTTTAGTCCATTCATATTCAGCGCTGTTTCTTCCTCCTCCACTCGTCCTGTCCATGTCTGTACCCTGCAGCTTGCTCTTCCCAGCTTGCTGCCCCATTCTCTACAGCAGCAAAGCAATCAGTCACTTATTAGCTATTGAAATTCATCGACATTTTGGTTAATGGCGACTCAGTGTATAACTTATACAGTCCACTACTCTCAATGTTATTGATGTTTGTTTTTGGACACTTTGTGATGTAATTTCAATAAAAAAGGTTTCTTTGCAAATGATTATTATTATTATTATTATTATTATTATTATGGGGTGTAGTGCTGGGGGTTTGTGAGACCGGTCCAGAGGTGTTGTGCTGGGGGTCTGACCGGTCCAGGGGTGTAGTGCTGGGGGTGTGACCGGTCCAGGGGTGTAGTGCTGGGGGTGTGACCGGTCCTGGGGTGTAGTGCTGGGGGTGTGACCGGTCCAGGGGTGTAGTGCTGGGGGTGTGACCGGTCCAGGGGTGTAGTGCTGGGGGTGTGACCGGTCCAGGGTGTAGTGTTGGGGGTGTGACCGGTCCAGGGGTGTAGTGCTGGGGGTGTGACCGGTCCGGGGTGTTGTGCTGGGGTGTGACCGGTCCAGGGTGTAGTGCTGGGGGTGTGACCGGTCCAGGGGTGTTGTGCTGGGGGTGTGACCGGTCCAGGGGTGTAGTGCTGGGGGTGTGACCTGTCCGGGGTGTTGTGCTGGGGTGTGACCGGTCCAGGGTGTAGTGCTGGGGGTGTGACCGGTCCAGGGGTGTAGTGCTGGGGGTGTGACCGGTCCAGGGTGTAGTGCTGGGGGTGTGACCGGTCCGGGGTGTAGTGCTGGGGGTGTGACCGGTCCAGGGTGTAGTGCTGGGGGTGTGACCGGTCCGGGGTGTTGTGCTGGGGGTGTGACCGGTCCAGGGGTGTAGTGCTGGGGGTGTGACCGGTCCAGGGGTGTAGTGCTGGGGGTGTGACCGGTCCAGGGGTGTAGTGCTGGGGGTGTGACCGGTCCAGGGGTGTTGTGCTGGGGGTGTGACCGGTCCAGGGGTGTAGTGCTGGGGGTCTGACCGGTCCAGGGGTGTAGTGCTGGGGGTGTGACCGGTCCAGGGGTGTTGTGCTGGGGGTGTGACCGGTCCAGGGGTGTAGTGCTGGGGGTCTGACCGGTCCAGGGGTGTAGTGCTGGGGGTGTGACCAGTCCAGGGGTGTAGTGCTGGGGGTGACCGGTCCAGGGGTGTATTCCTGGGGGGTCTGACCGGTCCAGGGGTGTAGTGCTGGGGGGTGACCGGTCCAGGGGTGTAGTGCTGGGGGTCTGACCGGTCCAGGGGTGTAGTGCTGGGGGTCTGACCGGTCCAGGGGTGTAGTGCTGGGGGTGTCTGACCGGTCCAGGGGTGTAGTGCTGGGGGGGGTGACCGGTCCAGGGGTGTAGTGCTGGGGGGTCACGGGGGAGCGCCCCACTTCTCTTGGGCAGGGAGAGCACCGCTTCTGTACTTCACGTGTAGAATATTGAACTGTTTTGCTCCTATTAATATATGGAGATATACATGCATATATCCCATACAAATAAGCAAAGAACACAATAACCGTAAGAAACCCTGAGAGATCAATCATTTTTAAAAGTTTGAATATAGCGTGCCTGGTCTGGAACAACAGGTGTGAATAATGTAGAGGTGAAGGGAACCTGTATCAGCGCTGTGCTGAGGTGTCAGCGTTTTACAATTAGATGTAATAATTGGAACAGTTCTTATTTTTAGACCATATATAAGAAATAATGTAGATGAAATAATCAAAACATGTATGTAAAAGATAAAACTCATTCGCAACAAGCAAATAAAGGGTACCTGTGGCCTTACACATCTTATTTTGCAATCGGATGCGCTTCTGTTTCAAAACCTCAAGACGAGTTGATTCTGGACCAAACCATTCCATATACGAGAAGGGGGAGCGGGGGAGTGTGACGCATAGGATTAATAATAGTATGACGGGGTTTTAATCGTGTGTGTATTAGTGTATGAAAGTGATTGTGGAAATATGTACAGTATTTGTGTATGTACTTATCTTTAATAGAAATAGCTGTAAATCTAGTTGCTTTACAATAATACCTCAACAACGGATTGTCTGAATTTGTAATCAATTGGTAGACTTGTTAACCCTTTCTAAACTACTAGTGATTAAATGCGGTTCTGTTGCGTGTATGTGGAAAGCGTGGTAGCTTCAACATATAGCAGGACACGCTGGACCCGTCCCTAAATACTCTTTCCCTTCGGATTTCTGTGCCATATCGACGGTCAGATAATCGCATGAGCGGCATGCTATATCCTAAAACAGGATCTGCAATGAAAATTGCAACTTGCGACGTCGCAGCCCTGCGAAAGTTTTATGAAACCCAAATTTTAATCTGCGAGGTGCCTACGACAGCGATTCAGTGAAACCCGCTTCTATGAAATAGGATTCAAAAGCCAAGCTCTAAAAAAAAAAAAACAACGTGTATTTATTTTTGGCCGGTCTTTTTCTTTAACATTTACGCAAAACTTTCTTTTGTAACTTGGCGTCTAATACAGTAACAAGCCGTGTCTAAGTCGAACGACACGTTAGGGCAAAAACAACATGTTCTGAAACATGCCCTTAGGTTTGGTTGAGAATGACCATGATTTACTATATATGCAACTTTATTATCAGATTACAAAAGAGTTTTACCGTTTGCGTCGGTGAAACGTGTACTCGCCTCCGTTTCTGCTGTGTCCTCTGACACGAACTGAAAGTGAATGTAAGATGTAGTTTCTGTGACCGTGGGCGTGGTGTTGCTGAGCCACGATGTTATAATGTAAAGGCATTTGTGGTCATCATTGTGATAAAAAAAAAAAGTCGTCTACTCGCACGCTCGATATGCTGTGCGAATAACAGCACGACAGGGACTAACTTGAAAGGTTGACTTGGCTAGTGGCATTGCCAAGATAAAATACAATTTAAAAAATAAAACTAGACGTGGCCCAGCAGGAAGTTAAACAGAATTAAGTAATTAATAAACACCTAATCAGAATTATTATACAAATAATCCATAAGTATCTTCATTTCTCTTCGTGTGTAATAGGATATGAGTGTCGCTTGTTCATTTTAATATCGTATCTCAGGACAGCTCCGATGCAGAAATCACCTCCTGTTCATTTCAATCATTTTTTTATAGCGCCTTTGACGGTGAATCGCCCCAAAGTGCTTTACATAGCTAGAACATTGGTCAATACTAAAGTAGCGATAAAACAGTGAGACATAGTGTATATATATATATATATATATATATATATATATATATATATATATATATATATATATATATATATATATATAAAATCAACAGTACAGTTAGGCCTAGGTTTGTTTTTGGTAGTGTTTCAGTGCTGAACAAAAAAAACTGTATGATAAACAAATAAGCACATAATGTAAAATGTTTTGGGGATCAAAGCTAAAGCGGGGTTAAAGAATGCATTTTGTAAATGACAACTTTGTGAAATAAGGGAAACTAGAGTAAATAAGTGCTGTTTAAAATAAATGGTTACTATGGAACAAAGACAATATTTCGGGGCATTAGGACCATGCGGAAACTACTGGAGGCAGGGGTGGCTCCAGCTCAAATTAATTATTCAATTTAATGTCTTGTCAATTGTTTTAACGATGTCATTGATTACCACTTAAAAGCTCTGTGTTTGGAACACCTCCCCGGTCACGGAAGCGTCCAGACGGACCACAAACCTGCCTTTAGTTCCAAAATATGATGAAGAGCGACTACACCAGCGATAAGGCACCGAACAAATTACGTAAGATCCTTGAGGTTCTTTTTAGTCAGAGAAGAGATCTAAAAATGTAGGAACAAGGTCACCAAGAAAATCACACAGATAGATCAACAAGCGTTTTGTTTATTGTAAACTTCCAGTAGCAACGCCTGCTTTAAAACGGTACTGATACAATAAGACAATTCCATTAACAGGTAGCAAGATTTCAAGCAGCCAAACGTGGTTCACATGAATTAGATCATGTATTAAATTGCAAATGCAACAACACTGCTACCCAGTAATACAGTGGAGATACACATTCAAAAACACGGTAAAACTGTCATAATAAAATCAATACCACGGGACAAAAGTACAAATACCCACACCACACACACACACAATGTCACTGCAGGGGAGGGAACACAGAGAGAGCGAGAGAGAAACCAGAATCGCAATATATCCTATTCTGCGCACTTCTTAAACTCCAATCGACTACCAAACAGGATAAAAACACTCGGGCCGTTCGCACTCATTATTCCACACCGGCATACCATCAGCCCAATACTTATTGTCGGGATACCCCATTTACTGGTCTGGTTCCGTCTCTCTCACTCAGCATTCCCCGCTCCAAACACTGCGTTCCCACTCCTGCACAGTCACACAAACCCCAGGATGGCCATCCCGTTTATAAAAAAAAACTATGTGCTGTTTATATTCAGGTGCGTAAACGGATCAATAATTCAATTACTAGGTGCTCAACAGGGTAAACATAGGGAAGCGGGTGGAGAAGCCAACATAACGTGATACAAATCAATGATCAAAAAGTGTCAGACAACGCAAAGCGTGTACTAATCAAATCATAAAATACATTATAAAAATAATAACATGCCAGTGTGAAATAAATGTGAACAGGGCAGTCCTGATCCTGTTGCATGTTTATGAGTGTTTGTCGAGGGAGAACGTGGGGAGTTTGCTTGGCGGCTGCGAGAGTGAATGGAGAAAATGATCTTTTATTGATTCACTGATAAACGAACGCATTGAAGCAGGTACTGGGATTGGGATTTGGTTGTGATGACGAGGGAACCGACTCAGCCTGCCTCGTATTCAGATAGTATCCACACCTGTTTAGGTGGGGCCCGAGAGCGGGTTAGGCTTTTGTTTTGTTTCTGTTTTTAATGGGAAATAATAAACGTTTCACCACATTCTGGCTGTCAAGTCTTTGATTAAAGAAGAAAATATCTGTGACTAGAAGGCAATCCACCACTATATATATATAATATCTCCTACGCCCTAACAGCCACCTCGTGGTCCCACAGGGCTCTGGAGGGTGTGTGCTGCTGTGAGGAGTGCTGATACCGCGCAGTGACGCACACACCCTGCAGAACGAGCTGCTTCTGACGCCCTGTACAGTGAAGGGGAGCGGCGTGTTTGAGGCACAGCTGGGGTGCACTGCACTAAAATAGAGTCCTGCATTGATGGGATATGTTGGGATAAACAGGGTGTCAGTGCGAAGAGGAAATAAAACAGAAAAAAATAATGTTTAATGTGTTATTAAATATATAATAATAATAATAATAATAATAATAATAATAATAATAATAATAATAATAATAGATGTGTTAGACAGCGGGGGTCAATTGCAATTGAAACACATTTTAATATGCAGCTGGGGACTATCTGGAGCTGCTTAGTTCATTGCGATTGGTATTAACTTGCGTACTAGTTTAGTACCGTCCTCCGTACTAAAGGCCACTGCACATTGGATCCGATAACGCATCTGAATTTGCGTCTAAACAGAAAAAAAACGATCATGCGCATTCCCTATTGCAGCTTGCACAGTCCGTTGTCGTAGGACGGCGATGCGTCGATTTTGGAATCGAAACAAGTTCGATTTAATCCGATTTGACGTGCGTTAAAAATTACATTGACCCATGCAAATCAGCTGGGAAGACACGTGGGTTCTCGCAGTACTCTGAACAAGATGGGAAAATCTGATTGTGTGTGTCGCCAAACAAAAAATACTCTATGATAAATCGAACAAACATTACAAAGACTTTAAAAAGAAAACATGTGGAAAGACATTGCCGCGGACTTGGGCATGAATGATATGTTTTATAAAACATGAAGGTATGAACTGATAGCATACATAAACACGTGGATTTTGTGCAGTATAGGTTATTACAAGCATATACTTTTTATTTCAATTGTAGTTGAGGAAGTAAAGAAACAACTAACCTGGAGACACATATCAGAGAAAGAAGCGTGACAGGGCAAGAGCGGTCAGGGCTGAGCAGTCACAAAAGAGAGGCAGTACATGAAAGGGATGGAAAGTACTTCCGGCAGCTCATTGCTAGCTTCCCAACTTTTAGATTTATTTATTACAGGAGCGAATGCTTGAAAATCTAAATATTGGTCATATGGTTTCTGATGCTATGACAACTGTGTTGTGTTTTATCATGTTTGTTTTTTTATGTATTGTGTAAGATTAATAATACATTTATAACGTCAGAAAGTGGTATATCGTCAGTTTGCTTACCAAAACGTGACCCATGTAACATCAGGGAATGGTATGTTGTCATATTTTTGTATGTGTAACAAATCGAGATCTGGTGGCTGTTATACCTCTTTATAGCTGCATGCCAATTTATCATAAGTGTTTTGCTGTTGTTCAAAAGTGACTTTATATTTTAAGTACTTTGACATGTACCCATTTATGACATGTGTTTTTCTGCCGTCAAAAAGTGGTATTGTTGTATTTCAAGTACTTTTAAAGTTTCTGACAGGACTACATGCAAACAGGACTTGATACACACTGGAGAGAAACGAGAATCACAGACGCGGACAGGACTTGATAAGCACCGGAGGAATCGAGAATCACACACGCGGACAGGACTCGATACGCACCGGAGGAATCGAGAATCACACACGCGGACAGGACTCGATACGCATCGGAGGAATCGAGAATCACACGCGGACAGGACTCGATACGCAGCGGAGGAATCGAGAATCACACACGCGGACAGGACTCGATACGCACCGGAGGAATCGAGAATCACACACGCGGACAGGACTCGATACGCACCGGAGGAAACGAGAATCACACACGCGGACAGGACTCGATACGCAGCGGAGGAATCGAGAATCACACACGCGGACAGGACTCGATACGCAGCGGAGGAATCGAGAATCACACACGCGGACAGGACTCGATACGCACCGGAGGAATCGAGAATCACACACGCGGACAGGACTCGATACGCAGCGGAGGAATCAAGAATCACACACGCGGACGGGACTCGATACGCAGCGGAGGAATCAAGAATCACACACGCGGACGGGACTCGATACGCACCGGAGGAATCAAGAATCACACACGCGGACGGGACTCGATACGCAGCGGAGGAATCGAGAATCACACACGCGGACAGGACTCGATACGCAGCGGAGGAATCGAGAATCACACACGCGGACAGGACTCGATACGCACCGGAGGAATCGAGAATCACACACGCGGACAGGACTCGATACGCACCGGAGGAATCGAGAATCACACACGCGGACAGGACTCGATACGCACCGGAGGAATCGAGAATCACACACGCGGACAGGACTCGATACGCAGCGGAGGAATCGAGAATCACACACGCGGACAGGACTCGATACGCACCGGAGGAATCGAGAATCACACACGCGGACAGGACTCGATACGCACCGGAGGAATCGAGAATCACACACGCGGACAGGACTCGATACGCAGCGGAGGAATCGAGAATCACACACGCGGACAGGACTCGATACGCAGCGGAGGAATCGAGAATCACACACGCGGACAGGACTCGATACGCAGCGGAGGAATCGAGAATCACACACGCGGACAGGACTCGATACGCAGCGGAGGAATCGAGAATCACACACGCGGACAGGACTCGATACGCAGCGGAGGAATCGAGAATCACACACGCGGACGGGACTCGATACGCAGCGGAGGAATCGAGAATCACACACGCGGACGGGACTCGATACGCAGCGGAGGAATCGAGAATCACACACGCGGACAGGACTCGATACGCAGCGGAGGAATCGAGAATCACACACGCGGACGGGACTCGATACGCAGCGGAGGAATCGAGAATCACACACGCGGACGGGACTCGATACGCAGCGGAGGAATCGAGAATCACACACGCGGACAGGACTCGATACGCAGCGGAGGAATCGAGAATCACACACGCGGACGGGACTCGATACGCACGGAGGAATCGAGAATCACACACGCGGACGGGACTCGATACGCAGCGGAGGAATCGAGAATCACACACGCGGACGGGACTCGATACGCACGGAGGAATCGAGAATCACACACGCGGACGGACTCGATACGCACGGAGGAATCGAGAATCACACACGCGGACAGGACTCGATACGCAGCGGAGGAATCGAGAATCACACACGCGGACAGGACTCGATACGCAGCGGAGGAATCGAGAATCACACACGCGGACGGGACTCGATACGCAGCGGAGGAATCGAGAATCACACACGCGGACGGGACTCGATACGCAGCGGAGGAATCGAGAATCACACACGCGACGGGACTCGATACGCAGCGGAGGAATCGAGAATCACACACGCGGACGGGACTCGATACGCAGCGGAGGAATCGAGAATCACACACGCGGACAGGACTCGATACGCAGCGGAGGAATCGAGAATCACACACGCGACGGGACTCGATACGCAGCGGAGGAATCGAGAATCACACACGCGACGGACTCGATACGCAGCGGAGGAATCGAGAATCACACACGCGGACGGGACTCGATACGCAGCGGAGGAATCGAGAATCACACACGCGACGGGACTCGATACGCGCGGAGGAATCGAGAATCACACACGCGGACGGGACTCGATACGCACGGAGGAATCGAGAATCACACACGCGGGACCGACACGCACTGGAGGAATCGAGAATCACACGCGCGGACTCGACACGCGGAGGAATCGAGAATCACACACGCGACGGGACTCGATACGCAGCGGAGGAATCGAGAATCACACACGCGACGGACTCGATACGCACGGAGGAATCGAGAATCACACACGCGACGGACTCGATACGCAGCGGAGGAATCGAGAATCACACACGCGGACGGGACTCGATACGCAGCGGAGGAATCGAGAATCACACACGCGGACAGGACTCGATACGCACCGGAGGAATCGAGAATCACACACGCGGACGGGACTCGATACGCACCGGAGGAATCGAGAATCACACACGCGGACGGGACTCGATACGCAGCGGAGGAATCGAGAATCACACACGCGGACAGGACTCGATACGCAGCGGAGGAATCGAGAATCACACACGCGGACAGGACTCGATACGCACCGGAGGAATCGAGAATCACACACGGACAGGACTCGATACGCAGCGGAGGAATCGAGAATCACACACGCGGACGGGACTCGATACGCACCGGAGGAATCGAGAATCACACACGCGGACGGGACTCGATACGCAGCGGAGGAATCGAGAATCACACACGCGGACGGACTCGACACGCAGCGGAGGAATCGAGAATCACACACGCGGACAGGACTCGATACGCAGCGGAGGAATCGAGAATCACACACGCGGACGGACTCGATACGCACCGGAGGAATCGAGAATCACACACGCCGACGGACTCGATACGCAGCGGAGGAATCGAGAATCACACACGGACGGACTCGATACGCAGCGGAGGAATCGAGAATCACACACGCGGACGGACTCGACACGCAGCGGAGGAATCGAGAATCACACACGGACGGACTCGATACGCACCGGAGGAATCGAGAATCACACACGCGGACGGACTCGATACGCACGGAGGAATCGAGAATCACACACGCTGACGGACTCGAGACGCACGGAGGAATCGAGAATCACACACGCGGACAGGACTCGATACGCAGCGGAGGAATCGAGAATCACACACGCGGACAGGACTCGACACGCACCGAGGAATCGAGAATCACACACGCGGACGGACTCGATACGCACCGAGGAATCGAGAATCACACACGCGGACAGGACTCGACACGCAGCGGAGGAATCGAGAATCACACGCGGACGGGACTCGATACGCAGCGGAGGAATCGAGAATCACACACGCGGACGGGACTCGATACGCAGCGGAGGAATCGAGAATCACACACGCGGACAGGACTCGATACGCAGCGGAGGAATCGAGAATCACACACGCGACGGGACTCGATACGCAGCGGAGGAATCGAGAATCACACACGCGGACGGACTCGACACGCAGCGGAGGAATCGAGAATCACACACGCGGACAGGACTCGACACGCACCGGAGGAATCGAGAATCACACGCGGACAGGACTCGATACGCACGGAGGAATCGAGAATCACACACGCGGACAGGACTCGAGACGCACGGAGGAATCGAGAATCACACACGCGGACAGGACTCGACGCACCGGAGGAATCGAGAATCACACACGCGGACAGGACTCGATACGCACCGGAGGAATCGAGGATCACACACACGGACAGGACTCGAGACGCACCAGAGGAAACGAGAATGTGGCAACAAGCAAGTTCACATAAGCAGTGTGCATCAATAAACACAGGAATAGTAATGTGGAATCTGACAGTTTTATAATCACTTGACCCTAGTGGTCCTACTGCTTCTATATTACACAGCACGTCCTGGTGGTTTGTGAACACCAGATCTAAAATGATCCTGTCCCTTGCATCAATCAATCCAGTTTCTACTGCACCCCACCCCACAATACAGACAGGAAATATAATGTGGCAATTTGACAAGTTCTGCAAACCCCCCAGCCCCCATGGTAGTTCCACTGGGGGTGAAACAACTGCCACAGGAAATTAAACTGAAGTGAAAAAGCCAGCAAGCGTTTGAAAAGTGTGTGAAAGTTTTATTTAAAATACTCAGAGAGGTAGGTAGTACTGTACAGGACACTGTTAGTATATTTGCTGTCAAACAGTTTTATTAAAAGAGATCTGGTCGCGTGGTCGCACACACTTCAAAACACGCACACACAATATACAAACAATTAAAAAGGAAATCAAAAGAAAACTAGAAGTCGCACATAGACCACAAGATCATGATAAGTCACACTTTCCATGTCTCGGATAAACCGAAGGTCCATCTATTCTATCATTTCAATCATCTTTAAAGTTTTAAAAAGACCTTTTTGGGAGTGACAGTTTCAAGCAACATTCACCCTACAATCCTGGCAAGCTACATTACAATTCAGGACGGTTTAACAAAACAGCGACCTGTGATGAAAAACTACAATCAAGATGGTGGCGCCAATAGGAGCCCCAGCACGTGAACGCCATGTTTGTAGTTCTCTTTGGAAGCAGAGCCAAGGAGGTTCAGCTCACTTTAATACGATAGACAATAAGAATAAAAAAAAAACATCTCTAAATGGGGGGGGCCTTTCAAATGGATTTTGAACGAGCTGCTTTTGAGGTATACCAACAATGAAAATCATCACAATACAAACACACAGCTTGTTATGTTTGAGCTGTTTGTTTTGGTGTAGTTCTGTTCAGACGTGGGGTGGCTGTTAGCGTGAGTCAGACTCCCCGCCAGCCCCTCGTCTTCATCTTTGTGATTTGTAACTAGTTTTTTTTTCCTGTTTTATATAATTCTGCTGTATTTACAGTTTAGTAGTGTGTCCGATGTCAGGTCTGCCTTAAACACTCTCTCTCTCTCTCTCACACGCACACACACATGTAGTGATTCTGTACAGGTTGTTAACGACTAACGGTATAAAAACTAAACAAACTGATTAACCACAGCTGGGCTTTTTTTATTAGAGCTCTTTACAGCCCTGGAGGGGAATCGCTGGATTGCTGCGACAATCTATTCATTATCCCAGGACTAACATAGACCTCCAGGGTGACTCCCCAGACCTGTAAAAGACAGACAGAGATCCAGGGAGAGGGAGAAGGGGGTTCAAATAATAAAACCCAGCTGTGGTGTGGCAGGGTGCAGGCTGATCAAATCGCCCCGATTATTCCACAGACGGGTGTTTCGGTCGAGGCCTTCAGCAGGGCGATGAGCTCCACGGCAGCGATGCGTCTCTCCTCCTCTGTTAGTTAGTTTTGTGGATCCGAGTCACATGACCTTCCCAAGCAGCAAAGCACAGGACAGGCTAAGAACAGTTCCTAAGTCCTCTCCCTCCCCCCTCTGTCACACACTAACACATGCTTACCCAGAGTGAGTTCAAACACACTCATCCCTTCTCTCTCTCACTCTCTCTTGGTCTAAGCTGAAAACAGAATAAGAAAAATAAACAAAAATACAAACTGAAATCTCGTAAAGATCCCCCCCCCCAAACCAAACGATTCTCTTATATATATAAAACCAGGACCCCGCCCCTCCGGAATCCACTGCAGCCAACGGCGGGACAAAATGATCAGTTGGAGTTTTCCGAGTGGTCGCTTCCAGGTGAGGTCACAGAGGTGGGCGTGGCTGCTTCCTGCCAGCCTCCGTTAGCCTGAAAGAGAAGAAAGTAAAAATGAGTGAGCAGTCTAGCACAGGAGCAGAGAGGTGCCTCAATCACGTCACATCTGAACACTTTGAATATTTCTAGAACATCAAGTTTATATTCTCTCTCTCTCACCCTGTTCTCCGGGGAGGGGTACATGTGATTGGCTCCCAGCCTGTCTGTGTAGCGGCTTCGAGTCATCCCCTGACCAAGAGACTCCCCTGAAACGAGAGAGAGAGAGAGAGAGAGAGTGTGAGAGAGAGAGTGTGTGAGAGTGAGTGAGTGAGTGAGTGAGTGACAGAGTGAGAGAGTGTGAGAGAGAGTGTGAGAGAGAGAGAGTGTGAGAGAGAGTGTGTGAGAGAGAGAGAGTGTGAGAGAGTGAGAGAGAGAGAGAGTGAGAGAGAGTGAGAGAGAGAGTGAGAGAGAGTGTGAGAGAGTGTGAGAGAGAGAGAGAGTGAGTGAGTGAGAGAGAGAGTGAGAGAATGCAACAGAGACACACAGGTTGAATACAACACAGCTCTCAATGCGAGAGACTCAGACTCAGTGACCACAGCCTGGCCATCGAAACTGGCCGGCACAAAAGAAAACCTGGATTGCCAAAGAAAAAAGGCTGTGCTGTCACTGTGATCTGGGAGAGGTAGAGACAGAAATGCACTTCCTGTTTTACTGTCCCCAATATAAGCAAATCAGGGACACGTACTTCCCCAAACTGGCCAATCAGGCCACAACATTCCAGCTGCTCTCTGACTTAGAAAAACTGCCAGTTCTGTTAGGAGAGGAGCAGCAGACAGCAGAGCTAGCTGCCCAGTATGTAGCTGCCTGCCACAGCCAGAGAGACAGAGACACAGACCCTGGTGTAGACACCCTGGAGCACGGGGACCAGGTGCTCATGCGCACCCATGTCCACAGTATATACAGAGAGGGAGGGAGGGAGGGAAATGGGAGGGTTGTTGTTGTATTATGTTGTATTATTATTATTATTATTATTATTATTATTATTATTATTATTATTATTATTATTATTTATTTCTTAGCAGACATCCTTATCCAGGGTGACTTACAATCGTAAGCAAATACAATTCAAGTATCACAGTACAAGTAATAATACAATAAGAGCAAGATAAGTACAAGTGTGACAAAATACGATTCAATAATACAGCAGATAACAGTGTCAGTGATAGTTACATCAGGATATGATTAAATACGAAATACTACAGATTAAACACTTGGGAGATTACAGTACTCTGAAGTACAGGATTAAATGCAGTAAAATAGGGGGCAGATAAGAGCAAGTAAAACGCATTTAAGGAATACGTGTCCCAGGGGAAGAACAGAGTCTGGACTGTTTTGTGATAATGTTCATTGTTGAATTGCTTTGGCAAAACTCAATTTCATTTTGTCATGCCAATAAAGCATTTTTTGAATTTTTGAATTTGAATTTGAATTTGAGAGAGGTATAGGGGGCACACAACAACACAGAGAGAGGGAGAAGGGGGTTGAATTCACACATCTACAGCAGAGAGAGGGTGAAGGGGGTTGAATTCACACATCTACAGCACAGAGAGAGGGTGAAGGGGGTTGAATTCACACATCTACAGCACAGAGGGAGGGTGAAGGGGGTTGAATTCACACATCTACAGCACAGAGGGAGGGTGAAGGGGGTTGAATTCACACATCTACAGCACAGAGGGAGGGTGAAAGGGGTTGAATTCACACTACAGCACAGAGGGAGGGTGAAGGGGGTTGAATTCACACATCTACAGCACAGAGGGAGGGTGAAAGGGGTTGAATTCACACATCTACAGCACAGAGGGAGGGTGAAGGGGGTTGAATTCACACATCTACAGCACAGAGAGAGGGAGAAGGGGGTTGAATTCACACATCTACAGCACAGAGGGAGGGTGAATGCACAGAGATGCTGCGTGTGCGTCGGTGACACACAGAGACACGACTGACCTGCACTGCTCCGTGGAACGAGTCTCCATTGAGCCCCGGCATCCCCATGAACATGTCAGCTGAGCCAGGGAGAGAGAACGAGCCAGACCCTGAGAGAGAGGGAGAGAGGAGGTGAGAGAGAGAACGATCCAGACTCTGAGAGAGAGGGAGAGAGAGGGGGGGGGGGTGAGAGAGAACGAGCCAGACCCTGAGAGAGAGGGAGAGAGGAGGTGAGAGAGAGAACGAGCCAGACCCTGAGAGAGAGGGAGAGAGAGAGGGGGGGGTGAGAGAACGAGCCAGACCCTGAGAGAGAGGGAGAGAGGAGGTGAGAGAGAGAACGAGCCAGACCCTGAGAGAGAGGGAGAGAGAGAGGGGGGGGGGTGAGAGAGAACGAGCCAGACCCTGAGAGAGAGGAGAGAGGAGGTGAGAGAGAGACGAGCCAGACCCTGAGAGAGAGGAGAGAGGGGGTGAGAGAGAATGAGCCAGACCCTGAGAGAGGGAGAGAGAGAGGGGGGGGTGAGAGAGAACGAGCCAGACTCTGAGAGAGAGGGAGAGAGAGGGGGGGGGAGAGATAGAACGAGCCAGACCCTGAGAGAGAGGGAGAGAGGAGGTGAGAGAGAGAACGAGCCAGACCCTGAGAGAGAGAACGAGCCAGACCCTGAGAGAGAGGGAGAGAGGGGGTGAGAGAGAGAATGAGCCAGACCCTGAGAGAGAGGGAGAGAGGAGGTGAGAGAGAGAACGAGCCAGACCCTGAGAGAGGGAGAGAGAGAGGGGGGGGTGAGAGACAGAGAGATAGAGGGGGTTAGCGACAGAGAGAGAGGAGAGAGAGAGGTGCAGTGCGGAGGGTGCAGTGTGGAGGCAGCGGTGTGCAGTGTGGAGGGTGTGGAGGGTGCAGGGTGCAGTGTGTGGTGTGCAGTGTGCGGTGTGCAGTGTGGAGGCCGCAGTGTGGAGGGTGCAGTGTGCAGTGTGGAGGCCGCAGTGTGGAGGCCGCAGTGTGCGGTGTGCAGTGTGGAGGCCGCAGTGTGCGGTGTGCAGTGTGGAGGCCGCAGTGTGCGGTGTGCAGTGTGGAGGGTGTGGAGGGTGCAGGGTGCAGTGTGGAGGCCGCAGTGTGGAGGCCGCAGTGTGCGGTGTGCAGTGTGGAGGCCGCAGTGTGCGGTGTGCAGTGTGGAGGCCACAGTGTGGAGGCAGCGGTGTGCAGTGTGTAGGGTGTGGAGGGTGCAGGGTGCAGTGTGGAGGCCGCAGTGTGGAGGCCGCAGTGTGCGGTGTGCAGTGTGGAGACCGCAGTGCGCAGGCCGCAGTGTGCAGGGTGTTCAGTACCTGTGGAGGTGGGTGTCTCTGGTGACTCCCCCCCCTGCGTCGCTCCCACGGCCGTCTTCACTGCGTACAGATTCGCCTCCTCCTGGAACTTGCCGATGTTCTTCTTGTAGCGAATCCGCTTGTTACCGAACCAGTTCGACACCTGAGAGACACAGCGATAAATACATAATGGTGTGACCCCTGCAAAGGGCCCCACCCGGCCCACTCCAGACGGCCGCCACGCTGCGGCTCCACAGGTCCCTGGTGCCAGCACTGCACTTCAACCCTCAACACCCGGCCAACAGGAAATCCAGATGGAGAAGGAGGGAGAGAGAGAGAATTTCCTGGTGTAAAACACAGCTGTAGTTTTCATTGATTGCTCAGAATGCTGCTGGCACACTTTAGCTGACACTATAAAGAACTACAGCTCCCATGACTCCGCACTGTTGACGCTAGTGCCGAGGCATGCTGGGAGCTGCAGTTCTGGGGCACTGCTGACCTGGGACATGGTGATGCTGCACTCCCTGGCTAGCTCCTCCTTGGCCTCCTCGCTGGGGTAGGGGTTGCTGAGGTGGGAGTAGAAATACTCGTTCAGAACCTCCGTCGCCTGCTTGCTGAAGTTACGCCGCTTCCGTCTGCAGAGAGAGGAAACGGAAGAAAATGAGGGACAGACAGGGCCATCATCAGGGAGCAATGAGGGACAGACAGGGCCTTCATCAGGGAGCAATGAGGGACAGACAGGGCCTTCATCAGGGAGCAATGAGGGACAGACAGGGCCTTCATCAGGGAGCAATGAGGGACAGACAGGGCCATCATCAGGGAGCAATGAGGGACAGACAGGGCCTTCATCAGGGAGCAATGAGGGACAGACAGGGCCTTCATCAGGGCGCAATGAGGGACAGACAGGGCCTTCATCAGGGAGCAATGAGGGACAGACAGGGCCTTCATCAGGGAGCAATGAGGGACAGACAGGGCCTTCATCAGGGAGCAATGAGGGACAGACAGTGCTGTGTATTGCTGTGCTGTACAGTGGTGTATATTGCTGTGCTGTTCTGTACAGTGCTGTGTATTTCTGTGCTGTGCTGTACAGTGCTGTGTATTTTTGTGCTGTGCTGTACAGTGCTGTGTATTGCTGTGCTGTTCTGTACAGTGCTGTGTATTCCTGTGCTGTGCTGTACAGTGCTGTATTTCTGTGCTGTGCTGTTCTGCACAGTGCTGTGATGTGCTTTACTGTACAGTGCTGTGTATTGCTGTGCTGTGCTGTACAGTGCTGTGTATTGCTGTGCTGTTCTGTACAGTGCTGTGTATTGCTGTGCTGTTCTGTACAGTGCTGTGCTGTTCTGTTCTGTATAGTGCTGTGATGTGCTTTACTGCACAGTGCTGTATTTCTGTGCTGTGCTGTTCTGTACAGTGCTGTGTATTTCTGTGCTGTTCTGTACAGTGCTGTGTATTGCTGTGCTGTTCTGTATAGTGCTGTACAGTGCTGTGTATTCCTGTGCTGTGCTGTACAGTGCTGTATTTCTGTGCTGTGCTGTTCTGTACAGTACTGTGATGTGCTTTACTGTACAGTGCTGTGTATTTCTGTGCTGTGCTATACGGTGCTGTATTTCTGTGCTGTGCTGTTCTGTACAGTGCTGTGTATTTCTGTGCTGTTCTGTACAGTGCTGTATAGTGCTGTGCTGTGCTGTAGTGCTGCATATTCCTGTACAGTGCTGCACATTGCTGTGCTGTGTATTGTGGTGCTGTACAGTGCTGTGTATTTCTGGGCTGTGGTGTACAGTGCTGAGTATTCCTGTACAGTGCTGTGTATTGCGGTGCTGTACAGTGGTGTATTTCTGTGCTGTGCTGTACAGTGCTGTGTATTGCTGTGCTGTTCTGTACAGTGCTGTGTATTTCTGTGCTGTGCTGTACAGTGCTGTGTATTGCTGTGCTGTACTGTACAGTGCTGTGTATTCCTGTGCTGTGCTGTATAGTGCTGTGTATTGCTGTATATTGCTGTGCTGCACAGTGCTGTGTATTCCTGTGCCGTACTGTACAGTGCTGTGTATTCCTGTGCTGTACAGTGCTGTGTATTCCTGTGCTGTGCTGTACAGTGCTGTGTATATCTGTGCTGTGCTGTGCTGTGTATTGCTGTGTATTGCTGTGCTGTACAGTGCTGTGTATTCCTGTGCTGTGCTGTGTATTGCTGTGCTGTACAGTGCTGTGTATTCCTGTGCTGTACTGTACAGTGCTGTGTATTGCTGTGCTGTACAGTGCTGTGTATTCCTGTGCTGTGCTGTACAGTGCTGTGTAAATCTGTGCTGTACAGTGCTGCGTATTGCTGTGCTGTACAGTGCTGTGTATTGCTGTGCTGTTCTGTACAGTGCTGTGTATTGCTGTGCTGTTCTGTACAGTGCTGTGTATTGCTGTGCTGTTCTGTACAGTGCTGTGTATTGCTGTGCTGTGCTGTACAGTGCTGTGCTGTTCTGCACAGTGCTGTACAGTGCTGTGTATTCCTGTGCTGTGCTGTACAGTGCTGTATTTCTGTGCTGTGCTATCCTGTACAGTGCTGTGATGTGCTTTACTGTACAGTGCTGTGTATTTCTGTGCTGTGCAGTGCTGTATTTCTGTGCTGTTCTGTAGAGTGCTGTGATGTGCTTTACTGTACAGTGCTGTGTATTTCTGTGCTGTACAGTGCTGTGTATTTATGTGCTGTGCTGTACAGTGCTGTGTATTGCTGTGCAGTGTATTGCTGTGCAGTGTATTCCTGTGCTGTGTATTCCTGTGCTGTGCTGTATAGTGCTGTGTATTGCTGTGCTGTGCAGTGCTGCGTATTCCTGTACAGTGCTGCGCATTGCTGTGCTGTACAGTGCTGTGTATTGTGGTGCTGTACAGTGCTGTGTATTTCTGGGCTGTGGTGTACAGTGCTGAGTATTCCTGTACAGTGCTGTGTATTGCGGTGCTGTACAGTGGTGTATTTCTGTGCTGTACAGTGCTGTGTATTCCTGTGCGGTGCTGTACAGTGCTGTGTATTTCTGTACTGTACTGTACAGTGCTGTGTATTTCTGTGCTGTGCTGAACAGTGCTGTGTATTCCTGTGCTGTACAGTGCTGTGTATTGCTGTGCTGTACAGTGCTGTGTATTCCTGTGCTGTACTGTACAGTGCTGTGTATTGCTGTGCTGTGTATTCCTGTGCTGTGCTGTACAGTGCTGTGTATATCTGTGCTGTGCTGTACAGTGCTGTGTATTGCTGTGCTGTACAGTGCTGTGTATTGCTGTGCTGTACAGTGCTGTGTATTCCTGTGCTGTGCTGTACAGTGCTGTATATATCTGTGTTGTGCTGTACAGTGCTGTGTATTGCTGTGTATTGCTGTGCTGTACAGTGCTGTGTATTCCTGTGCTGTGCTGTACAGTGCTGTGTATTGCTGTGCTGTACAGTGCTGTGTATTGCTGTGCTGTACAGTGCTGTGTATTCCTGTGCTGTGCTGTACAGTGCTGTGTATTGCTGTGCAGTGCTGTGCTGTGTATTGCTGTGCTGTGCTGTGTATTGCTGTGCGGTGCTGTACAGTGCTGTGTATTCCTGTGCTGTACAGTGCTGTGTATTCCTGTGCTGTGCTGTACAGTGCTGTGTATTCCTGTGCTGTGTATTGCTGTGCTGTACAGTGTATTGCTGTGCTGTGCTGTGTATTGCTGTGCTGTGCTGTACAGTGCTGTGCTGTGCTGTTCAGTGCTGTGCAGTGCTGTGCTGCGCTCTCACACTGACCTGGCGTCGAGGAATCGCGAGCGCAGGATCATGACGGCCTCGCAGGTGCTCTGCTTCAGCTGCATCTGGATGGTGCTGAACTTGCGGTGGATGATGCCCACCATGCGCTCGATCTCCTTGGGGGAGACGGGCGCGCGTGCGGCTCTGCTCCCGCAGCAGGTTCATCACGTGGGTCGTGAACTCGTTACACGCCTGAAACACGCAACGCACTGGGGTCAGTCTGCACCACACAACCGGAGCACACAGATTCAAAATGACAGCAACCCAGAGCAGCGTACAGTGCAGGTCTCTGGTTCTAAACTTCCAGAGGGGCATGGCAGCATGGGAGCTGCACGAGAATTCAAGTTATAATACATGCATGGAAAGTTTTCATTCAAAAACCATTTTTTGCCCTTGAAACATATCTTTAAACATTACGAGGAAATGCCCTTTTCTGACCACTGAAGTAATATAAAACGCCCTCAGACGCACATCCCACGGACACTCTCAGTACCAGCCCCTCTCTCTCACCTGCTCGTATTTCTCCAACTCCGAGTGGTATATATTCCTGATCTGTCCCAGTTTGCTCCGGTAATCGGAATGCTCGATGGAATTGTCGGGTGAGACTCCACCCCCCGAGGTCGCCGCGGAGACGGCCGCTGCAGCTCCGCCCCCTTTCTCAGGGCCAGACACGCCCTCGGCCAGCAGCATGTTGTCCAATCGCACAAGCTGCGGGTCACTAGGCTCCTCGTCGTGAGCGCTGCGCATGGACAGACCTGGGGAATCAAACACAGAGCAGGAATCAGAGCCGAGCACAGCACAATCACACACAGAGCCGAGCACAGCACAATCACACACACAGCGCAGGGATCAGAGCCGAGCACAGCACAATCACACACACACACAGCGCACGGATCAGAGCCGAGCACAGCACAATCAAACAGAGCAGGGATCAGAGCCAAGCACCGCACAATCAAACACACAGAGCAGGGATCAGAGCCGAGCACAGCACAATCAAACAGAGCAGGGATCAGAGCCGAGCACAGCACAATCAAACACAGAGCAGGGATCAGAACCGAGCACAGCACAATCAAACACACAGCACAGGGATCAGAGCCGAGCACAGCACAATCACACACAGAGCAGGGATCAGAGCCAAGCACAGCACAATCAAACACACAGAGCAGAGATCAGAGCCAAGCACAGCACAATCAAACACAGAGCAGGGATCAGAACCGAGCACAGCACAATCAAACACACAGCACAGGGATCAGAACCGAGCACAGCACAATCAAACACACAGCACAGGGATCAGAACCGAGCACAGCACAACCAAACACACAGAGCAGGGATCAGAGCCGAGCACAGCACAATCACACACACAGAGCAGGGATCAGAGCCGAGCACAGCACAATCACACACACAGAGACAGGGATCAGAGCCAAGCACAGCACAATCACACACACAGAGCAGGGATCAGAGCCGAACACAGCACAACCAAACACATAGAGCAGGGATCAGAGCCGAGCACAGCACAATCACACACACAGAGCAGGGATCAGAGCCAAGCACAGCACAATCACACACACAGAGCAGGGATCAGAGCCAAGCACAGCACAATCACACACACACATCCTTGCAGAGCTTCACATTTCATGTTCATACATTTATTTAACTGTAACAATGTTTTCAATCATGGGGGAGGGCTTATTGTTGCAAATAGTCAGACTCGGATTTAGTTAAATAGTCACACTCTGATTTAGTTCAATAGTCACACTCTGATTTAGTTCAATAGTCACACTCTGATTTAGTTCAATAGTCACACTCTGATTTAGTTCAATAGTCACACTCTGATTTAGTTCAATAGTCACACTCTGATTTAGTTCAATAGTCACACTCTGATTTAGTTCAATAGTCACACTCTGATTTAGTTCAATAGTCACACTCTGATTTAGTTCAATAGTCACACTCTGATTTAGTTTTCAAAGCAGTCCTGAGAGACAGGCTTTCAGAACTGCTCAGTTGCTGTGGCTGTGAAATATCAGAGCTATCTAAACTAATGTATTCTGCTACCTCTAGTTTGGAATCACTTTGCATCCACTAGCAGAGGGGCAGTGTTGCAGGGGGCTGTTTAATGGGTGCACTGCGGTGTACCAGCTGCAAGGCTTGACCTTGCAGGACTGTAAGAAGGCAGCTATGTTATAAACACTCAAATACAAACTCTAAAATGTATTGTGTTATAGTCATGTTTTTTTTGTATAATATAATGAACTAATGAATGTACTTTCTGTATAAATATCACATTTAAAAAAAACAGTAAACGTTTGTATTCACAATTAAAAGATGTCTGTGACATCACTCTTTGATCTTTTGATTGATTAATTCTACAAATCTTCTAACTTAAAAGTGGTTTTGAAGAGCATGGGAGTGCCGGGCACATATATCGTTGATTTACAAATCCACGGAAACCTGTTAATTCATCAACGAAACCACACAGAGACTCAGAACAATTCATCAGAAAAGCGAGTGCCATTTCATTACACACCAATCATTTCAACAAGGAGTAATTCCAGTAGCACACGCTGGTACCCGTGGTACCCCGCGTGTGCTACTGGAACCCGTGTCCTTCACGCACGCAGGGGGTGTCGGGACTCTCAGGTTTGTAGTGGTCTGTGTCCCCGGACAGCCCCAGTGCAGACTAACATTATTATTATTATTTTAAATATAAAATCATGCAGGTAATGCAGAACTGGAAAAGATAGACAGATAGATACATAGATAGCCAGCCAGCCAGCCAGCCAGCCAGATACTGAGTTGCAAACAATAACAAACTGATGAACAAACGTGAGAATCCATTGCACGGCCATGAGACTCTGAAAATTGTGAAAAACCATGAGTTTCACGGGTAAACCCTGAGACTTGACATGCATGTCTTCATCTGTTTTAGGTTTAGCAAACCGATCAATACTTTTCCTCTCCGCCCCCTGGTTCACATTCCTTTGTTTTTTGCATTTTCTTTTTCGAATGCCCCTGTCATGTTCTACATGTAAAACACAGTCCTCGCTACTGTCTGCACCTACAATAGACTGTCATTTTGAAAGCCAATCAGCACTGTGAAAACGTGCCCTTCATTGCGAGCTATCCTTTAAGTGAGGTTCCGCTGTGCCGAATGGATAGATACAGGACTGTTAATGGCATAGCAGTTTCACCTACTCCAGCTTTTACATCAAGCTTGATTAGACACGGTGTATATCTCTAACAAGCTGAGGTGTGTCTTATTAGGGGCAGCAGTGTGGAGTAGTGGTTAGGGCTCTGGACTCTTGACCGGAGGGTCGTGGGTTCAATCCCAGGTGGGGGACACTGCTGCTGTACCCTTGAGCAAGGTACTTTACCTAGATTGCTCCAGTAAAAACCCAACTGTATAAATGGGTAATTGTATGTAAAAATAATGTGATATCTTGTAACAATTGTAAGTCGCCCTGGATAACAGCGTCAGCTAAAAAATAAATAATAATAATAATAATTAACCCATTAAGTGTCATTGTCCTAATTTGAGGACGGGCTACTTTGTAATTTGTTGAAGTATTTTTTAACTGGCATCTACCTGTTATTGCAAGCATTTTACCCTGGGTCGTGGGCTATCTTTGTGATTTGTATTCTACCAAATCGTCTCTGAATGATACATGCAGATTACCCTTATAAACGTTTACCAGTTTAAATTTGCACGGTCATTTTGTAGTTTCACCATGTTATCAATGCATTTCAGTTTACCCTGGTTTGCTGTGGGTGTGTGTGTGTGTGTGTGTGTGTTTTACATGCTTTCGTCTGCAATGCGTGCCTGTGATTCATTACACCTTGCAATGCTTTTGCAGCTGGAAAGTTTTCTGAGGGTAGCGATACATTATGAAAACACACACTGAGTATCGGGAAGGACAGGAGAGCCAATATGGCGAAGGAAAGGCCTGGTGTGTTTTTGCAAAGCTAGGCCGATACAGGAGGAAAAAAAAAAACCACAAACCGAGGCTTAAAATCACGAAAATGACACTAAAACACAACCGTTTCCTCGAGTAACACCCTGCGTGTGGCATTCTGATAATGAAGCAACAAAGTTTAGTGAATAACAACAACGTGTAGATAGATACAAGCGCAAAATTGCCCTCGTTGTTTACTAGGAGCTACTAGGAAGCTGACGCCATTGTGGCTTCACTGTCGAGTCAGCTCTGCGTGGCGGACGATAAGGAACTGGAGCCAAAATGGCGAACAAAGACGTGCAGTTTCATCAACTTAACTCTACCCCAATACAGACGTGCACACGTCGGAAAACCTGAAATGATATCAGAAATTAAAATAATATCAAAATTAAAATAAATGAAATAAAATAAACTCACCGGTCTTTTCTTTGATTTCACACAAAACGCTGAACAGCGCCGGTTTCATCCTGTGACAGTTTAACGCATGCTTTCTGCCGAAATAAAAGAATGAAACCAAAAATATATGAAGTAAATGAAAATGCAAATGATAGGACAGTGTGAAACAATCAAGGGGCAGCAGGATCGTGCCTCTGTTACATTTAAATTGTAATCCCATCAAACGGGGCCCTTTTTGTGGAGATTCAAATGCATTTTTGCCACATTAAGATTGAATTTAAAAAAAAAAAAAGTAAAAGGGAAGTCGCTTTTGTTGTTGTTTTTAAACCACAGATAATGGATTTTACGCGGGGCGATCTTGTTGCATTAATTAAAAACCCCAGCGATATAAACTTATAATGCAAAATACATTCTCAGTGCAATGTAAAGCACAACTCAAGTGCATTAAAAAAAACAACATCTAAACTTAATACTGCTGAAGCACTAACGCCACCGTGTCGCCTTTAAATAAAAATAATTTAAAAAAACTGTGGTTTTGCCTAATATTATTGTGTATGAATATATTATTATAGACCACAAAAAAATGCTACTTAAAAAAACTGTGTATAAAATATGTAGCGTTTATAACAGGGATTATTTTAGTAACAAAACATATGATGAATGATTCTGTTTCGTACACACGGTAACAAAAATACAACTGCATTCCTTGTGGAAAATTGAAATATAAATAGTTTTTTTTTTTTTTTAGGGAAAACAAACTGCGTTTATCTTTTGTTGTATATTATATTCATTCAAAGATACATTTAAAGTTTAATATACATGTTACTTATGGGAAGAAAAAAAAAAAGATTTTGTGTACCTGAACAAAAAAATCGACTGGTTTTAAAACATATAAAACTTATTAGAACTAACGCTAATAAATACTGTAAGTTCGGTCATGCATATAGATAGATAGATAGATAGATAGATAGATAGATAGATAGATAGATAGATAGATAGATATATTCTCATCAGTCATAAAACTAGCAATTACACTAATAGTCGCCAATAAAACCATCAACGGTAATTAACAATAATTAACCGGACAGGCACACAGAGACAATAGCGCCCAAGTGTAAACACTGGACAGGGCTGGAGTGAGCGGCTCTGCTCTCTCATTACACGCCATTCGCTTCGTTTCGTTGTATTTATTTATTTTATTTATTTTTTGTTAAATAAGCGGTACTAACTTTGCCTGCGCTTCGTCCAAGCTCTGGTCCGTGATTGTCATGATCTGCTGCAGGATATCGCCGATGTCTTTCCGCGCCTCGACTCCGTTCTCCGGGGCGTCGTGGTGCAGGCCCCCGGGGGGGTGGTGTTGTGATGGATGGAGAGCCGGGTTTACAGGGTGCAGGCCCGCGTGTCTCGCTAAATGGAGCCCCCGGACGGCGGGCCCGCTCCCGGAGCCTGGCTGGTGCTGCTGTAACATCGCTCCGCCGCTCGCTCGCTCGCTGCGCTCTAGACTAGCGCGCTAACAGACCCGCAGCGCGCATTAGAGGCAGCGCGGAGAGCCAGCGCGGCACTGGAGAGAGAGAGAGAGAGGGAGGGAGGGACCGGAGCATACCCCCTGCACTCACTGCGTGTGCAGCTCGGCCATACTCACACTACTATCCATGCATTAATGCATCAGGGTTTTTTTTTAAGTTTTTGGTAGGGCAACTCCTCAAACTCCATAGAGTTCACACGGCTTTAACATTTCTAAAAAGTACACTGAAAAACTCGTGACTGAGGGTGATATAATAGATACATATAATATTATTATTATTTATTTATTAGCATTCCTTATCCAGGATGACTTACAATTGTTACAAGATATCACATTATTTTTTACATACAATTCCCCATTTATACAGTTGGGTTTTTACTGGAGCAATCTAGGTAAAGTACCTTGCTCAAGGGTACAGCAGCAGTGTCCCCCACCTGGGATTGAACCCACGACCCTCTGGTCAAGAGTCCAGAGCCCTAACCACTACTCCACACTGCTGCCCTACATGTGAATATATGAAACACTGTATATCCTGTATAAAATAAATAAACACAATCTATATAGTGTCCTACACATTCATAGTTTACTATAGTGTGCATATAGTTTACTAATTCCATTCATTAGCTTGCCTGCCTGTCTGTCAAAGTGTATATTCTCCAATGCATCTCATGTGTAAAGTTCAGATGCTCACTGTTTATAGTGAAGTTGAGTTTTCTGTAGGATTGCATTTCAGTATTTCCTGGCATGCAATCGACAAACTAAATTAATTATGCTAATTAGAAAAGACACGACTGTCACCTCTGTGGATTTTAATTAAACGAACGAGGCAGTTAATTAGACGCTGATTTCCTCGTCTCACAGCGAGACGGCTCAGGCGGCAGTCTCAATGCTTCTTAGTGCTGTTACTCTGTTACTGCGTTTTTCAAATGTTTGGATCAGTCTGTGTTGAGGAGCTTTCACCTGAGTTCAGCAGCTGCTCCTCAGTCCTGTTACCTGCCATAGACACATGCAACACAGGCTAGATCAGTAAAGACTGGTTAGAGACTGCCATAGACACATGCAACACAGGCCAGATCAGTAAAGACTGGTTAGAGCCTGCCATAGACACATGCAACACAGGCCAGATCAGTAAAGACTGGTTAGAGCCTGCCATAGACACATGCAACACAGGCTAGATCAGTAAAGACTGGTTAGAGCCTGCCATAGACACATGCAACACAGGCTAGATCAGTAAAGACTGGTTAGAGACTGCCATAGACACATGCAACACAGGCCAGATCAGTAAAGACTGGTTAGAGCCTGCCATAGACACATGCAACACAGGCCAGATCAGTAAAGACTGGTTAGAGCCTGCCATAGACACATGCAACACAGGCTAGATCAGTAAAGACTGGTTAGAGCTTGCCATAGACACATGCAACACAGGCCAGATCAGTAAAGACTGGTTAGAGCTTGCCATAGACACATGCAACACAGGCTAGATCAGTAAAGACTGGTTAGAGCCTGCCATAGACACATGCAACACAGGCCAGATCAGTAAAGACTGGTTAGAGCTTGCCATAGACACATGCAACACAGGCTAGATCAGTAAAGACTGGTTAGAGCCTGCCATAGACACATGCAACACAGGCTAGATTAGTAAAGACTGGTTAGAGCCTGCCATAGACACATGCAACACAGGCTAGATCAGTAAAGACTGGTTAGAGCCTGCCATAGACACATGCAACACATGCTAGATCAGTAAAGACTGGTTAGAGCCTGCCATAGACACATGCAACACAGGCTAGATCAGTAAAGACTGGTTAGAGCCTGCCATAGACACATGCAACACAGGCCAGATCAGTAAAGACTGGTTAGAGCTTGCCATAGACACATGCAACACAGGCTAGATCAGTAAAGACTGGTTAGAGCCTGCCATAGACACATGCAACACAGGCTAGATCAGTAAAGACTGGTTAGAGCCTGCCATAGACACATGCAACACAGGCCAGATCAGTAAAGACTGGTTAGAGCTTGCCATAGACACATGCAACACAGGCTAGATCAGTAAAGACTGGTTAGAGCTTGCCATAGACACATGCAACACAGGCTAGATCAGTAAAGACTGGTTAGAGCCTGCCATAGACACATGCAACACAGGCCAGATCAGTAAAGACTGGTTAGAGCTTGCCATAGACACATGCAACACAGGCTAGATCAGTAAAGACTGGTTAGAGCCTGCCATAGACACATGCAACACAGGCTAGATCAGTAAAGACTGGTTAGAGCCTGCCATAGACACATGCAACACAGGCTAGATCAGTAAAGACTGGTTAGAGCCTGCCATAGACACATGCAACACAGGCCAGATCAGTAAAGACTGGTTAGAGCTTGCCATAGACACATGCAACACAGGCTAGATCAGTAAAGACTGGTTAGAGCCTGCCATAGACACATGCAACACAGGCTAGATCAGTAAAGACTGGTTAGAGCCTGCCATAGACACATGCAACACAGGCTAGATCAGTAAAGACTGGTTAGAGCCTGCCATAGACACATGCAACACAGTCCAGATTTTTTTAAATCTGAAAATGAAATTCCAAGCTGCTTACAGTGTTTTCAAACTCTCAAACATTTTTCATAAATAGACATGAATGATCAGCAAGGCTTTTATTTAGAAAGCCTCAATTAAACATGCATTCCGCGCTGTGTGCAGTGTCTCATGCAGTAGATCTGTTCTACTGTGTGAACATATTGGATTGTAACACAGTGTAATAGAGAGTGTGAGCACTGTGTGTGTGTGTGTGTGAGTGTGTGAACAGGGACCCAGAGGGGGGGTGGAGGGGTGAAAGGGGGTGATGGAGGGGATGTGTATTGTGTTTTAAATATTTAACTCTCTATATAAGACTCTGCATTTGTCATAACTTCACTTCCTGTTTGGAAATCCCCAAAACAGGAAGTACAAAAAAAACCCCAACAACCTGCAAAAACAACTTGATGAGAAAACAAAAACACTTTCCTCTCCTCCCTCTCACCTTCTCTCCCTCTCCCCCTCTCCTAACCTTTCTCCCTTTCCCCTATAAACAATCAAATCAGAACAAAGGAGAGAGAAATGGGGAGGGGGAGGGAGAGACTGGGGGAGGGGGAGAGCAGTACAGAGGAGAGCAGTCCTGCACACTAGCTAAGTCTGTGACATCACAAACAGCACTGTCTGGTGTGGGGAGGAAGTGGTTAAAGAAACTGTCACAGATGCAGAGAGAGAGAGAGAGGGAGAGAAAGGGAGAGGGGGGGTTATTTGTTATTTGATAAAATAGAGGAAGCTATTACACTCTCTGACATGCAGAAGACCAATCTCTCTAATAAACATAGGCTGTAAAATACCTGCGATACTCTTACCAGGCTGATATCAGTGAGGACAGGGACAGAGTAGCACAGGAAGTGAGGCTGGATCATCTCAACCTGAACTCAGAGACAGGTTAATACAGGCAGTGAGGCTGGATCATCTCAACCTGAACTCAGAGACAGGTTAATACAGGCAGTGAGGCTGGATCATCTCAACCTGAACTCAGAGACAGGTTAATACAGGCAGTGAGGCTGGATCATCTCAACCTGAACTCAGAGACAGGTTAATACAGGCAGTGAGGCTGGATCATCTCAACCTGAACTCAGAGACAGGTTAATACAGGCAGTGAGGCTGGATCATCTCAACCTGAACTCAGAGACAGGTTAATACAGGCAGTGAGGCTGGATCATCTCAACCTGAACTCAGAGACAGGTTAATACAGGCAGTGAGGCTGGATCATCTCAACCTGAACTCAGAGACAGGTTAATACAGGCAGTGAGGCTGGATCATCTCAACCTGAACTCAGAGACAGGTTAATACAGGCAGTGAGGCTGGATCATCTCAACCTGAACTCAGAGACAGGTTAATACAGGCAGTGAGGCTGGATCATCTCAACCTGAACTCAGAGACAGGTTAATACAGGCAGTGAGGCTGGATCATCTCAACCTGAACTCAGAGACAGGTTAATACAGGCAGTGAGGCTGGATCATCTCAACCTGAACTCAGAGACAGGTTAATACAGGCAGTGAGGCTGGATCATCTCAACCTGAACTCAGAGACAGGTTAATACAGGCAGTGAGGCTGGATCATCTCAACCTGAACTCAGAGACAGGTTAATACAGGCAGTGAGGCTGGATCATCTCAACCTGAACTCAGAGACAGGTTAATACAGGCAGTGAGGCTGGATCATCTCAACCTGTTTTAAACTCTTTTTTATTGTTTATTAATGTTTATTTTTACAATTTAAACACATTGTATCTATTTTTAAATATGATTTCCACATATTCCTTATTAGACTGTTTTTAATGTAATGATCTAATTGGCAGTTTTGTGTGTGTGTGACATGCCTTGGGATCCTGATACAAACATATTTTATTGTGATTGTCTTTGCTTTGTCTTGTTCAGTGTTGAGAGATACTTTTTGTAAGAACATTTGATTGATTTGATTCTCACTGTAGAGAAACTCACTTATCAGTTGAAACTAGTTTATCACTCAGGAGCTTCTTACCAGTTAGGTGAAAACTAGACCGTGGGAACTCTCCCTATCTCTTTTAAACACTGCATGGAATTAAATGTTTGAATGAACTCCTGTAATCTCCCCTGGATATTGTATTGTGTTAAGAGAGGGGGAAGAAAGACACACACACTGAGACACACACACACACACACACACACACACACACACACTGAGACACACATACACACTGACACACACACACACACACACTGAGACAGACACACACACACTGAGACACACACACTGAGACAGACACACACACACACACACTGAGACACACATACACACTGACACACACACACACACACACACACACTGACACACACACACACACACACACACACTGAGACACACATACACACTGACACATACACTGAGACACACACACTCACTCTCTCTCACACACACACACATGCACACTCTTTCTCACACACACACACACACGCACTCTCACACACATACACAACACACAGACACACGCCCACACTGACAGACCGGATGAGCTCTCCTCTATGCCTGTGCATTGCTCTCACATCAAACCACTTCTTCATTTTTTTTTATTACGCTAACCTGCCTCTGACACACACACACACACACACTCACTTCGCACTCTCTACGCTGTCTCTGACACACTCACACACACACACACACTGGCACCGAGTCTCCTGTCGTGAGATCACCTTTTCTCACTCTCTCACTCTCTCACTCTGTTTCTCTGCACCGCGCCATGCTGAAGCTGTTTGCTGGGACTGACTACACAGCCAGACCGAAGGGAGAAGCCATCTTCGAATGAGGTAGTGTACAAACGGCACAGGAAACAATGCAAGAGCATCAGGGCGAGCCAGCAAGCGAGACACAGGCTATTTTACTTGAGATATATTCTGAAACATAATCCACAATACACTGAGTGGGGTCTTGAGTACATGTTCCTGTTTCTACTGGGTTAAGTTGAACTATTGTGAAAATATTCTCATATGCCTGTCATCCAGAACTATTGAACACTCAATAGTACTGAATTAGAAATATTAACAGAAACTGAATATATTCAATGGCAAACATTTAGACCAGAAGTCTTTCTCAGAAGGCATAGGGAAAGTTATTTTAATTCTATTGAAGACACTGCAAGACTTCTAGTGGAAACGTTTCTCATTGAATTTACACTGAAGTCACTGAGAAAGACTTCCAGTGGAAACGTTTGCCATTGAATTTACTCTGAAGATACTGAGAAAGACTTCCAGTGGAAACGTTTGCCATTGAATTTATTAAGTTTCTTTTAGTGTTTCTGTTGAAGACACTGAGGGAGACATCAAGTTGAAACGTTTGTCGTTGACTTTCTGTTAGTATTTCTAAGTGTAACTCTCCTACCCTTTTGTTAAAAGGAGTTCACAGAAATCCTGATTGAGAAAGTGTGTTGAATTCCTCTCCCCTGATCGTAGTGTGGTTATCATCACGGTTATCTTCACACAGGGGGAGAGAAGCTCCTCAGTGGGTCTGAATCACCCAGCTTCAAAGACTCATCTAACCAATGTTATGTTAATTAGGGAGCGAAAGCTTTTCTTGGTTAATCTAATCAAGTTTACACGTCTCAGAGATTCGGGTGAATTTCTCAGAGCTCTGTTTACCCTGCTAAAAGAGTGAAAGTGGTGAGCAGGGAGACCAACATCCATACAAACAATACAGGCCAGACTCTCAAAGCTGTCGTTAGAGCAATTTTTGTGGTCCGACAGGGAAAAAATCAAACAATAATGATTCTAAAACTAAGAAGGAAACAAACCCTGTAAATCTCTGCACTTGTTTTGTGTCTGGTGACTTTTGTAGGTGAGTTTTTTTTGCCACATGAAAAAAAAAAATAGTGCTGACGATGCTTTGAGTAAATAAAGAGTTTTGATAATCCAGCTCTCTGTGTATTACTGACAGGGCGTGGGAATTAGACTGTAGCAGAAAAGAAGTTTACTAAAACTAAACAGCCTCACTGAATGTTAGCAAAGACACTTAAAACAAGAGAGAGAATCTGAGATCAGGTTTAACCAGCTCTGAGGCAGAGCTTCATCGTGTCTGTGATCAGTGAGCATGCTGACTGCATTGGCTTCCATTAGAAAAGAGCGCCACACTTAATTAGAAATGTTCCCCCCCACCCATGCTTTTCCCATGGCTATACTATGCATAGTCTACACTGGTTTGCCATGTTTTCAATATGATTTATCATTATTTGTTTATTTAGCAGACGCCTTTATCCAAGGCGACTTACAGAGACTAGGGTGTGTGAACTATGCATCAGCTGCAGAGTCACTTACAACTACGTCTCACCCGAAAGACGGAGCACAAGGAGGTGAAGTGACTTGCTCAGGGTCACACAATGAGTCAGTGGCTGAGGTGGGATTTGAACTGGGGACCCCCTGATTACAAGCCCTTTACTTTAACCACTGGACCACACAGCCTCCCACTTATCACACTTTGAATTGCTCTCCCATGCTTGCACTGTGCTTTTTTACACTGTGCTGTGCTTGACTGTGGGGCACTTTTATAAGGGTTAGTTATTATGGTTTGTTTTTTAATATGCTTTCCATAACCCTCTGTGCTTTATTCTACTTTGCTGTAGTTTTACTGTGGAGCTCTTTTATAAGGCTTTAATATACCTCTCTGTGCTTCCAATGGTTCCCTGTGCTTAGGGCTTCTGTTTTTCAGGTTTTATTAATTATATTTTTCGGTGCTTATTTTTAGCTATTTTCAAGTTTTATGTAAATCGTTTTTTCTAGGGAGTTTCGTTTTTGATATATTGTATGAAATGAGTGTTTTCGGTTACTTTCCAAAATGCTTGAGCGTTTTGTTTTTTCCTGTCAAAATATGTACAGTAGTAGTTCGACAGCACACTTAAGTTGTCCCTTCTTTCCTTTGCTGTCTTCCACAGTGAAATCCCTCTGGTCACGGCACATTCTTCTGGGGTTTTTGTGTCAAGGCATTTTTGTACATTTCGCCACAATATAAATATAAACATAAATATTAAATCCTCCGTATCTTAACTGTAAAACAGCTTTAAATCCCACTAACAAGCCTCCATTCCTGATTGTAATCTCGTTTCAAATCTGGCAAGCGCATTCTCCAATAGAAATGGAGGAATGTGCTGTCACTCAGTAGTTGGGGCGGGTTTAAAGTATTGAGAACGAATCAATGATAGATGCAAGTCAGGAAGGCGGGACGTTGCCCAGCAGCACTGGGAAATATATTTATTATTATTTTTGCAGTAGGTTTTATTTTTTTTAATGGGAAAAGGGTAAAGTCAACGCGAATTGATGAACCATTTCCACAGGTTTTCCGGTGTTTATTGGCTAGCCACCCATTTCATTTTGTTTTGTATTGGGGGTGTTTTAACGGTTAAAACCGAAAGTGAGAAGCCCTACCTATGCTTTACCGTGCGGTCACTGTGCTATATTACACTGTGCTGTGCTCATACTGCTGGGCACATGTATGAGGGTGCTGCTGATGAGTTCTAACAGGGACATCTCCTCTCGCAGCGACCCTCAGGGTGACCCCTTGAACTCTCTGCTTGTTTCAGGTCGGGGGTCACACGGTTGCACTGAGCACATGGAAGAGGAGGGTCAGAGGTCAGGGGTCACAGGGCTAGGCCCTGCCCTGCCCGGAGTGGAGAGTGAGAGTGAGGCCGGGGGTGAAGACGGGTTACAGAGGGGGGAGGGGGTGAGCACAGGGGAGACAGGGGCAGAGGGAAAAGGGGGAGAGGGGGGGTTGGAGAAAGAGGGGGAGGAAGAGGGAGAAATAGACGAGCAGGGGTTGAGGGGAGAGAGAAATAGAGATGGAGAGGAAGGAGAAAGGGAGGGAGAGGGGAGTGTAGAGAGGAGTGTCACAGAAAGAAGTGAGGTCAAAACTGCTCCAGAGATAGAGGTGGTTGACAGGAGTGTCCCCGAGAAGAGTGAGACAGAGAGTGAGAGCACAGTCAAGGCAAGAGGGGGTGAGACAGGCAGTGAGGCACAAAGTGAAGGTGTCACACAGAGTAAGCTGCAGAGTGAGAGGCAGGAGGAAGGTGAAGGAGAGAGTGTCCTGGGGAGTGAGACAGTGGGGGTGAGCTGTGAGGGGAGTGAGGCAGTGGGAGTGAGCTGTGAGGGGAGTGAGGCAGTGGGAGTGAGCTGTGAGGGGAGTGAGGCAGTGGGGGTGAGCTGTGAGGGGAGTGAGATGGGACCAGAGGTTGCAGAGAGAGACACAAGCCAGGTGAAGAGTGAGAGTGAGGGGAAGGAGGAAGAGGAGGGGAGGGAGAGTGAAGGAGAGTCAGGGGGAGGGGCTGCGGGAGGAGCAGGAGGAAGGGCAGACGGAGGAGCGGTCAGTCCTGATTCTGCACTGCCCCCCACTCACACTCTGCATCCTAGAGCAGCCGAGCTCCAGGTAAGTGTAAAGTCTCTGTGTGTGTCTCAGCGTGTGTGTCTCGAATCTCCCCTCTCTCACTCTCCCTTTCATTCTCTATCCATTGTACTCTCCTAAGAAGTTGTAGTAGAGCATTCTCTCTCCCCCTCCCTCTCCCCTTCTCCTCCCTCCGCGTCTCAAGGCTCGCAGATTAACCCCTGACCTCCCGGAGAGCTTGTTTGAGTTGCTGTTCCAGTCTCAGGGTCGACGGCTCAATGACCAGCGCTGCTCTTTCCGGAGGGAGCGGGGGAGGGAGGGGCTGCAGAGAGGCTGGCAGTCCGAGCCCAGCACCCCCGTCGAGAAGCGCAGAGAAGGTCAGAGACACTCCCCTTTGATTCAGAGTCGTCGGGTTGGTCATTGCGTGTGCGTGTGGTGTTTCATTGTGCACTTGTGTGTTGTTGTGTATTGTCTGTAATGCTGTTTGGCTGTGTTGTTGTGTGTTTTGTGTAATGCTGTTTGGCTGTGTTGTTGTGTATTGTGTGTAATGCTGTTTGGCTGTGTTGTTGTGTGTTGTGTGTAACGCTGTTTGGCTGTGTTGTTGTGTATTGTGTGTAATGCTGTTTGGCTGTTTGGCTGTTTGGCTGTGTTGTTGTGTATTGTGTGTAACGTTGTTTGGCTGTGTTGTTGTGTATTGTGTGTAACGCTGTTTGGCTGTGTTGTTGTGTGTTGTGTGTAACGCTGTTTGGCTGTGTTGTTGTGTATTGTGTGTAACGCTGGTTGGCTGTGTTGTTGTGTGTTGTGTGTAACGCTGTTTGGCTGTGTTGTTGTGTATTGTGTGTAACGCTGTTTGGCTGAGTTGTTGTGTATTGCGTGTAATGCTGTTTGGCTGTGTTGTTGTGTATTGTGTGTAATGCTGTTTGGCTGTGTTGTTGTGTGTTGTGTGTAACGCTGCTTGGCTGTGTTGTTGTGTATTATGTAATGCTGTTTGGCTGTGTTGTTGTGTATTGTGTGCAATGCTGTTTAGCTGTGTTGTTGTGTATTGTGTGCAATGCTGCTTGGCTGTGTTGTTGTGTATTGTGTGTAACGCTGTTTGGCTGAGTTGTTGTGTATTATGTAATGCTGTTTGGCTGTGTTGTTGTGTGGTGTGTGTAACGCTGTTTGGCTGTGTTGTTGTGTGTTGTGTGTAACGCTGCTTGGCTGTGTTGTTGTGTGTTGTGTGTAACGCTGCTTGGCTGTGTTGTTGTGTATTATGTAATGCTGTTTGGCTGTGTTGTTGTGTATTGTGTGCAATGCTGCTTGGCTGTGTTGTTGTGTATTGTGTGTAACGCTGTTTGGCTGAGTTGTTGTGTATTATGTAATGCTGTTTGGCTGTGTTGTTGTGTGGTGTGTGTAACGCTGTTTGGCTGTGTTGCTGTGTATTGTGTGTAACGCTGTTTGGCTATATTGTTGTGTATTATGTAATGCTGTTTGGCTGTGTTGTTGTGTGTTGTGTGTAATGCTGTTTGGCTGTGTTGTTGTGTATTGCGTGTAACGCTGTTTTGCCGTGTCGGTCTTGCAGTCTTCTTCTCCTCGATGACCTCGCTGCAGACGGAGGAGTTCTTCGAGATGGTGGCAAACTCGCAGGGGCGTCGCCTGGACAACCAGAGGGCGGAGCTACAGGAGCCCCCTCCCCCCTCCGCCCCAGCCTGTGAGAACGAGGCCACCGTAGAAGGGGCGGGGTCAGAGGTAGCGCCAAATCTGAGTGTGACAGAGGGTGGAGCCGAGAAGAAAGCTGCCAATGAGGAATTGTACAGCATGATCCTGTCCTATCAGGTACCCTCACTCCCTCCCTCCCTCCCTATCACACTCCCTCCCTCCCTATCACACTCCCTCCCTCCCTATCAAACTCCCTCCCTCCCTATCACACTCCCTCCCTCCCTATCACACTCCCTCCCTCCCTATCACACTCCCTCCCTCCCTATCAAACTCCCTCCCTCCCTGTCACACTCCCTCCCTCCCTATCACACTCCCTCCCTATCAAACTCCCTCCCTCCCTATCACACTCCCTCCCTCCCTATCACACTCCCTCCCTCCCTATCACACTCCCTCCCTCCCTATCAAACTCCCTCCCTCCCTATCACACTCCCTCCCTCCCTATCAAACTCCCTCCCTCCCTGTCACACTCCCTCCCTCCCTATCACACTCCCTCCCTCCCTGTCACACTCCCTCCCTCCCTATCACACTCACTCCCTCCCTATCATACTCCCTCACTCCCTATCACACTCCCTCACTCCCTCCCTATCACACTCCCTCACTCCCTATCACACTCCCTCCCTCCCTGTCACACTCCCTCCCCCCTATCACACTCATGATCCTGTCCTATCAGGTACCCTCACTCCCTCCCTCCCTATCACACTCCCTCCCTTCCTATCACACTCCCTCCCTCCCTATCACTCCCTCCCTCCCTATCACACTCCCTCCCTCCCTCCCTATCACACTCCCTCCCTCCCTATCACACTCCCTCCCTCCCTATCACACTCATTCACTCCCTGTCAAACTCCCTCCCCACTATCACACTCATGATCCTGTCCTATCAGGTACCCTCACTCCCTCCCTCCCTATCACACTCCCTCCCTCCCTATCACTCCCTCCCTCCCTATCACACTCACTCACTCCCTGTCACACTCCCTCCCTCCCTATCACACTCATGATCCTGTCCTATCAGGTACCCTCACTCCCTCCCTCCCTATCACACTCCCTCCCTCCCTGTCACACTCCCTCCCTATCACACTCCCTCCCTCCCTGTCACACTCCCTCCCTCCCTATCACACTCCCTCCCTATCACACTCCCTCCCTCCCTATCACACTCACTCACTCCCTGTCACACTCACTCACTCCCTATCACACTCCCTCCCTATCACACTCCCTCCCTCCCTATCACACTCCCTCACTCCCTCCCTATCACACACACACTTCCTCCCTATCACACTCACTCACTCCCTATCACACTCTATTACTCTCTCTTACACAGATTCCCTCTGCCTCGATCACACTTCCTCATCCTCTCTCTCTCTCTCTCAGGTGCAGGGTCGTATTGATGAGCAGCGCTCCCGCCCCCCTGGCCCGGTTGATGATGAGGGGTTCTTCTCTCTGCTGCTCCGGGTTCAAGGAGGGCGAATGGAGGAGCAGAGGGTGGAGCTTCCAGAAGGACTCCTGCGAAGGGTCAACTCCCACTGACCCACTTCCTGTCTGGAGACACACCCACTTCCGGTCTGAAAACAACATAACTTCCTGTATGGAGACACACCACTTCCTGCCTGAGAACACACTTCCTGTAAAAACACCGACTTTCTGTGTAGATATATTTACATTTCCTATCTGGAGGAACACCCACCTCCTGTCTGAAAACGCACTCACTTCCTGTCTGCTCTTCTTCTTGTCTGGAGATACTCACACTCCCCTTTTGGGGAAACCAGGAGATCCACTTCCTGTGTGGAATATATGTCACTTCCTCTGAGCATTATTTCTCATGAGTCTGACTTTCTGTGAAAAAAAAGTGTAACTTCCTGTAACATACACTTTGAAAGTGACTTCCTGTGGCATATACCTCATTTCCCGTGGTATATTTGCAGTGATGTTGAAAGAAACTGACTCAGTATTTCTTAATGAAATTGTTATTTTTAATATTGCTTTCTCTACAACTTGTGTGATTATTGTGTGTGTAAGTGAAAAGACTAAAAAAAAAATGAGGCAAAATTCACAAAATACAATTTTAATAATTACTACTCATTAATCTGTCCAGTCTTTTTAATGTCTCTTATGGAACAAGACTACTGTCTGTCTCCTTGCTAAGCTAATAGAAGTGTCCAATCAAACCCCCTTTCCCTGTCTCTAATGGTACAAGATTACTATCTGTCTCCCGGTCGTTAATACTGGTGGCATATCAATAGGAAATTCAGTATAAAGCCTCAGCTCAGCTGATGTGTTGTCCCGTTTGCTGATCAAAATTGAGTCAAGGTGTCATTTCTGGATGAATGACCACTTTCAGCTCAGGACAGCCAGAGAAACTGAAACATATCCCTAAAGCACTGTCCTTTAACTGGAGGGTAAAACCATGCTACTGATGAAGAGCTGAAACCTTTTGAGCACCGAAACGCTGAGCTAACTGTGGAAAATGACAGTGGAAAAATGACTGTGTTTTATGGGGTTTTAGATGGATCGTGCTGAAGACATGTAGACAGCAGTTATTACATGAGCTGCATGAGAATTGCTGGCGAGTCTTACACATGAAAGCTGTGAGTCTTACACTTGGTAAGCCAGTGTGAGATCTGCCAAAATAAGCGGAACACGACTGTGACAGCACAGCTCCATACACGAGTGTCCAGCAAGACCATGGGAAAAGCTTCACATTGATTAAGAAAAGAAAAGATTCTTAGTCCTGATTGATTCTCATTCTAGAAGGTCTGAAGTAGTGCCTACATTGAACACTACTGCTGAGAAAACCATTGAACTCCTGTGAAATCACTACTGCTGAGAACACCATTGAGATCCTGAACACTACTGCTGAGAACACCATTGAGATCCTGTGAAATCACTACTGCTGAGAACACCATTGAGATTCTGAACATTACTGCTGAGAACACCATTGAGATCCTGTGAAATCACTACTGCTGAGAACACCATTGAGATCCTGTGAAATCACTACTGTTGAGAACACCATTGAGATCCTGTGAAATCACTACTGCTGAGAACACCATTGAGATCCTGAACACTACTGCTGAGAACACCATTGAGATTCTGAACACTACTGTTGAGAACACCATTGAGATCCTGTGAAATCACTACTGCTGAGAACACCATTGAGATCCTGTGAAATCATTACTGCTGAGAACACCATTGAGATTCTGAACACTACTGTTGAGAACACCATTGAGATCCTGTGAAATCACTACTGCTGAGAACACCATTGAGATCCTGTGAAATCACTACTGCTGAGAACACCATTGAGATCCTGTGAAATCATTACTGCTGAGAACACCATTGAGATTCTGAACACTACTGTTGAGAACACCATTGAGATCCTGTGAAATCACTACTGCTGAGAACACCATTGAGATCCTGTGAAATCACTACTGCTGAGAACACCATTGAGATCCTGTGAAATCACTACTGTTGAGAACACCATTGAGATCCTGTGAAATCACTACTGCTGAGAACACCATTGAGATCCTGAACACTACTGCTGAGAACACCATTGAGATTCTGAACACTACTGTTGAGAACACCATTGAGATCCTGTGAAATCACTACTGCTGAGAACACCATTGAGATTCTGAACACTACTGTTGAGAACACCATTGAGATCCTGTGAAATCACTACTGCTGAGAACACCATTGAGATCCTGTGAAATCACTACTGCTGAGAACACCATTGAGATCCTGTGAAATCACTACTGCTGAGAACACCATTGAGATTCTGAACATTACTGTTGAGAACACCATTGAGATCCTGTGAAATCACTACTGCTGAGAACACCATTGAGATTCTGAACATTACTGTTGAGAACACCATTGAGATCCTGTGAAATCACTACTGTTGAGAACACCATTGAGATCCTGTGAAATCACTACTGCTGAGAACACCATTGAGATCCTGAACATTACTGCTGAGAACACCATTGAGCTCCTGTGGAATGTGTTTGCAGCATGTGGTCTACCAGAGGAGATCGTCTCTGACAATGGACCGCAGTTTACTGCAGCTGAAACCTTTTTGCAGAGGAATTTAGTGAAGCCCTAAAACACCTCCCTATCACCCAGCATCAAATGATGCTGCTCCAGTCGAACCCCTTTCCCTGTCTCTTATGGTACGAGACTACTGTGTGTCTCCCTGTCACAAAGACGGCTGCAGTGGGTGACGTCAGACCAGAAACAGGAAATAAACGACAGAGAGAGGTGGAGTTTGGTGGAGCTGAGCGAATGGTTTCGCTCAGCATTTAATAAATGAACAGACAGCCAGAAAATAAACGGTTGTAACAAACACAAAAACACAGGACACGGCACATTCGCCAAAACAAAAGAGACAAACAAAATGGACTAACACTACACAAAACACGGTGAGCAGATATTTTAACTTTACGTTACTATTTTATTATTGTTTACCTCCGTCTCCAATCCCGTTCTCCACTTACCGAACACACAACCCCGAGTGAGTGAAAACATGCAGCTTTTATGCAGTTGTACCGAGACTCGATTGCTAATCAATCATTCAGTTGGAATCTCGGTACAACTGCACGTGAATTAATTAAGTGCAATCCCGTGACACACATTATACACATTTTATCTGCACGTGAAGTGATGTGCAATCCTTGTGCCTAAATACAATTATACATTTTAAATACTCGTGTTGCACAGACCCGTTTATATCCCGTGTACCAATGACTATACACCAACATTAAAACACAACACATAACACAAAATACACACAGGGGCGGGCACTTTGCCACACTCCCCGATTGCTTAACTCTAGAACATTTCTTAATCAGGTCAAAAAAGAGAGTACTGACTTTGACCTTGTACTGACCAAACGCACACACACACACACACACACACTCTCTCTCACACACACACACACACACACACACACACACACACACACACACACACACACACACACACACACACACACACACACACACACACACACGCTCTCTCTCTCTCACACACACACACACACATGCAGAATAGTTTAAGACATTCAGTACCAGCAGCAAGATTAAAGTAACAAGCGCTGCTATAATCTCAGGAGCGGTTGAAGATGTCAGCTGTGTCTCTGTGTCTCGTAGGTGTGAAATGTATTTAAGCAAAGAACAGTGAACTCAAGATGCTGTGAGGTGCGGACAGTCACAGAGGTGGGACCTTGCATTTAAACAGCACAATAAATGCTGTCACCACTGCACCCTCCCAGTAGCAGCTTCACTTCTAACTTAGCTCTCGCAAGACAAAGGATTCAATGCATTTTAAACCATAACAGGATCTGCAGAAACTGATTGGGTACATTAATATCAGCTTTTCATCTGCCTTTTTTTTATTTAGATATAATTACTTATATGTTTCTAAGTATTTGGTGGCTACCTGCCTCTAATGATGTTGAGAGGGTACTTTCTCTTACACTCTTTGTATGACAGAACCTGACACAGCATGAGAATGAAATACCATCTCAATATGATCAGAGACAGACACCCCAAGACAGAAACACTCAGAATCACAGTGATACTCCCTGTATCAGAGACAGGCACCCCAAGACAGAAACACTCAGAATCACAGTGATACTCCCTGTATCAGAGACAGGCACCCCAAGACAGAAACACTCAGAATCACAGTGATACTCCCTGTATCAGAGACAGGCACCCCAAGACAGGCACACTCAGAATCACAGTGATACTCCCTGTATCAGAGACAGGCACCCCAAGACAGACACACTCAGAATCACAGTGATACTCCCTGTATCAGAGACAGGCACCCCAAGACAGACACACTCAGAATCACAGTGATACTCCCTGTATCAGAGACAGGCACCCCAAGACAGAAACACTCAGAATCACAGTGATACTCCCTGTATCAGAGACAGACACCCCAAGACAGAAACACTCAGAATCACAGTGATACTCCCTGTATCAGAGACAGACACCCCAGAGACAGAATCACAGTTTCTAAAATTAATTATTTGTTTTGTTACATTTAAAAAAAAAAATACATTTAATGACGTAAAGGTCAATTGCCCTCATGCGCGGGACACGTCACTTGGGGCTTGATGTTTTCAGCTGAGGCTGCATTTCTGAGTTGTTCCGCATTATTACTGTCTATTTTGTTTTGTGACTGCATAATCTTTCCTTAAACGTTTAAATAAATGTATTTAACTTGGAAATATGTCGTAGATTCTTAACCACTGTAGTAAGAATTGATTGAGAATGATAACACGTGTTACCATATGTCTGTGAATAAATGTAACAGAGGGTTAAATGAATGCGTTTGTAATCAGTCTCAAGTATTCTTATTATTTTTTTGTAATTAATGCTGTTTATTTGAATGACTCCGGGCTTGCTGTTTTCAGATCCCCAAGCTGACTCTGTCAGGGCAATAAAACGAGACCTGAACCGAGAAAGCTGTCTCCACTCTGCTTTGTATAGGACTTGCCGTGCGAGAAGGAGTCGTACACACGAAGTTAAAAGAAAAAAAAAGTTCAACACAGAGTACAGAAAAGAGAAGATTACACGAGCCGAATAGATACCCTGTACATGCTCCTGCTACTTCCCGCACCAACAGCAATGCTATTGTTAATACAGGCATTGAAATATCGGAGTTACCTGGCTCCGAATGGGTTAACACACAACGCTGGGCGTTTCATTTCGTCCTGTTGCGAAACGAATCACTTGAGCGGCTGACAACTTGCGGAAGCTTGTTTTGCAGTTTTGCAGAGATTGCGAAGCCGCAGAGTTGCATTGCACTGCAGACAGCGAGCGAGCGAGCGAGCGGAACCCAGGCACAGACTTCCGAAGAGATTTCAATGAACAGCTCGAGACTGTAAACAGCACGAAGCAGGCAATCGGGTGCACGGTAAGGATATTGCACGCGTGCATTACCCATCTGCTTCTTAAAATCCCGCAGCCGGACCAGCGACAGCAGTGGACTGGGTCTCTGGAGCAACGTCTCTAAATCACTGCTTCCAGCCATCATTATTATTATTATTATTATTATTATTATTATTATTATTATTATTATTATTATTATTATTAACGTAACAAATTAAATGACAAACGTTTTGTTTAGACGATTGTCATTGAATATATTAGGCGTATTTTAGTATTTCCAAATTGAGCTCTGTTTTAGGAACTGAGAGTACATCGCCGGAATGCGGTATGCCTACCAAAACTTGATCGTGGAACGTCAGAAAACGATACCTGTAGTGCACAAATCACTACGAACAAGAGCAGCTGTAGTTAGCCCACAGAATCGTGTAGGTTTACAATGTTACATAGCCCGATGTGTTGCTCAACAGTTAGTCATATACATTTGCTGAATTGTGAAAAAAAATGTTATTAAAAATAACTTTAAGGTCAAACTTGGTGCATTGTACCCCTTTCAAACGGACGTGCCCGTGTTTTCTGAGCTGAAATCATGTGTGCATGCCCGGGCAAGCGCAGCACACGGTGTACCACGTTTTAACACGCACCGCAAAATAACACACTGGTTTGGGTTCTCATTCAAGCACCGCAGCCCTGGAGTCCGGTGAATCTGAAGGGACCGGAACGCCACGAGAGATTTTCTTGAACAGCAGTTATTACAGGAGTTCACATTGTATCTGTATAATGAACGTCTAGTAATACATGCAATAGGTAGTGCATGTATCTCATTTCTCCGTCTTGTCAGAATGCTTTCCTTTATTCTCGTGTCTCGTGACCGCGGTTGTAGTCGATGCACGGTCTGTTTGCTGAAGTCTTCTTAAAGAAGCAGCTCTAACAGCAGTAGCTCAGCATGTTCTTTCCATTGCATCGAGAGGACTGCTGACTGCATCAGACGGGAGTCATGTGACTGAGCTGGCCTATGAAGCGAGTTCTTTACCAGACCTCTCTGTGCTTTACAATGCTTCCCTATGCTTTACCAGACCTCTCTGTGCTTTACAATGCTTCCCTATGCTTTACCAGACCTCTCTGTGCTTTACAATGCTTCCCTATGCTTTACCAGACCTCTCTGTGCTTTACAATGCTTCCCTATGCTTTACCAGACCTCTCTGTGCTTTACAATGCTTCCCTATGCTTTACCAGACCTCTCTGTGCTTTACAATGCTTCCCTATGCTTTACCAGACCTCTCTGTGCTTTACAATGCTTCCCTATGCTTTACCAGACCTCTCTGTGCTTTACAATGCTTCCCTATGCTTTACCAGACCTCTCTGTGCTTTACAATGCTTCCCTATGCTTTACCAGACCTCTCTGTGCTTTACAATGCTTCCCTATGCTTTACCAGACCTCTCTGTGCTTTACAATGCTTCCCTATGCTTTACCAGACCTCTCTGTGCTTTACAATGCTTCCCTATGCTTTACCAGACCTCTCTGTGCTTTACAATGCTTCCCTATGCTTTACCAGACCTCTCTGTGCTTTACAATGCTTCCCTATGCTTTACCAGACCTCTCTGTGCTTTACAATGCTTCCCTATGCTTTACCAGACCTCTCTGTGCTTTACAATGCTTCCCTATGCTTTACCAGACCTCTCTGTGCTTTACAATGCTTCCCTATGCTTTACCAGACCTCTCTGTGCTTTACAATGCTTCCCTATGCTTTACCAGACCTCTCTGTGCTTTACAATGCTTCCCTATGCTTTACCAGACCTCTCTGTGCTTTACAATGCTTCCTATGCTTTACCAGACCTCTCTGTGCTTTACAATGCTTCCCTATGCTTTACCAGACCTCTCTGTGCTTTACAATGCTTCCCTATGCTTTACCAGACCTCTCTGTGCTTTACAATGCTTCCCTATGCTTTACCAGACCTCTCTGTGCTTTACAATGCTTCCCTATGCTTTACCAGACCTCTCTGTGCTTTACAATGCTTCCCTATGCTTTACCAGACCTCTCTGTGCTTTACAATGCTTCCCTATGCTTTACCAGACCTCTCTGTGCTTTACAATGCTTCCCTATGCTTTACCAGACCTCTCTGTGCTTTACAATGCTTACCTATGCTTTACCAGACCTCTCTGTGCTTTACAATGCTTCCCTATGCTTTACCAGACCTCTCTGTGCTTTACAATGCTTCCCTATGCTTTACCAGACCTCTCTGTGCTTTACAATGCTTCCCTATGCTTTACCAGACCTCTCTGTGCTTTACAATGCTTCCCTATGCTTTACCAGACCTCTCTGTGCTTTACAATGCTTACCTATGCTTTACCAGACCTCTCTGTGCTTTACAATGCTTCCCTATGCTTTACCAGACCTCTCTGTGCTTTACAATGCTTCCCTATGCTTTACCAGACCTCTCTGTGCTTTACAATGCTTCCCTATGCTTTACCACACCTCTCTGTGCTTTACAATGCATCCCTATGCTTGGCCAAAGTTGTCCCTTCCCATCCGGGTCTTTGTTTCAACCCTGTTTGAAATTGTTTAATTGAACCAGTCAAACCTCCACCCAGACCCTGAAGTCCTTCATTACCTCATTGTACCTGTAAAACCTGGAGTGGAGTCATCCTCCAGGATCGGGATTGGACAGCCCTGATTTATAAAGTAATGCTGTGCCGTGCTTTCACTGTGCTTTATTACACTTTGACCTGCTGAAGAAAGTGAGAAAGACTTCTAGTGGAAACGTTTGTCATTGAATTAACTACGTTACGTTCAGTGTTCTCAATGTAGCGGTATGTAGTGTTTAAAAGTTATACCTGATATGCTGTGACATATGAAAGACGCATCTCCCTGTTGCAAGGCAGTTTCAGTGACATAGATGCAGTGGAAGGCAGGGGTTCAAAGAGGAGAATGTAAATAAACTGGAGAGTAAAGTATGCTGCTTTTGTTTCTTTTATAAGGAAGCAGAAGGCTGAACTCTGGCAGAATGTAGTAAACTGGCACAGACACCAAGAAAGAATTATATTGTAGAGGCAAACTGAACAGGATTGTGGGGCTCGCTCTGTCTATCTGTCTGCAGCTTTAATGAAACTAAACTCTGGTAGAATGTCGTAACTAACACAGACACCAAGCAGGAGGAGAATTCTATTGTAAAGTCAGACCGAAGAGGAGAGTTCTGTTATAACACACTTGCCTCGGCACGTTCAAGTTTTGTTTTCAAGAAAAACAGCTGCCTGTTGAAACCTGCTGTCAGCGAGTGGGAGGCTGGCTGGCACACACTGACACACAGGAGTCTGACACCAGACCAGCCTTTCACCTTCCTCTGGAGGCCTGGGTTCCAATCTGGGGGGCTAGGTGGCGCTAGTGAGTTAGTGTTAATGCACTGACCAGCCTTTCAGCTCGTGATCACAGTTCATGCTCTCCCTGTCTGTCTCTCAGGACGATGAAGTCTCTGCTGTACCTGCTGTTCCTCTCCTCACTACTAGATGGCGCTGTGGCGGCAGTGTCCTGCTACAATGACAATGGAGAACCAGTCGACTGGTGAGCGTTCATTACTGTGTTGATCCCCCATGAATAGAAAATCTACACTGTATGGGAGTCAATGTAAAGAACTCAAACATGTGTGTGTGTGTGTGTGTGTGTGTCTGTGTGTCTGCCTCTGTGTGTGTCTGCCTGTGTGTGTGTGTCTGCCTTTGTGTGTGTGTGTGTGTGTGTGCCTCTGTGTGTCTGTGCCTCTGTGTGTGTGTCTCTGTGTGTGTGCCTCTGCGTGTCTGTGCCTCTGTGTGTGTGTCTCTGTGTGTGTGCCTCTGTGCGTGTCTCTGTGTGCGAGTGTGTGTGTGCCTGTGTGTGTGTGTGCCTCTGCGTGTCTGTGCCTCTGTGTGTGTGTCTCTGTGTGTGTGCCTCTGTGCGTGTCTCTGTGTGCGAGTGTGTGTGTGCCTGTGTGTGTGTGTGTCTCTGTGCGTGTCTCTGTGTGTGCCTGTGTGTGTGTCGGTGTGTGTGTGTGTGTGTCTCTGTGTGTGTGAGTGTCTGTGTGTGTGTGTGTGTGTGTCTCTGTCCATCTCCCCCTCTTATTCTCCTCTCTCTCTCTCCTCTGACCTCAGGTTCTTCCTTTACAAGTTGCCGCGGCCCCGCCAGCGCCCCCTGGAGGACGGCCTGCGCTACATGTACCTCGACTCGGAGAACCAGGACTGGAAGGAGGGGCGGGGCTCCATCAACCAGAGCGAGGGAGCCGTAGGGAGGACCCTGGAACAGCTGTACAAACTGGGAGAGGTGAGGAGAGGGGCAGGGAGGGGGGAGCGAGAGAGAAGGGGAGAGAGAGAAAGGGAGGGGTGGGGTGGGGAGAGAGAGAAGGAGAGGGTGGGGTGGGCAGAGAACAGGAGATGGGCGGGGAGAGCAAGAAGGGGAGAGGGGCGGGAGAGAGAAGGGGAGAGGGTGGAGGAGAGAGAGAAGGGAGAGGGGCGGGGAGAGAGAACAGGAGAGGGGTGGGGTGGGGAGAGGAGAGGGGGGGAGAGCAAGAAGGGGAGAGGGGTGGGGTTGGGTAGGGAGAGAGAAGAGAGGGGCGGAGAGAGCAAGAAGGGGAGAGGGTGGGGTGGGGAGAGAGACGGGGCATGGAGGGAGAGAGAGAGAGGAGTGGGTGAAAGAGAGGAGTTGAAAGGGAGCCTTGTGGTGGGCACTGGAGCGGGGGGAGGAGATAGGGGAGGAGAGAGTGAGAGTGTTTTATTTCTCCTCAGAGCAGTGAAGTGGCCTATGTCCTGTACAATGACCAGCCACCAAGAAAAGAGAAAGAAAGGAGAGAGGAGAGCGAGTGGAGGAGAGGCTATGAGAAGGGGCACACAAAGGGTGAGGGACTGATTACCACAGCTTTTATTTTTTATATTTATATCTATGTCATTATGAGATCATTAAACCCTTTGACCCGAGTGCGTGAGTCTGTGTGTCTAATGAATCCTCCTCCTCTCTCTCTCTCTAGGAGTGGTTCTGTTGGACCGGTCTCAGGGGTTCTGGTTAGTTCACAGCACCCCCCACTTCCCCCCTCCTCTCCCGGGAGAATTCTCGTACCCTAGCAGCGGAGTGCACAACGGACAGAGCTTCCTGTGTGTGACCTACAGCTACGCACAGTTCAACAACATCAGTGAGTACGTACAGACAGACAGAGAGGGAGAGAGACAGACAAACACACAGACAGAGAGACAGAGAGGGAGAGAGACAGACAAACATACAGACAGAGAGACAGACAGACCTACAGCTACGCACAGTTCAGCAACATCAGTGAGTACAGAGACAGACAGAGAGGGAGAGAGACAGACAAACAGATACACACAGTTCAGCAACATCAGTGAGGACAGAGACAGACAGACAGAGAGGGAGAGAGACAGACAAACATACAGACAGTTCAGCAACATCAGTGAGTACAGAGAGACAGACAGACAGAGAGAGAGAGAGACAGACAAACATACAGACAGTTCAGCAACATCAGTGAGGACAGAGACATTTCAAAATTTGATTCAAGTTTTCCATGCACAGTATTGCTCTATTGTTGAATATCTCTCCCTCCCCAGGTGAGCAAGTGTTCCTCAATCAGCCGGACTGGTTCAGTATATCAGTCCCAGAACCGTTTGCCACGGACTGCCCCGGGCTCCAGAAACTCGCCCAGAAAGAAAGCGTGAGAGCGCCCTGGAAAAGCCAGAGCAACCTCACCTCACTCGGAGGGACTGCTTTCATCAGCTTCGCCAAGGCTGCCCAGTTCAACGACGGTAAATATCCAGCTACACCCAAGCCAGGCCTGACATGGGATCCCCGCGGCACAATTGCAAAACAGTCTACCAGAAATGGGAACTCAAATAGTTTACAATGAGCTGCATGAAGTTTCTTGCAGTATGTGTGCAGCTACCTGTGTGTGTGTGTGTCTCACAGTCTCCTCCTCTCTCCTCTCTCTCTCAGCTCTCTACCACTCCTGGGTCGCTCCGGCTCTGGGTTCAGACCTGCTGGTTCAGTTCTGGCCCAACTCTGCGGGCGTGCTCCCCTCAGACTGCTCCCCCCCGCAGCACGTCCTCAACGTGCAGGAGATCGGGTTCCCCGGGCGGGGCGCCCCTTCAGCTCCCACGTGGACCATTCCAAGTGGTGCGTGAGTGAGGGGAGGCGCGGAGCCTGGACCTGCGTGGGGGACGTGAACCGGGACCAGGGGGAGGAGCTCAGGGGAGGGGGCACCGTGTGCATTGAAAACCGCTTAGTGTGGAAGTCATACAGGCAGCTGGTGCAGAAGTACAGCAAGTGTGAGGACTGAAGGAAGAGTTAAGAGTGTGTGTCACTGAGGGAGGGGAGATGGGGACAGCGAGTCTTAGGGTACTACAGGGTCAGTTAGTACAGGTCTCTGCTGGGGAGGTCAAATCAGCATTACCTTTTGTATTAGACTGTTTTTCAAGGAAACTTTTTTGTGTGTGTGTGTGTGTGTGAAGCACTTTGGGATCCTTGAGATAATAGGCGCAATAGAACTTGTAGTGAGAGTGAATGTGTGTCAGTGTGTATGGAGTGTGTGTGTGTGTGAATTTGTCTGTGTTTGTGTGTGTGTTTGTTAGGACCCTAAGCTCTCAGGAGTTGTGTGTGTGTGTGTGAGTGTGAGAGAGTCAAAACTTCTGTTACATTTGTGTAATGATTGGAACAGTTTAAAAAATAATCCAATTGCAAAAGTGTGGAATCAAAATAGAACCTGACAAAGAGAATTGTGGAAATCAAACTTAACTCTTTAAATACCATGCACTGCTGTTAGCTGCTGTATAATTCATTGAAATTCTTGCACATTTTATAATAAACTAATTGAACTAATGGCCATTTCAACATTGCAGGCTCTGCTTTATCATTCAAGCTTCTTTCAAAACACGTTTGATTTGGTTACATTAGCAGGGAGACAGACAGCAGTCTTGCACCATAAGAGACTGGGAAAGGGCGTTGACTCAACACTTCTATTAATTTAGCAAGCAGACAGGGAAATGGGATAACCTAAAAAATAAAATAAAAAATGAATATATTTATTTAAACAAATGAACGAGAGGTTTTTTTTTTCTCCATTGCACTTTGTTTTGTATTTTTTTCTTTTAACAATAAAAATCATACAATTAAAATAAAATCAATTACAATTAAAAAAAAAAAAAAAAACAGCCAGTGAACAGTTTCAAACAATAAAGAAGACTTTGAAGAATTCAGTACCAGAGCATAGTTACCTTTCAGATACATTATATACAACACTAATAATAATAATAATAATAATAATAATAATAATAATAATAATAACGATGCTGTATATACAGAACGTTTAATAGTTTAACATTGCGAGTGTCACAGTCTGGGGGGGTGAGGGGGGCACAATCTGGACGCTGTCTGTACATCACGTTCATACTGATCCTTGTGTCAATGACCATCGACTCTTTCATTTTCAATATACTGAGAGCTCTCCTTGGTATTTACAGCCCAGGGGCGGTGCTGAATTTGACTGATCCACTGTTATTATTATTTAGTCCTTTAGCAGATGCATTTATCCAAAGCGACTTACAGAAACGAAGGCTACGTTCTGACCTTCGAAGGTTCGGAACACATTACCGAAGGAAGGTTCCAACCTTCCGTGGGGCTCGTTTGCATAATTTACTGGTGACGTCACAATAGCTACTTGTGTATATTTGATTGAAATACAGGTAATCCATATAAAATGAAATAAAACATTCACATGTAGTTTAAAAATACATTATATAGAACAGTAATCCTGTTTTTATAATTGAAATAAATAGAAATACACGTTGCTTCTGTACATGTAATTGAAGCTGCTTGTGACACACTGTATACAGTAAGCTTGCATTGCATCAGCACCAACTGCAGTGGACTGAGGCAAGACTAAGCTTTATTTAACAGTCATCGTTCCAAGCAGGATATCAGAATCACATTTTACTACTACTGAAAATATTAATAATAAACGCTTGTCAAGTGACCCCGGAGATTGATTACGCCTCCATGATACGAGTCTCTTGCACAGTTTGCATTCAGCTTTTTTTTTTGGTCGTCCGGGCGTTTAACAAAAAAAAAAAAATCCCAAACAGCAGAGGGGATTCGAGACATTTCTTTCAATACAGCTTACGCTCTAGAGCGCTTTGCTGTCGAGACGGCGAATGAAGAATTGAACGTGTGCTTTACAGCATTCACACGCTGTCAAACCGTTTCTGTTAACAGAAAAGAAATAACATACAGTGCGTGAAAGCAACCTGACGAACCTTCGAAGGTTTAAAACGACCTTCGAATTCCTGGCGCGTGAGCGCGCCTTCGAACACAGCCCTAGAAACTGAACTATGCATCACAGCTGCTGCTGCAGAGTCACTTCCAATACTCGCTTTTACATCTGATCCGAAGGACGGGGGGGTTACTGTTATTATTATTATTATTATTATTATTATTATTATTATTGAGAGTTTGTCAGTCTAAATATAGCAGATTGCATTTTTTGTCATTTCTTTCCACAGTATACAACACATTCCTATATCTACAGTGTTAGGTATCTACATGGGTTTTATATGAGCTGTGCAGGATATTTACAAGCACATTCAATGGCAGACGGGTCCCCCCTCTATTTCACTCTCTCATCCCCTCTCCCTCCCAAGTAAAACATGACCAGCAACAGACTAAAAACAAATCCCAAACACCCTCTCTTATTCCACCGTGCACTGAGCAATGCTGTCGTCCAGTAAGAGACCATGGGGAGTTAAGAACTGCCGGTTGCACCTCCAACACCATCACCGTCTAATAATCAACCCTCTCTCACGTTCACACTTTCTACGGTGGCTTCAACCTTTGTATTTCCAGAAGAGCCTTGAGTATCTGTAAAGTGTCCCTGCACAAACCACTGGACGAACCATAATGAATGACTTTTACCACGTGACATCAACAGCTGTGCTGATTGGTTGATTACGAGCGACTCGCTGCCAACAGAACGGAGAAGTGCTTTATTCTATTCACGGACGACGACCTGTCATTCCTGACGGGCGAAAGAGATGATTCTTTGCTGTCTCGTGTATGGTGGCCTTAATGCTCCTCTGATACAAGCCCCATCCCTCGCTCCCCAGTCCCACACATAAACTCTTCACACCCCGACGATAACAAACGAGACTCTACGTGACGCTGCCCCCGTTGTTGCCAACATCATTAACAGCCCTGCTCTGCTGGGACACCAGCAGCACCGCACCCCCGGGACCAGCGCTCCCAGGACCGCTTGAGGAGCCGCCCAGCAGCAGCCCGCTCCCAGGAGCAGCGGCGGCGGCGGCCGTGCCGTGCTGGTGGTGTGGGAACCCGGCTGGGACTGTGACCCCAGCCCCGCTCCTGCGCTCGCAGTGGCTGCGGTGCCTCATAAAGCTGTCTCTCCACATGAACTTCTTGGAGCAGGTGTCGCAGTTGTAGGGCTTGAGGCCGGTGTGCGTCTTCATGTGCTCCGTCAGGTGGTGCTTCATCTTGAACTTCTTGGTGCACACGGGGCAGTCGAAGGGCCTCAGGTTGAGGTGCATGTTCACGTGGCGGTCCCTCATGCTCTTGTGCGTGAACGTCTTGCCGCAGTGGCACATGAATATCTTGCCCCCGTCCTGCGCGTGCGGGGAGACCTGCACGCACCCGTGTTCCGCCCCCGCCAGCTGCAGCGCGGCCGGGCTCGGCTGCTGATACACGACAATCTGGTTGCCCTGCATGTCAATGGGCAGCAGGGACCTCTGGGGGTTGAACTGCAGTCCTGTCTGGTTAGCAACGCCACTGCCGCCGCTGCTGCTGCTGCTGCTGCTGCTTCTCCCTATACTGGTTTCGTTTCCCAGTTGCTGGTGGTGAAGGTGTTGGTGGGGCTGGTTTTGGTCGTCCATGCTGCCCGAACCAGTGCTTCCAGTCAGACCAGCGGCCGTCTCGAACTGGATGTAGTCCTCGGAGGATTCGCAGAAATTCACCTTGCGAGGGAATAAAGGGAACGCAAGCAGGCAGGTTACTCATTTAGATAATCACTGATTTCCTGCCTCTTCTTTTAGGACAGTGCTGAATTGTGTTGCCCCTTTCATGTTTAGGCACGCCTTCTAAAAAGTTTTGTTTTCTTATACAGATCAAATAACTTCTGTCCCTAACTTAATTCGTTTAGAAGTCATTTATAATCTTTTTCTGACTACATAACTTACAAATGACTTCTTTCATTGAAAAACTGCATTCACAGCATAGAACCCTAGAAACGCACACCTGTAGACAGCCAGACACCTATACAGATAGACAGGTGCACCTATACAGTACAGAGACACAAATCTGTACACCTGTACAGACAGTCAGTCACACACCAGCTCAATAGAGACACACCTACGGTCCGTGTACATGCCGGCCAATCGTTTTTGCATTCGAAATCGGAAAACCAGAAAACCACTTGTTTTTCGATTTCGGTTTTTCATAAAAACAAACAATCGACCCGTTTTTTAATTTTCCAATTTCTGAGTTTAAAATATAAAAACTGATTCAGGCTTGTTTTCCCATTTTCCATATTGCTTTTTTGTAACGAAGTATTCGAAATGGAATAATTTGTAATATAAAAATAAATAATATTTAAAAAAAAAAGCACTGAGGCGTGCTCTGCTTGTATTGAATGTGTCCCTCTGTTATGACGTTTTCTGCATCAATACATTGATATCTATATCTATGGATGCACCCCACAAGTGAAACGAATTGGGGACCCGTGAAAGGGGAGCTCTAAACATACATGAGCGCCCTGGAGAAATGTGCTGGGATAATATAATCCAGTTAAGTTTATAAAGCCGGTTTATAAATATAAGAACCGTACCTGGATTTTTTTCCCCCTTGTGTAGGTTTATTAGTTTTAGTATTACTATAATGCACTGTACCTGAGTGATACAAGCATGATTATTATATTAACTTAACGTAGACCTGCAGCTGTATTGTAATACAGTACTTTGTAACAACTGCTAAATTAATTAATTAATAAATAATGTTGGTAAACAGACAGAACACTTCCACGACAATAAGCACAGTGTGAAATTATTGCATCGTCATAACAGCGGGACACAGAGAGCTTTATAATTAAGATTTTAAATGTTGTGGTGTTTTCATGCTGCAGTGGGGGGTTCTTTTGTAATAGAATATGGTGAAGGGTGGGGGTGAATTCTGTTTACAGTTTCACACTGTATCGCAGTTCCTTCTTTTGTAAGAGCTGCAAACCGCAGGGAGAGAGGACATGTTCGCATCTTACAGAGCTTGCCATAGGATCACTAAAGGGGGCTGGCACGCTTGGTTGAATAGGTCTGTCCCTCTTCCCATACGTTAGTATAGCTATCCTTGTTTAAGTGTGTACCTGTTAGAGAAGCATTCACAGATTGCCTGTGAAGTGTTGTCTCTCCAGATATCTGCTTGAATAAAGACATTTTTCAAGCAATTTCATTTTTCGTCCCTACAGTCTATTTATTTATTTTTGTATTACAGATTATTCCATTTCGAATACTTCGTTGCAAAAAGCAATATGAAAAATGGGAAAACAAGCCTGAATCAGTTTTTGTATTTTAAACTCAGAAATTGGAAAATGAAAAACTGGTCGATTTTTGTTTTTATGAAAAACCGAAATAAAAAAAAAAGATTTACAAATCTGAATGCAAAAACGATTGGCCGGAATGTACACGGACCACCTACACACAGACAGACACCTTTACAAAGACACACAAACCTATGCAATATAGACACACACCTGCACACAAACCTGTACATACAGACAGATACACACCTGTACAGACAGATATACAGACAGACATACACCTGTATAGACAGACAGACACCTGTATAGACAGATAGACAGACACTCACCTGTACAGACAGATAGACAGACACATACCTGTACAGACTTAGACACATACACACCTGTACAGACAGACAGACACACCTGTACAGACAGACCCTCACCTGCTCATCCAGGACGTCTCTCCTGTGCCCGGCTCCTCCGCCTCCCTTCCCCTGCTCCGGCTCCGGCTGCATCTCCATCCCAGATAGAGTCCTGACGTTGGAGATACTGAGCTGAGCGCGCTCCTGTCCGCTCAAACCCCAGCACCCCCACCCGCCCCTGCCCCCTCGAACACTGGCACTCCTACCCCACCCCTGCCCCCGCACCCCCTCAAACACCAGCGTTCCAGCCCCGCCTGCACCAGTGCTCCGCCCCCGCCCTCCGCACCCCGTCAAACACCAGCTCTCCCACCCCACCACTGCCCCCTCAAACACCAGTGCTCCTGCCCCGGGCCCCGCCCTGCCCCCCTCACTGCCCTCCTCGTCCTCACAGGTCAGCAGCACGTCCTCCAGGGGAGCCGGCCTCTCCTTCTTCACCAGCACCCACTGCTTGCGGGGCATGATGCTGGGCTGCACGTGGCGGGCGTTTCGATCCCCGGAAGCAGGGAGGAGGAGGAGGAGGGGCCGCTGTCCTCCAGCTCCGAGTCCAGCCCCCTCCTCGCTCTCCCTCGTCTTCCTCCTGCGGCGGCGGCTGGCTCGTTCTTGCTGAGCTCGAGCTGTGCTGCTGCTGATACATCATCTCCTCGGACTCTTCAGTGAAAGAGTCCTCCCCCGCTCTCCCGTACCCGCTCCCCCCGGCCTGCCCCACGCCCCCCAGCACTCCCGCCAGCCCCCCGGCCCCCACGCTGCTCCCTCCGCTCGAGCCTGCCTCTCTGGGGCTGAAGTAGTTGGTGCTGCTGGGGACTGGTTCGCTGGCGCGACTGGAGCAGTGCCCCCCCTGCCTGCCTGCCTGGCTGTTCCCCAGCTGGTCCCCCCCCTCCACTGCCCTGCTGCTGCCGGTGAGCTGGCTGTTCCCTTGGCCCCTGCCCTCCCTCAGCAGCTCGGAGCACTTGTCCACCACGTGCCACATCTGCAGCACGCTGCCCACTGTCAGGTAGTTGACGATCTCGTCCGTGAGCATGCTCAGTCTGCCCGTGTAGGCGGAGCCCAGCACACTCTCGAAGGCCAGGGGGTCCATGACAGAGGGGAGGACCACCGAGGAGACGTTCTTCAAGAGGACCTGGGGGGGGTGGACAGATTATTGCAACGCACGACACAGCAGCTAGCTCTGAGGGGCTCCTGCAGTCTCCTTATCTAACAGGGGTCCTGACTGCCAGCACACAGCGGTGACTATACTATCAGATCCATTCATTCACATTGTATTACAGCACTGCTGCACACAGAGTGACATCACCATTGCAGGTCCTGTATTAATAGTATATTGTTATTATTATTAGGAGGAGGCTGCCAGCACACAGCTGTCATTGTATTACTGTAGACCCTGTATTATATTACTGTACACTATTACAGTGCTGTTGCAAACAAGGTTATATTATCACTGCAGATGTTACAGTATTGTCTGTCAGCACACAGCAGTGATTACATTACTGTGGGTCCTGCATTATAATACAGCACTATAGATCCTGTATATTATATCACTATAGATCCTGTATTGTTATTATAATGATTATTATCATGACGAGGAGGCTGTCAGCACACAGCAGTGATTACATTACTGTGGGTCCTGCATTATAATACAGCACGATAGATCCTGTATATTACAGCACTGTAGGTCCTGTATTATATTATATCACTATAGATCCTGTATATTACAGCACTATAGGTCCTGTATATTACAGCACTGTGGGTCCTGTATTATATTATATCACTATAGATCCTGTATTGTTATTATAATGATTATTATCATGGTGAGGAGGCTGTCAGCACACAGCAGTGATTACATTACTGTGGGTCCTGTATTATATTATTATTTGTATTAATATTGCGGATCATGTATTCTAATATTATTAATATGATCACCTGGTCGTGGAAGTATGGCGAGGAAGCTGCCAGCACACAGCGGTGAGCCCTGAACTCCTGGCCCTGCACTTGGATGCTCAGGTCACACAGCTGCCCCTCCAGCCTCTGCTGGTTCAGACTCTCCAGCAATGATACCGGCACCTCGGGGAAATCCACATGCACCAGCCTGCCGCTCATACTGGCCTTACTGGGCTGACTGGGGAGGCAGTGACTGGTGCTGCTGCAGCTGGACGAAGACTGATCCATCATCATTGCCAAACTGGGAGAGAGGGAGAGAGAGGGGGCAGGGTTACTGGTGTTACTGGGACTGAAGACTGATCCACCATCATTGCCAGACTGGGAGGGAGAGAGAGAGTTAATGGGATTATAGACTCATCCATCATCATTGCCAAACTGGGAGAGAGAGGGGGCAGGGTTACTGGCGTTATTGGGATTAAAGACTGATCCATCACCACTGCCAGACTGGGAGGGAGATAGAGAGAGCGAGAGTGATCTCAAACTGCAGTTACAATTATTATTTGTTTATTTAGCAGACGCCTTTATCCAAGGCGACTTACAGAGACTAGGGTGTGTGAACTATGCATCAGCTGCAGAGTCACTTACAACTACGTCTCACCCGAAAGACGGAGCACAAGGAGGTTAAGTGACTTGCTCAGGGTCACACAATGAGTCAGTGGCTGAGGCGGGATTTGAACCGGGGACCTCCTGGTTACAAGCCCTTTTCTTTAACCACTGGACCACACAGCCGCCTAAAAATATCACATTATTTTTTACATACAATTACCCATTTATACAGTTGGGTTTTTACTGGAGCAATCTAGGTAGAGTACCTTGCTCAAGGGTACAGCAGCAGTGTCCCCCACCTGGGATTGAACCCTAACCACTACTCCACACTATAATCTAGTTATCTTACACCACAATTATAATAGCATTGTAATACTGTGTATTATGAAACCACAGTGTAATTGGTATGAAACCACAGCGGAAGACTCTATGGCCCACATATGATATGAACATATTTTTGATATTTGATTTAACATCATGTAATCAATGTACCAAACTAATACACATATTTTCTAAACACTAAACTATGACAAATATTTTAAGTTGTGGTGCAACGGTACAGAAATGAACGTGAATTCAGAAACACACGCCTGATATAAGCAAACTGTCAAACACGGGGGTCGGTCGCTGACAGCATCGGCATACTAAAAATAAAATAAAAAAATAAAACATCGTACTGTGAAAGCGACGTATTGACAACCCTCCTCCCCACTCCTGCGCTCTGCTGCTCGCCGTGACAACAGGACTCGAGCTCGGGGAATGTGCTGAACGACAAGGCCTCTGAACACTAAACAGCTCCTTAAAAATGCGAATAGGCGATAACTCGATCAATTCATCGAAACACACAAACCATAGGTACCCAACACCGCACACAAGCTGTATCGTTTGCAGCACAATATTTTAAAGTAAACTATCCCATTTAAAAAATATATATGTGTATATATATACAGATATATAGATGTACAAAGACAAGTAACATGACCGCAAGCAATAAATAATGCACTCAATTCTGCAAAGGTTTTAATTTAAAATATAAACTGAAGAGGTTTTGTATGTAGGTTATGTTATTTGTTTATTTATTAAATTGCAAGCTGCGGACCCCATTATTCAGAATTAGAAACGTAATTTATTTAGAACAACAACGCAACATCCACGCAAGCGGGGGAAAAGAACGCGCAAGAAATAAAACTTACTCATTGGCATGATTGCACTGGGGGCGTTTAAATGCCTCTCGTTCTTTTTAAACATATATATTTATTTTAAGCAAATTAAAACCCCAAACAGTCCATTCTCGTTTGCAAGTCCAGCCATTGTCACGACGTTAAAGGGGCAGGCTAGCTAGCTCACTTACAGCCATTGCACGCAAGGGGAATGTTTATGCCGATACTAAATGAAACCCCTTTTAGGCAGCCTGCACGGTGGCGGCGCACAGGAGGCTGTGAAACTGCATTGCTATGTCGCCCATGTTGGCTCCGGCTGCGGTGTAGTTCACATGCTGCACTGACTCTGTTAGAGCCACAATGGCTTCATTTGCATGCCTCCTCGTCTCTATAACCGGGGCTGTACTGTTTTAACCATTACATCAGACCTGTCAGCTCTCCCTTATTTGCCGGGAACCTCACGTTTTTTGGACACTTCTCCCCGGACCGATTTTCTCTCATAGTTTGTTCAAAACTACTCTTCAACCCGTTTAGGTCAGCAAACGTTTAATTTCCGCAAAAGTCAAATTCTCGTTAACATTTCACGCACTAAAAATCATGGACGTACGGTGTGTGGTTCCTGCAATCACCTGTCTGTTCAGGAACCGGTAAAAAACAAAACAAACAAAAACATATTCTCAGATAATCCCAGGCAACGTTGGAAAAAAAGGCATAATTTCTGTAAGCAATGCAGGACTGATTTTACCCGTGGGACATGGTCAGTACACGAGATCACAAAAATACCAGAAAGCTAGTGACGCTCAGAAAACAAGCACTAAAACATCTTTTGTTACCAAAGGAAAAAAGCAGAGATGAAGAAAGTTACACACGCAGAGACCTTTACATGTTGTGACTAGTTTAGCAATCTGTCGTTGACATGTTCCCTGTCTCACACATTGCAAAGTATTCTGCAGGGAAGTCTAAAAGTCACACCGATAATGAAAGGGGTCTCTATTACATAATCAGTATCAACATTGCGTTAGACATTTAGATCGATTGATAATATGTGTTTATATACATAAAGTTTGTTCATTTAAAAGATAGTTGACAATGAAATGTTACTGACAGTATTATTAGTGATTCGCCGCGTATATGTGCAGGATAATGAACAACATTGCAATACCAAGTTGTTGTGTATATTGGCTTTTTTAATGTATTTATTTATGATGGACTTATTGAATTTACAGGTTTTTTCTTGTTATAAAGTAGGTGTTATAGCGCGTCATTTGAAGACGAGGTCAATGTGCAGTACCAAACTCAGCCTTTAGGTGTGCTGCGTGATGAAAGTAACAACGCCACTGTGCATGCTTTGCTGTCGTGCAGAATCAACTACAGTGGACCTGCTCGCAAAGCAATGGCTGCTGCCAAATCTACAACTAAACTAAAATAAGAACCAGAGAGGCCAACAGAGAATTTGCTTGTGAAGCATCTCGTGTTTGTTTTTCTGTCTGATATTATTCCATTTTAAGAAGAAGTTAGGAGCACCATATCTTAGTATCATTCTATTATTATTTATTTCTTAACAGACGCCCTTATCCAGGGCAACTTACAATTGTTACAAGATATTACATTATTTTTACATACAATTACATTATTTATTTATTACACATTATGTTTACACTCAATTACCCAATTGGGTTTTTACTGGAGCAATCTAGGTAAAGTACCTTGCTCAAGGATACAGCAACAGTGTCCCCCACCTGGGATTGAACCCACGACCCTCTGATCAATAGTCCAGAGCCCTAACCACTACTCCACACTGCTGCCCTATTTTGGTGCAGCAGGTCCTTTTTCTCAGTTTGCACAGTGGCCCCTGCGTGCACACACCTAGCTGATCACTGGCGCATGAACCCCAATGTGACTCGACACACAAGTCCATTTTGCAATGCTTTGTTTCACACAAAGCAACAAGAGCACCCTTAAACAATTCCCAGATCCCCGGGCTGCAGAACAGCGCCCCTACCCCCAACACACTAGAAAATCCCTCCCGGTAATAATGATCTAAAACCCTAATCAATACCCCCCCCCCTCACACCGTACAATAAATACTGTGTCAATTCACTTCTAAACAGCTAAAAAATATGCATGGTCTGGTTACAGGAATAAATACATTACAGAATAAATAAATTACAAAATAAGCAGCTTTAAAAAGGAATATCAAACAGCATGAACCCCAGCCAGACCCTTTTTCCATTAAGGCCACCAATCCAGTTTCCCAGTAGTTCACTCCAGAATGTCCCCCACCTCTCCAAACATAGCCTAACAGTATGCAATATTCAGCTCAGCTGATGTGTGGCCAGTCCTAATTATTCTGCAGTGTGGGTGGTTTTGTCTTGTGTTAGTGTGTGCTCCTGCACTCACTGCAGTGTGGGTGGTTTTGTCTTGTGTTTGTGTGTGCTCCTGCACTCACTGCAGTGTGGGTGGTTTTGTCTTGTGTTTGTGTGTGCTCCTGCACTCACTGCAGTGTGGGTGGTTTTGTCTTGTGTTTGTGTGTGCTCCTGCACTCACTGCAGTGTGGGTGGTTTTGTCTTGTGTTTGTGTGCTCCTGCACTCACTGCAGTGTGGGTGGTTTTGTCTTGTGTTTGTGTGTGCTCCTGCACTCACTGCAGTGTGGGTGGTTTTGTCTTGTGTTTGTGTGCTCCTGCACTCACTGCAGTGTGGGTGGTTTTGTCTTGTGTTTGTGTGCTCCTGCACTCACTGCAGTGTGGGTGGTTTTGTCTTGTGTTTGTGTGTGCTCCTGCACTCACTGCAGTGTGGGTGGTTTTGTCTTGTGTTTGTGTGCTCCTGCACTCACTGCAGTGTGGGTGGTTTTGTCTTGTGTTTGTGTGCTCCTGCACTCACTGCAGTGTGGGTGGTTTTGTCTTGTGTTTGTGTGCTCCTGCACTCACTGCAGTGTGGGTGGTTTTGTCTTGTGTGTGTGTGCTCCTGCACTCACTGCAGTGTGGGTGGTTTTGTCTTGTGTTTGTGTGTGCTCCTGCTCTGATGATTTTTGCAGTGCAGGTGTGTGTCTGTCTTTTTGTTTATTGATAAATTAAATACATAAATACAATAAACAAATATAAAAATAAATAATAAATAAATTAGTGGACAAGCTCCACAGCCAAAAAAGCGAGCACAGGTGTCTGCAAGTAATTCAGCCCCTTTAAAAACATCGCCAGGAGGCACGGGGGCAGGTGCTTCCAGAGAGACACCCTTTATCAAGGCAATGGCAAAGGTGGTGTGGCCATCAGCCATCGTGGCAGCCTCCAAGGTGTAGGGGAAGACATGAGGTGTAGGGGAAGTCTGAGGCTGCTGCCAACACCAAGGTTGAGAGGAGTCTCACATTAGCAGGGATGTTCATCCTCATCGAGCCCCTTGCAGGGCTGGGCAGCAGGGTCATCCTGTCTAATGTACCACCTTTTATACAGCATGCCTTGCTCAAGCCCCATCTGCAGGCCCGAGGGGAGATGAAGACTGCTATCCATCCCATCCCCCTAGGCTTCAAGGACCAGCCGCTCTGACACATAATGTCGTTCCACCACCAGGTTACCATCCACCTGGCGGGGCAGGACGCAGTGGAGGGCAGTCAGTGTTTACTCCTCAGAGGAAGTGCCGTGCTACCACTGCAAGGAGCCCGGGCACCAGAACACGAGGTACCCCAAGCTCAAGCACAGCGTAGACACCTGCGCAGGCACCGCACACCGAGTCCACCTCCACGCCAGGCTTACAGAAGGGGGTAAAATTACACCTGCCCCCCTCCCAACAATATCCGAAAGAGGAAACGGAGAGCGAGCCCTGATAGTGAGCAGGGGAAGGAAGCTGTCAAGGCAGGGGGAAGGATCTTATAATACACATATCTTTATATCTTTCACATCTTTTAAAAGTTTGAATGGCTTTTTTGTTATTAGAGGTCTTTATTACATTTATATAGTGTTCCTTATCTTTTAAAAACATGAAAAAATTAGGTTTTTGGAGAGAGAATTTACATACATGTAGGTGGACTTTGGCCAACAAGATTCACCAGAAAGATTGCATTTTGGTCTGTTTTATTTCATTTTGTTTTTCCAAATAAGATAAAACCCAGATTTAATTTAATTGTATTATTAAACTTCTTATGTATATAATTGGTTAGGTCAGTCCAAAATCTTAGAGTAAGTACAATTCCAGAATAAGTGAATACTGTAAATATCGCAGAAGGAGCAGTTAAGGTCAATGTCAGGTTTGAATTTTTTAAGGTTGTATTTAACTGGGTAACATTTATGAATGATCTTACATGATATTTCCTTAACCTTGTTGGTCAATAAGTATTTATTACATAGTGTCCAGGAGTCGTCCCAGTTTACACCTGCAGTATAAATGTGCTATTCCAGTATGCAACAGCAGAGGGAACAGAGACTATATCCCTTTGAAAAAGAGACCTAATCTCCTCACTGTTATTCTTTTCATGTCCTACAAAAATATCATGGGGTTCTAAAGAGGGTAAAGGGCAGAAGCAGCTTCTGTTGCATTCTGTAAAAGCATCCTCACAACACTAGCAATGGCATCAAAAACAACAGCATGTTCCTTAACTGTGACGGCCAATGCAAATCCAGACACAAACTCCGCAGAACTGAAAAGTTGCCCTGTAGGATTAAGAGATGACTGACCAAACGTATATTCTTATCAAAGCATTTTGAAAAATAAAGACTTATTATTCTATGTAATACCCTTGTTGCTGCAAATGAAATATTTATGAGGTGAAAAGTTTATAAATTAAAGACCAACATAAAAGAATCTGTTTATGAAAGTGTGAACGTTTAACAGGAATGTTGTTAATAGCACAGTTCGACAACAGTATGACATTTAAACCACCTAAATTACTGAAGACATGGGCAGGAATAAAGCTCCAGATTGAGGCTGGGTTCTTAAAAAAATCCATTTAATCCATTTAATTTGAAATGTTTTATTTAGGAAGGAAAAGTCTAAAAAATGTAGATCCCCAGATTTACAATGATTCATTAAAACTGTTTTTTTTTTCATATAGTGGGTCTTGTTTTTCCATATGAAATTAAATAACATTTTGTCAATTCTAGTGCATATTACTTTAGAAACAGCAAGTGGTAATGCAGTAGAAATGAACCTAGACAAACCCTCAGCCTTGAACACCAAACTTCCTCCTGTCAAGGGGAAATCTCTGAAGCCATGAGTTGTTGTTGTTGTGTGTTGATAATGAGTGGGTTCAAGTTTAGAGAAGTTCTTGAAGGTTGTCCATTCCCATAGTAGTATTTATTTATTATTATTATTATTATTATTATTATTATTATTATTATTATTATTTTATTTCTTAGCAGATGCCCTTATCCAGGGCGACTTACAGTCGTAAACAAAAATACATTTCAAGAATCACAGTACAAGTATTAATACAATTAAGAGCAAGATAAATACAAATGACTAGCAAGATAATCCCCAGATACTGTACATTTTCTTTTCCAGGGATGTCATACATCTCAGAATCTGTAGTTATTAACAGGGAGGAGATCACACTTTTGAGCAACAAACCAGAAGCTTTTGAAAAGAAGTATTGTATCAATAGCTTTTGAAACTTGTGTTTTGTCTCCTAAGAAAAGTGTTGAGTCATCCGTTAATTGACGATACTGTTCTTTAGAAGGTCATTATTCCCTAAATAATACCTGCCATGTCAAAAGCACAGTTTAACTATATAAATAAAGACTTCACTCTGAAGGAATTGAAAAGACTTTGTTTTATTCTGCAATAAATAAATAAATAAATAAATAACAGTATAAACTTAGTTGCAGGAAGGATCACTCAAGCAAAAAAAAGAGTGGAAAAATATATCGTTTGCCTCCCCTGTGCTCTGTGGGTTAGGGGTGCCTATGGTCTCAATCAGGTTACAGGTCAACAGGAGAACAATATACTAAAAGGTCACAAGTCATCAAGTACGTGCGAAAACATTACAGTCCTCCCCCCCCGATGTTTTTGGCATTTCTACATGAATCATAGGAATGGACCTGGGAGAGGCCATTTTGATGGAATTCCATCTGCAGACGGAGCACTTTCATCCATATATATATACAGCCCACCCCACACACACACACACACACACACACCTCCACACACACACACACCCACACACACCTCCACCCCCACACACACACACCTCCACACACACACCCCCACACACCTCCACCCCCACACACACACACCCCCACACCCCCACACACACACACCCCCACACACCCCACACCCCCACACACACCCCCACACACACACCCTCCACACACACACACACCACACACACACACACACCTCCACCCCCACACACACACACACCCACACTGACAGTGACACACACCACACACACCCTCCACCCCCACACACACACCTTCCACACACACACCCTCCACGCACCCCACACACACACACACTGACACTGACACACACCCACACCACATTAAAGAAGCCTGGTATTGAATAAAATGATCTCTGCAAAAAGAGTTACAAGAGTACATTTACAGACTGCAGCTCATCCAATAACAAAAATATCACAGTGTAGGGATGAAATAATAAACAGAGCCCAGAAGTGTGGTTCAAACGTGATGTATTTACAATATTTACAAGAGTGACAAACAGCCAACAAGAGAGAGCGAGACGAGAAAAACAAACACAGTAACAGGATGAGGAGCTGCTGCAGCGCCGGCCGCGTCCGTCTTCGTCTGATGCGCAGCGTTCCGTTTTGGCACCTCTGTGTTTTTCCAGCCCTGCTTACCCAGGCTGTCCTGAAGGATCCTGGTCACAGAAAAAAAAAAGTTACATGTCAGTACTCGTGTCTTCTTTCTGCATATCTTTATGAGCTGTCGCAGTTCCCTTTATACTCCTAACCCCTCCTCATCAATCCCATTCTGACCAGTCATTAATCAATTGGTTAATTACTTAACCTTGGGGTTGATGTGTTGGAAACTGTAGTGCATCAAGCTCAACTCACTATGTGCCCTGTTTTAAATGAAGCACAAACTTTGCCCCCCAGCCTTTCTAACATATATAAAACGACCAGAAACTCAACAGAACAACAAATGACACAGAACAACAACAGATCACAGGAAGAGCAATTTCCACAGCTGTGCAGAACCTCTTTTTAATTTTACCGTTTACACACCACTTGGAGTTGAACCGAGTGATTCTGGAGCAGCAACACAGGATCTCCCTTTCTTCTCCTGTTCTCCATGATAAACGAGTCGTGGTGTGAGCCAGGGTACTTGGCAACGGCATCCATGAAAACACACTGAGCATCACATCAAACTTGCACAGTTAAACAGTGATGATGTTTTCTGTTTGGGAAAGCAACTGCATTCCTTGAATCTGAAGATATTGCAATATGTGTGCAATCTATTACACCGAGCACGTTTGGGAAGCCAGTCAACTGATCATATTTGTGTTTGGTTTCATTTTGTTCCACATCCCCATTTGGAAATATGATATACTCCCTTGCCCTATGGAAAAGTGCAAGCCTTGCCCATATCCAACCTGTATCTACCCGAGTTAGATCTGACGGGGATGAACTATTCTGGGTTCAAGTAGGGTCGTTTCTCCTCCTCCCTTCCCTCTCATGTTACAGTTTCATATTCCCCATTGCAGATTTCAGCTCAGCAGCTCTGTCAGCGGTCGCAGTTTCAATAAGACACGAGAGGGGTCATGTCTTAATTAGCGAGTGTATTATGGTGTACTAAGTGGGCACTTCAGAGTTTTGCACCTTTTGAAAATAAGATGTTATAAGATAAGCAAAACAGAACTAATTACGGACTTCAATTGCTTAACAAGCTGTACCATGAGTGCATTTTCATAAAGCAGACAGTCTGAAATGCCATTGCGCAGCGGAGTTCTAGGACATCTGAAAATACAGTTCGTCACCTATCTGGTGTTGCAAAGGTGTTTTGCGACCTGTTTTTCACTTTGTCCCTTTTGAAAATCAGGCTGTTTATGTCTTCCTTGCTTCAAACCGCTTGCTGTTGCGGTTGTGAATTATCTGTACAGAATTCAAGTGTCCTCTCAGCCTAATCCAGTCCAGATGACCTCGCCCTGGTCATCTAGCTCCGTGGTCACACAGGTCAGTATGGCTGCCAGGAAAGGGGCCCTTTTCTCAAGACACAGAGCTTGCATTATTTAAGAACATAAGAAAGTTTACAAACGAGAGGAGGCCATTCAGCCCATCTTGCTCGTTAGTAGCTTATTGATCCCAGAATCTCATCAAGCAGCTTCTTGAAGGATCCCAGGGTGTCAGCTTCAACAACATTACTGGGGAGTTGGTTCCAGACCCTCACAATTCTCTGTGTAAAAAAAGTGCCTCCTATTTTCTGTTCTGAATGCTCCTTTATCTAATCTCCATTTGTGACCCCTGGTCCTTGTTTCTTTTTTTCAGGTCAAAAAAGTCCCCTGGGTGGACATTGTCTATACCTTTTAGGATTTTGAATGCTTGAATCAGATCGCCGCGCAGTCTTCTTTGTTCAAGACTGAATAGATTCAGTTCTTTTAGCCTGTCTGCATACGACATGCCTTTTAAACCCGGGATAATTCTGGTTGCTTTTAGTCCATTTACAATCTGAATACACTTTCAGGTATTACTATCATACTCAGGCAATATGCACCACAACATATGGACTCAGAATCAGAGTAAGACCACACACAGACCCAGCCCCCTCCCCCTGCCCTGGCAACTATCCACCAATAGGGTGCGAGGTTTTATTTTCAAGGGGAAATAATACCAAGCAACACACACGCACGCACGCACGCACGCACACATTAGATCTGACAGCAGCTGTCTGTTCATCTGCAACTATCCCAATACAAACACATGCCAGTTGCATCCTGGCTTTGATATATCTTACCATCACAATCCGTGGCTGATTAACAATAGGCCCACACTGGGAAGAGGCTCATTCCTTTTTTCACGTGTACACGTTGCGATACGTTGTCATCTGCAGTATGTATTTGAAGACTGTGATAGCTTTAAGCAAACTGTATTTGAAAGGTGTACACATTTGAGGCACGCTGTATCATCTTAATGAGACAATCACGCTGTCACGATCCCGGATGTTTTTTCTTGTTTTTTACACGCGTGACATCACTGCGTCCGTCAGCTACGTCAGTAACCTGACAGGTGACTGAAATCTGATATTCACTTCATTCTTTTATTGATTTTTTTGTGTGGAAAAAATAAATCAAACTAAAAAACGCTTACTAGTTATTACTGTTGCTTTGCGCTTCTTATGTTTTTTATTTGATTAAAGGTATTTTTCACATTTAAAAAGGAGCTTTATGTGCTCCAGTTATTGAAGAAAGACCTACTGTTATGCATTGAATCTGCGATGCTAAACTCCTTAAGACTTCTCCAGTTTAACAGAAACTTTTGCTACCACAAAGGCACGCTGAAAACCTATTAGGCCTATGTAACTGATATGAGAAATATCGTCATATTCTCAAGCTGTATCTCCATTAATTGAATATTACATTGTTAAACTTTGCTGATTCAATAAAATGGTTGAATTGGCGATCTGTCTGAATAATGGGGAAAACAAATGGAACACGTGAAAATGGGTGCCCACAAATTAACACACACACACACACACACACACACACACACATTCGCGCTTTAAACACACGACTTGCAGAACTGCGGATACAAGCCTGTATAATCAAGTGGCAAATCCGAACCTTAAAATCATGATTTTGTTCCACGAGTCAGTACGTGACACTAGCGTGAAACATAACGCTACAAAGACTAACGAGGCAGTTTGTCAAGCCAGGGCAAGAAATTGAGTTTTACGTCCATCTCGAGAGATGTAACCGTACCTCATTTATAGTGAAGATCGATGCATCTTGTTTTTTTTGAAGCAAAGCGCGCAATCACGTGATCGTACCAGTCGGGCTGCTTCTCCAGGAAAGTCAGCAGTTTTGTTTCAATGGATATGGTGGCTCTCGCACTCAGGTGATCCTGCTCCACAGCGCTCCTCAAGTATGCATTGATGCGCTCAAGACAAGAGAAGCTGCTTTCTCCACTAACTGCTGTTGCCGGTATGGTGGCAATTAAGCAGAAAAAGCGGTACACTTCAGCCAGCACCTCACAGAGCCCCGTTTCATTGATTAAAAGCAGGATGTCGCTGACAGAACGGTTCTGAAACTGATCGTCTCTGAAGACGACACCAAACTCGCTCTTGAGACGATCTAAATCAAAGTAGCTGCCGTAAGAGTCGGCGAGGGAGCTAAATGCGTCTGTGGGGAACTGCTTGCTGAAAGCCGGAAACCTTGAGGAGTCCGACAGCGCGAGAAACTGCAGGGCTTTGACGTCTGCAAACCTCAGCAAAATCTGAACGAGGATGTTATCAATGACGTCATTGTACAGCAGGAAATGCGTGTTCTGACCGTCTGTAGGGGGTTCGTCTTCCAGTTTCACTCTTGGCTGCTTTGGGGGTGCAGGTGAGTCAGAAAGGGCAGTGGCTGCAGATTTAAAGACCTCTCTGAAGTGCTCCTCTTTACGCAGGTCCCCAATCATTGTGACTGTTAAATGAACTTGCGAATTGCAGTAATTTACATCAGCAGCATTTTTCTGAAGAACATCGCAGAGCCCGTCAGTAATGCTGAAGATGCTACGGTAGCAGTACAACAGGAAGATAAACTGGAAGTCGTTTAGTTTTGCAAGAAATCCTGCAGCCTGTCGCCGACATCCTCCGTCCCAACCGCTGCCATCGACAATCTCCTGAAACACTTGGCACAGTTTCTCTCTTTCCGAGGCAATGGCATGCAGGACTGTGCTGTTGGGTGTCCATCGAGCTGCACACAGGGAAGGTATCCTGCCCACAATTCGGTCCAGCAGCTCCGTGCATTTGCTCGAGCGCGTAAAGAATGCGGGGAAGCCTTGCAAAGTTGCAAAAAAGCAACGCGTTTGTTGAATACACTGCGCCCCTTGCTGGAGGATGAGATTCAATCTGTGGTTCAAACAGTGCACTAACAGCGCCTGTGGAGCATCCTTTTTAATGAGGGCTTGAAGACCTCCCAGCTCCCCAGCCAGCACTGCAGCGCCGTCATACGACTGAGACACAAGCTTTCTTTTGTAGTCATATTTCGAGATCTCTGAATCCACAACCTGCTTCAAAGCAACTGCGGTTCGATCTGCGCCGACTTCTTGAAAACCCATAAACCTTTCCTGTGTGTTCCCCTTCCTGTCCACGTAGCGTAACGTGAGTGCAAGCTGTGCAAACTGAGACAGGTCAGCTGTTCCGTCTACCTCGCAAGCAAAAAAGCTACACTCCTCAACCTCGCGGTCAATGCACGACGCCATTTCCTCAGCCACACATTCCGTCAGTTCGTTTTGAATCGTCTTGGACAGGTCGGAGAAAACGGATGCGTTTTTCTGCCAGTAAAATTTCAACTCCTGGTCGTGACGAAAAAAATAACTGACAAGTTCTGTGAAATGACGCTGGTGGCCGGACTCCTGCGTCTCACGGTGGCCCCGGGATGCAAATTCTTGACGGGATAAAACCACTGAGATGTCAATCAGTCGCTTCAAAATCTCCCTGTTTTTCCTGACTTTCTCGTTGTGCTCTAAGACAGCAAGGCGCCTCTGCTCACACAGCCGCGCGTCTCCAGGAGCGCCTGCATGCTCGAAGCGTTTCAGGGAAACCTCATTTTTGATGTGCTCATGGGATGACCTGTGTAATG
>CM060278.1:4642077-4659577 GCA_030684275.1 Acipenser oxyrinchus oxyrinchus | reverse complement strand
GAATTTGTGGCATTATAAAAGCAAAGCAGTCTATATGTAAAACTGTGATTACATTACAGATAAACTAATGAATGCTGTAACGAAACTGTAATAGCTGGCAGGATATATATATATATATATATATATATATATATATATATATATATATATATATATATATATATCAATTACTGTAAAATAAAACGATTATAGATATATGCTATTTGAACGAAAAAAGCAGATCACCACAGAAAGACAATTCTTACATTCGTGCATAACATGACAATGTATATAAAGTAATAGTCACCCATAGTTTATTACATGAATACAGCAAAATACCACATTATACTTGAATTGAAAGGTTTTGAAAAGCATCTCTCTCTCTCTCTCTCTCTGATCACAATGCGTCCAAGCGTTCCCACTCGTGTTGACGTCATATTCCTGTGACACACAAGGACCAATCAAAACGCGAGGCTGTTGTGCGGTTCCATCCCAAACAACCGGGCCTGTGCCATTCCTGGAATATAATCAGCCCTTTGAGAGGTACGTGAGCGCACAAAAAATACAAAATAAGAAGTTACTGTTGTACAATACGCAAATGCGTACCGCCACAGGAAAGCATATATAATGAAAGCACTGCCGATGTTCAAGGTTTATAAACAAGCGACAGGAAAGCATATATAATGAAAGCACTGCCGATGTTCAAGGTTTATAAACAAGCGACAGGAAAGCATATATAATGAAAGCACTGCCGATGTTCAAGGTTTATAAACAAGCGACAGGAAAGCATATATAATGAAAGCACTGCCGATGTTCAAGGTTTATAAACACGCGACAGGAAAGCATATATAATGAAAGCACTGCCGATGTTCAAGGTTTATAAACAAGCGACAGGAAAGCATATATAATGAAAGCACTGCCGATGTTCAAGGTTTATAAACAAGCGACAGGAAAGCATATATAATGAAAGCACTGCCGATGTTCAAGGTTTATAAACACGCGACAGGAAAGCATATATAATGAAAGCACTGCCGATGTTCAAGGTTTATAAACAAGCGACAGGAAAGCATATATAATGAAAGCACTGCCGATGTTCAAGGTTTATAAACAAGCGACAGGAAAGCATATATAATGAAAGCACTGCCGATGTTCAAGGTTTATAAACAAGCGACAGGAAAGCATATATAATGAAAGCACTGCCGATGTTCAAGGTTTATAAACAAGCGACAGGAAAGCATATATAATGAAAGCACTGCCGATGTTCAAGGTTTATAAACAAGCGACAGGAAAGCATATATAATGAAAGCACTGCCGATGTTCAAGGTTTATAAACAAGCGACAGGAAAGCATATATAATGAAAGCACTGCCGATGTTCAAGGTTTATAAACAAGCGACAGGAAAGCATATATAATGAAAGCACTGCCGATGTTCAAGGTTTATAAACAAGCGACAGGAAAGCATATATAATGAAAGCACTGCCGATGTTCAAGGTTTATAAACAAGCGACAGGAAAGCATATATAATGAAAGCACTGCCGATGTTCAAGGTTTATAAACAAGCGACAGGAAAGCATATATAATGAAAGCACTGCCGATGTTCAAGGTTTATAAACAAGCGACAGGAAAGCATATATAATGAAAGCACTGCCGATGTTCAAGGTTTATAAACACGCGACAGGAAAGCATATATAATGAAAGCACTGCCGATGTTCAAGGTTTATAAACAAGCGACAGGAAAGCATATATAATGAAAGCACTGCCGATGTTCAAGGTTTATAAACAAGCGACAGGAAAGCATATATAATGAAAGCACTGCCGATGTTCAAGGTTTATAAACAAGCGACAGGAAAGCATATATAATGAAAGCACTGCCGATGTTCAAGGTTTATAAACAAGCGACAGGAAAGCATATATAATGAAAGCACTGCCGATGTTCAAGGTTTATAAACAAGCGACAGGAAAGCATATATAATGAAAGCACTGCCGATGTTCAAGGTTTATAAACAAGCGACAGGAAAGCATATATAATGAAAGCACTGCCGATGTTCAAGGTTTATAAACAAGCGACAGGAAAGCATATATAATGAAAGCACTGCCGATGTTCAAGGTTTATAAACAAGCGACAGGAAAGCATATATAATGAAAGCACTGCCGATGTTCAAGGTTTATAAACAAGCGACAGGAAAGCATATATAATGAAAGCACTGCCGATGTTCAAGGTTTATAAACAAGCGACAGGAAAGCATATATAATGAAAGCACTGCCGATGTTCAAGGTTTATAAACAAGCGACAGGAAAGCATATATAATGAAAGCACTGCCGATGTTCAAGGTTTATAAACAAGCGACAGGAAAGCATATATAATGAAAGCACTGCCGATGTTCAAGGTTTATAAACAAGCGACAGGAAAGCATATATAATGAAAGCACTGCCGATGTTCAAGGTTTATAAACAAGCGACAGGAAAGCATATATAATGAAAGCACTGCCGATGTTCAAGGTTTATAAACAAGCGACAGGAAAGCATATATAATGAAAGCACTGCCGATGTTCAAGGTTTATAAACAAGCGACAGGAAAGCATATATAATGAAAGCACTGCCGATGTTCAAGGTTTATAAACAAGCGACAGGAAAGCATATATAATGAAAGCACTGCCGATGTTCAAGGTTTATAAACAAGCGACAGGAAAGCATATATAATGAAAGCACTGCCGATGTTCAAGGTTTATAAACAAGCGACAGGAAAGCATATATAATGAAAGCACTGCCGATGTTCAAGGTTTATAAACAAGCGACAGGAAAGCATATATAATGAAAGCACTGCCGATGTTCAAGGTTTATAAACAAGCGACAGGAAAGCATATATAATGAAAGCACTGCCGATGTTCAAGGTTTATAAACAAGCGACAGGAAAGCATATATAATGAAAGCACTGCCGATGTTCAAGGTTTATAAACAAGCGACAGGAAAGCATATATAATGAAAGCACTGCCGATGTTCAAGGTTTATAAACAAGCGACAGGAAAGCATATATAATGAAAGCACTGCCGATGTTCAAGGTTTATAAACAAGCGACAGGAAAGCATATATAATGAAAGCACTGCCGATGTTCAAGGTTTATAAACAAGCGACAGGAAAGCATATATAATGAAAGCACTGCCGATGTTCAAGGTTTATAAACAAGCGACAGGAAAGCATATATAATGAAAGCACTGCCGATGTTCAAGGTTTATAAACAAGCGACAGGAAAGCATATATAATGAAAGCACTGCCGATGTTCAAGGTTTATAAACAAGCGACAGGAAAGCATATATAATGAAAGCACTGCCGATGTTCAAGGTTTATAAACAAGCGACAGGAAAGCATATATAATGAAAGCACTGCCGATGTTCAAGGTTTATAAACAAGCGACAGGAAAGCATATATAATGAAAGCACTGCCGATGTTCAAGGTTTATAAACACGCGACAGGAAAGCATATATAATGAAAGCACTGCCGATGTTCAAGGTTTATAAACAAGCGACAGGAAAGCATATATAATGAAAGCACTGCCGATGTTCAAGGTTTATAAACAAGCGACAGGAAAGCATATATAATGAAAGCACTGCCGATGTTCAAGGTTTATAAACAAGCGACAGGAAAGCATATATAATGAAAGCACTGCCGATGTTCAAGGTTTATAAACAAGCGACAGGAAAGCATATATAATGAAAGCACTGCCGATGTTCAAGGTTTATAAACAAGCGACAGGAAAGCATATATAATGAAAGCACTGCCGATGTTCAAGGTTTATAAACAAGCGACAGGAAAGCATATATAATGAAAGCACTGCCGATGTTCAAGGTTTATAAACAAGCGACAGGAAAGCATATATAATGAAAGCACTGCCGATGTTCAAGGTTTATAAACAAGCGACAGGAAAGCATATATAATGAAAGCACTGCCGATGTTCAAGGTTTATAAACAAGCGACAGGAAAGCATATATAATGAAAGCACTGCCGATGTTCAAGGTTTATAAACAAGCGACAGGAAAGCATATATAATGAAAGCACTGCCGATGTTCAAGGTTTATAAACAAGCGACAGGAAAGCATATATAATGAAAGCACTGCCGATGTTCAAGGTTTATAAACAAGCGACAGGAAAGCATATATAATGAAAGCACTGCCGATGTTCAAGGTTTATAAACAAGCGACAGGAAAGCATATATAATGAAAGCACTGCCGATGTTCAAGGTTTATAAACAAGCGACAGGAAAGCATATATAATGAAAGCACTGCCGATGTTCAAGGTTTATAAACAAGCGACAGGAAAGCATATATAATGAAAGCACTGCCGATGTTCAAGGTTTATAAACAAGCGACAGGAAAGCATATATAATGAAAGCACTGCCGATGTTCAAGGTTTATAAACAAGCGACAGGAAAGCATATATAATGAAAGCACTGCCGATGTTCAAGGTTTATAAACAAGCGACAGGAAAGCATATATAATGAAAGCACTGCCGATGTTCAAGGTTTATAAACAAGCGACAGGAAAGCATATATAATGAAAGCACTGCCGATGTTCAAGGTTTATAAACAAGCGACAGGAAAGCATATATAATGAAAGCACTGCCGATGTTCAAGGTTTATAAACAAGCGACAGGAAAGCATATATAATGAAAGCACTGCCGATGTTCAAGGTTTATAAACAAGCGACAGGAAAGCATATATAATGAAAGCACTGCCGATGTTCAAGGTTTATAAACAAGCGACAGGAAAGCATATATAATGAAAGCACTGCCGATGTTCAAGGTTTATAAACAAGCGACAGGAAAGCATATATAATGAAAGCACTGCCGATGTTCAAGGTTTATAAACAAGCGACAGGAAAGCATATATAATGAAAGCACTGCCGATGTTCAAGGTTTATAAACAAGCGACAGGAAAGCATATATAATGAAAGCACTGCCGATGTTCAAGGTTTATAAACAAGCGACAGGAAAGCATATATAATGAAAGCACTGCCGATGTTCAAGGTTTATAAACAAGCGACAGGAAAGCATATATAATGAAAGCACTGCCGATGTTCAAGGTTTATAAACACGCTCACGCAGCCCGCCCCAAAACAAAAAATATTTTGGTATGAACATTTTTCGTCAGCACTGCACTTCCATTACCTGCCTCTTGTGACCCAGTCAGTTCCTGTAACGTTTAAAGAGGCGCTTGCAGCCATTTAAAGACCCGGCGTCGTTTATCAAACTGCAAGGGATTAAGAAATACAAACTAAACAAGAAAAACAACAACCCAACAACCCAGCACCACACACGACTGAACCATTCCGAGTGTTATTATTATTATTATTATTTAAATGCTGTTGCACATCCGTTTACAAGGATTGGACGATACAAAAAGTAAGTTAATTAATTTTTTATTTGTATTTAAGTTGTTTTGTGACGCACGGGTTTGGGAGACTCATTCAATTGAACAAATTCACTAAAATGCACCGGGAAGTGAATACAACATTAGGTAACGATGTCCGCTATACTCAGCAGTGTCGGTATTTCAGTGTTGTGTGATAAACATTTTTATGAACACATTTTTATTTATTTTTTGCGCTTTATCAGGGAATTCGGTGAGCACACATTCCTCCTTATATCCTTCGGTACAATCAGTCCATTTAGGATTCAATCAGTGAAAACAAACTGTATATTAACAGGGAGATTGCCTTCCTCCCAGGAAAACAAGACGAAACCTAATCTGAACTGTCCTTTATTCAGTGTGTGGAGTAGTGGTTAGGGCTCTGGACTCTTGACTGGAGGGTCGTGGGTTCAATCCCATGTGGGGGACACTGCTGCTGTACCCTTGGACAAGGTACTTTACCTAGATTGCTCCAGTAAATAAAATAAATTGCAAAAACTAAACAGACGTTTTTTTTTATCAAACCTTTAAATGAGGTGTCTTTGTAGAATTGAAAATTCTAGAAATGCAGTTATTTTTCTTGGTCATCAAACAAGAAAGAAGAGCATGTCTCTTATTATTCCTTTAATTATTATTAATCACTTTGAGTAAAACCAGCACAACGCGCACAAAAACATGACTCTTAAATCCTAATTGCTGAACACTGTGCAACTAAAACGTCCAGCCGTTACCTCTCACGCTACTCTGTGCAACCAAATACAACTTGCACAATCGGACCGCAGTTTGGGAACCTCTGCTGTAGCGCGCTAGTACCCCCTGCAGTCCTGGACAGTAATGACTTGCACACGACAGAGATGATTGCCAGCCCAGGAGTCCAATGAGTGTTTCCCATGGGTGATTCTGGGCGGGGGAATAGGAAAACGACTCGCAGGGCTGAAGGGTTAGAGTCAGAGTTATTACAGGCAGGGTTTTTGAGAGTAGAGCGGGTCACTGCTGTACACTATTTAAGGGGATAAAATAGTTATTGAATTGAAAGTAATGTGACCTAGGAGTTTATGTTGACTCAGAAATGTCTTCATCTAGACAATGTGGGGAAGCTATAAAAAAGGCCAACAAGATGCTCAGATATATTGTGAGAAGTGTTGAATTTAAATCAAGGGAAGCAATGTTAAAACTCTACAATGCATTAGTAAGACCTCACCTAGAATATTGTGTTCATTTCTGGTCACCTTGTTACAAAAAGGATATTGCTGCTCTACAAAGAGTGCAAAGAAGAGCAACCAGAATTATCCCGGGTTTAAAAGGCATGTCGTATGCAGACAGACTAAAAGAATTGAACCTATTCAGTCTTGAAGAAAGATGACTACGCAGTGATCTGATTCAAACATTCAAAATCCTAAAAGGTATAGACAATGTCGACCCAGGGGACTTTTCTGACCTGAAAAAGAAACAAGGGCTAGGGGTCGCAAATGGAGATTAGATAAAGGGGCATTGAGAACAGAAAATAGGAGGCACTTTTTTACACAGAGAATTGTGAGGGTCTGAAACCAACTCCTCAGTAATGTTGTTGAAGCTGACACCCTGGGATCCTTCAAGTAGCTGCTTGATGAGATTCTGGGACCAATAAGCTACTAACAACCAAACGAGCAAGATGGGCTGAATGGCCTCCTCTCGTTTATAAACTTTCTTATGTTCATTCATTCCTTCACAGCTACCAAGTGCAGCTGGTTAGTGTCAGTGCACGGCACAGTGAGTCAGAAGCGAAAAGTTTGTTCTTGTTCAATTGGCTTTAAAGCTCAGGTTATTAAGTTGGTGCTTCAATTAGGTGAGGTGGTGTGTGATTAGTACCAGGGAGTGTGGTTAATTTGAATAGAGTTTGATTTGCAATTTGATTGGTCTCCATACAGCCTCCTGTAGTGGTGTGATCCCATTGAAGTGTGTGAAAGTATTGTTTGGGTTTTTTTTGTCTCTAGCGCAGTTAGCAGCTGTTGCCTGTTCCCTTGCAAAGTGAGGTTGGAACCATAAGGTGGCACTGTGGTACTGCTACAGAGCACAACCTAATACCAGCAATGGTAAGGTTGGCAGGTCGTAGCGCACATGCAGGTGCTCCAAATAATAGTGCAAACAAAAGGCACAAAGAAAAAGGGAAAATAAAACTACAAATAAAAGGTGCTGCTTTGTGCAGCATCCCCCATTGCCTCTAAACCAGTCAGCTCGGGTCTCCAGCCTACACTGAGGTATTCCTTCACAATACTCTGTGGGTGGCCCAGGTATCCCCCTAACTCTGCACGTCCCCTCGGTATGTAAATGCAAACAGTTATGGCAGCTTTCGGCTGTCTTCTTTAGACACTGCCTTTCTGTTTTTTTTTTGTGCTTGTTTTTTTACAATTCAAGTTCATGAACAGAACTCCTGCTGTCGTTCTTCCTGAATGGGCCGGGCCACTGACAACAAAACATTCCCAACCACTCAGAGAGAGGGAGAGACCACACCCCTCACCCACCTCTGCGTGTCATCACCATGACTGACAGGCGGATCTTACAAGGCTACCTGCAGAACCACGCATGCGCCAGACAGTCAGCACAGATCTCCCCTGTTACAGGCATAAAAAGTCATTTTTTTTTTTAAAGCATGATCTCTTGGAAAGCCTGTGAGTCAGGGACATTTTGTATTGTAAAGAAAAGGCAAATGTTTTATTTTTATTTTTTATTCACTCCTTTTTTTATGGGTACCATTGATTCAGGCAAGCTGCTTATATATTTAACCCTTATATATGCCTTGTTTTCATCAGGCATTGAGGTTCTACTTAAGCAATTTACAACTGCAAATTAAATGGTTTAATTATTTTTCCTCAAGTTAGTTTAATGTAAAAATCTAAATATGGCTTTTGTAAATTGTTTAGTAAAAATCAAGCTGAAATAAACTGTTCACTACTTGTTTCCAGCATACAGAATCTATTTGACTAGTATTAAAGTGTGTGGAGGGCTGTACAGCAGGACTTGGCTAGTAAATGGCAATCTCTGATCAATACATTTTTGTTGCTGGCTATCCTAAGGAGTGTATTGTGAAGAGGTGTCGAGCCTGGCATTACCCAAGTTATTTTTACCTCGACAGATTTCAAGGTCATCACCACTCAGTTAACTGTAATAATAACTAAATAATAACTAAAATTATATTTAGTTAACTGTAATAGCTATAACTAAAATTAAACTATAACTAAAAAAAAAATAACTAAAAAACACTGGTTGCAGGTAAATGTAAGGACAAGATTAAAGTGAAGCAAAAGAGAAGCTGCTGTGATCAGTATTAAAGGTAATTCTGTTGTTTCAGTATGACCTTACATAACTCACCAGAGAATAAATCAAGCTTCATCTTCTCTTCCTTTGCAATGAGATTGTTTCTCTCCAGCTCTTCTAACAACTCGGTAAGTTCAGTTAAATAGTAAATATATTACACATAGTAAAACGACGTCAATAAGGTTTGTATTTTGAGAGGCATAACACCGTGCTAACCATTAGAAAACACATAATATGCAAAAAGAAGAAAAAATGAAAAACATACGTACCTGTAGCTGTGAAGTGGCTTTGAAACACTGCACTTCTACCAAGGCAAGATGCCGTCTCTATTTACACAACAAAATGACGTCCTATCTAAGCCTTCTCTATCTATGAGCTGGAGTCTCCTGTGGTTTCTCACGCTGCTGTTGGAAAGAAAGTTGCCATGTCAGCATCGCAGGTGCCTCGCCTTCTGATAAGATGCGATTTCATTCTTTTTCATTTCATTTAGAAATAAAAGAACAGCGATTTAATTTTGTTTATGAATAAAAAAAAACAATGGACTTGTATTTTAAATTATGTATTTAACATGTACAGTAATCCTAATGGTATTTCATTATTTTTCTTTTCATTTAGAAACAAAACAGTGTGACTCAGGTCGTCTCAAATGCCTCTCGTTTAATTGGGACAGCCGCTTATTGTGGATATTTGTACTTCTCCCCAGCCCCTTGAATGGCCTTATGGCCTTAGTAACACTGTATTTAGGTAAAAATTTTTTTTTTTTTTGGCAGCTATTAAACAGAATCCCGTGTGCTGCCATGGACAGTGTGGAGATGGACTCTGTCCAGATTAAAGAGGAGTTCCCTGAACTTGAACTGGTCCCCATTAGAGTGGAGTTCTCTGGGCTGGCTTCCCTCCCCATTAAACAGGAGCTCTGTGAGATGCAATGTGACAGCAGTCAGCCAGAGGTCTCTGAGATTAAAGCTGAGCACAATGAATTGGAGATCCCCCAGACAGAAGAACCCCATCCTGTTAAACAAGAAGAGGGGCTGGAAACTGTCCGTATTAAACAGGAGCCCCCTGAAGTAGAGTTTGACCACATGGAACCAGAGAAGGAAGAATCCGAGGACTTCAAACCAAACATCCCTGAGCTGGAGCCTGTACGCCTGCGGGAGTGTAGCGTGGTGCTGGAGAGAATCTGCGTGAGAGAGCAAGGCGCTGGAGAGCAAGACTCTCCCAACAGCATGCAAGGAGGTGGAAAGGAAGACGGGCGATCCCATTCAGAATGCAGTCTAGCAGGTGAGTGACTCCCAGTAGCTGTGACATTGTCATTCTAGATTGCGTGATATCCACAGTGTGGTTGAGAGGGAGGGAGCATATTGGTTAGATTACTAGGTATTTGTTTTTCCTGTACCACTCCAAACTGACTCACTACTGGTGAACTTAAGTTATAGTATAGTCTATTTTTTGTGTATGTGTTTGGGAGGGGTTATTATACCAAAGAGGAGAAAAACTAAAGTACTGTATATATCATTATAAATGTTCAGTGTAACAATATATGAATATTATTGTGAATGTGTTAAGTAATGCTATTGAAAAATTGTAGCGTGTGTTAGGGGAAATAGACCTGAAACATTACAGGAGAACTTTGAAGGCAGATTTTGATCCCAGGGCTCGGTTTCACCAGCATCAGGCTTTACTGACTGCTTTTACACATAAAGTAAAGGCTTTCAGTTTAACTTTGCATTTTTAAACCGGTGTAACCCTGTGCAAGCCCACAGCTGAAATTCACATGCTTTAATCCACTCCACCACCCAGCCACATGCCATAAGCCTACAAGCAGTCCCTCTTACTTTCTTTTCTGTTCATATTTTCCAGGTTCCAGTCCAGCAGCTAAAGCGAGGGCGGGCGGTGGAGAATATCCTGACTGTGGGAAAGGTTTCACCCAGTTAGGGCATTTTAAAAGGCACCAGCGAACTCACACAGGAAAGAAACCGTATCACTGCACTGACTGTGGGAAGAGTTTCAGTCACTTAGCACACCTTGAAAGACACCAGCGAATTCACAAAGGAGAGAAACCATATCGCTGCTCTGTCTGTGGGAAGAGTTTCAGTCAGTCAGGAAACCTGAAAGCACACCAGCGAATTCACACAGGAGAGAAACCGTATCGCTGCTCTGACTGTGGGAAGAGTTTCAGTCACTTAGCACACCTTGAAAGACACCAGCGAATTCACAAAGGAGAGAAACCGTATCGCTGCTCTGTCTGTAGGAAGAGTTTCAGTCAGTCAGGAAACCTGAAAGCACACCAGCGAATTCACACAGGAGAGAAACCGTATCGCTGCTCTGACTGTGGGAAGAGTTTCAGTCATTCAAACAGCCTTGTTTCACACCAGCGAATTCACACAGGAGAGAAACCGTATCGCTGCTCTGAGTGTGGGAAGAGTTTCAGTAAGTCAGGAAATCTGAAAGCACACCAGCGAACTCACACAGAAGAGAAACCGTATCACTGCGGTGACTGTGGGAAGAGTTTCGGTCACTCAAACAGCCTTGTTTCACACCAGCGAATTCACACAGGAGAGAAACCGTATCACTGCTCTTACTGTGCGAAGAGTTTCAGTAAGTCAGGAAACCTGAAAGCACACCAGCGAACTCACACAGAAGAGAAACCGTATCGCTGCTCTGACTGTGGGAAGAGTTTCAGTCACTCAAACAGCCTTGTGTCACACCAGCGAATTCACACAGGAGAGAAACCGTATCACTGCTCTGACTGTGGGAAGAGTTTCAGTCACTCAAACAGCCTTGTTTACCACCAGCAAATTCACAGAGGAGAGAAACCATTTTGCTGCTCATACTGTGTGAAGTGTTTCAGTCAGTTAGGAACCCTGAAAATACATCAGCGAATTCACACAGGAGAGAAACCGTATCGCTGTTCTGACTGTGGGGAGAGTTTCAGTCGGTCAAGTGGCCTTGTTTCACACCAGCGAGTTCACAGAGGAGAGAAACCAAATTGCTGCTCTGACTGTGGGAAGAGTTTCAATGGGACACAATGCTGTTGTGCATTATGGATCCCTGTGTAATTAATTTATTTGTGCATCACTCTTAAGAGTATGCATTTTAAATGGTAAAAGTGTGCTTCAGCTCTCTTGCACTGTGATTGTGTCAGAAAGTGGGTGGAGACGCGGACACGTCACAAGAGGCTTCTCTGCTGTCAGTTTAACTCAGGCTGTCAATGCAGTCAGTGCCTGGGAGCGGGAATATGCAGAAAGGAAACTATTCTGCACCTCATCTGATGGACGAGTCAGGAGAAATTGATAACTCAGTGTGGGGAATGAGTTTCAGGGTTTAGCATTTAAACTGCACAGACTTGAAAATAAATACATTGATCAGAATGAGTATCCTGACCCCGGTTTGCAGCATCCCAGAGACAACACTGCACCATTTGTCTGTTTTTTATTTTCTTTTTTCCTGCTTTTGTAAACTGCCCCAAATAATACAATTGTAGCAAGCATGTGGACAGATCTTAGGTACAGAAAGGCGTACCAGTTTTATCCCTGGATCTGTCTTGCTCTTTTGCAGTATTTTACACTCATGAGCAAATTGTAAATGAAAATGTAGCTTAATTATGACTATTGATGGATTAAGCCAGGGGTGTAAACAAGGAGTAAAATGAAATCACGATCTTCAGTTGAATTGACAGTAATATTATCTATTATCTCTAAACCACTGTGCATGTGTATTTATTTATTTGGCAGCTCAAAGGTTCCAGTCTGACTATAGTTTCAAAATGACCGTCCACCTGTACACAAGGGTGATTTAGATTGAGGGGGTTTCCACTCTGATGTTCGGCGCGGCGGCATTTTTGTGACAGCATAGCATCACAAAAATGGATCAGGGGTCACAAATGGAGATTAGATAAAGGGGCATTGAGAACAGAAAATAGGAGGCACTTTTTTACACAGAGAATTGTAAGGGTCTGGAACCAACTCCCCAGTAATGTTGTTGAAGCTGACACCCTGGGATGCTTCAAGAAGCTGCTTGATGAGATTCTGGGATCAATAAACTACTAACAACCAAACAAGCAAGATGGGCTGAATGGGGCCTCCTCTCGTTTGTAAACTTTCTTATGTCTGGTTGAATTTGTACATCCAGATCAACAATTGATGCATTTCTTACTTGCAAAAGAAAAACAAAGGAAGAAAACACAAAAGAGTCTGCAGGTGTCTATGCCAATTACCTTTGGATCATTTTACATATTCTTTGTTAGTTATTAGAGATTTATTTTAAGGTTCATGTTTTTCATATTGTAACTATTTTAAATGGCACACCACTATGCTGAGCTGGGTAGTAAATGGTAACTTGGTAGACATTTACAGTGCAGACTGTTTTAGGTTCTTTATAATAACTTTGCTGACTAGAAAGTGAATCCGTGTGTTTCCGATGACATTCCCAAGTACTGTCTTTTGATTCTGTGCATGCAAAGACTTGCTATTACAAGTTAAGAATTACTGTTTGGTATTCTATCCTTAACCAACAGTATGTCCCAAACTGACATGAATTATATAAGAAATAAACCAGGGGTTGTTAAACCGATTTTTCTGCCTTTAGCTTTACAGCCACTGTGGTCCCATTCAGTGGAGTGAACATTGTAAATGGGGTGCTCGAGCTGAAACCTCCAGACAGAAGGGGTACAGTTTAAAACATTAAACGTGTGTGTTGGGGGAGCGGGTCTATATATTTTGCAAGGGATTTATTTACCTTTAGTATAGATTTTTTTTTTTTTTTTTTTACTTTCAGCCATAAAGAAATGCTACTGTAGATACTGAAACTCGATTTTGAGTCCTGTCTTTATTTTCATTTCTGTTCAGTATTAATGCGGATTAGTGTGTGGTTTTAACATACTTATTTTCTGTCAGAGCACAATCAATTTTGTCTGAGGATTGCAAATATAACCAAGTGATAATAGCCAATAAAGAAGCGAGAGATTCAGATTAAAACTTCATTGAAATAATAAATAAATAGAGTATGAACAGTGAGCAATGCCTTGCTTCTCATACAGTTAGTTCAGTATTAATATTGATACACAGCAGAGCAGCCCTGAACCCAAGTGTTAATGATTGAACCCCATGTTGCATTGTATCCAGCAGACTGCGCAGTGAATCAGGTGGACCTGACTGTGTGCTTGAGAACTGAACACGTTTTTAAAGTCTTTGTATTATTCTCATTTTAAACATAATTTTGCATGACTCTTTCAAAGCATGATCAAGATCATTTTCATTGTCTGTCTGATAAGCAGTTAACCCTGATTCTGAAGCATCAAGACTGAAATTTACATATTTACTAATTTGCATAACAAGAGCCAATCAAATCACGTGAAAGCACAAAGCGGGCGGAGCTCATTTGCATGCAAAATCCAGATTTAGCTGGCCAGTTAAATGTTTAGCTAAATGTTAAATCTAGTTAAGAGATTTAATATTTAGTTAAATATTTAGCTAAATGTTAAATCTTGTAACTAGATTTATAAATTATATCTGAATGTACACATTTAAAAAATATCTATTTATTTTCACAACATTTATAAATCTGGGGAACAAATACAAGATTTACGTTAAATCTGGAAAAAAGACATGTTAAAATATTAACCCTTTTTTACACATGGCACCCATACTTTTAGTAACAGTTAAGGGCTTTGATTCGGTCGGATTTTATCATGAGGCTCAATCTCACTTAACTCGCAGAAACAAAACTCCTCTCCCCAGTTTGTTAAAAAGTAAACAGCAATAGTTTAGTACATGTTCATAAATAATGGACTTTAATTAATACATGAAATTGAATTTAAAAAAAATCAATAACTCAAACGCTTAAACTTTGTGAATCAGAACTAACAAACAACAACAAAACAAAAAAATAATCAGAAATCGCCAAAAGGGCTTTATTTTGACCCGCCACAACACACACATAACATGCCACGCATTACATCGCAATATTCACATGCAGCTGAAACCGCTGGCAATGTGTTCATGAGAGGAGAGTTCAGTGGAAATAACCGGCTCTTACACACCTGAAAGCTACAGCAGTGAAAAGATCAGAGAAAAGCACATCGTGTTCAAACAACACACCCGTTCATACACCATCACCATCCCAGTTAACAGCTTTAATAGGAGGACAGCGTATCAATGAACACAGACCACACCAGCCGCACCGGCAACTTTTCTCGTTAACTTTAGTTTATGAATGAGCATTTGCACTGCCTGCAATAAAGTCATGAATCAACGTTTCAACCAATTAGTATTGCTGTGTGCGTGCTGTCATTTAGAGTTTCAAACAATTAATTCGCACCAATTAATTCACACCTGTACACAAGGGTGATTTAGATTGAGGGGGTTTCCACTCTGATGTTCGGCGCGGCGGCATTTTTGTGACAGCATAGCATCACAAAAATGGATCAGGGGTCACAAATGGAGATTAGGTAAAGGGGCATTGAGAACAGAAAATAGGAGGCACTTTTTTACACAGAGAATTGTAAGGGTCTGAAACCAACTCCCCAGTAATGTTGTTGAAGCTGACACCCTGGGATGCTTCAAGAAGCTGCTTGATGAGATTCTGGGATCAATAAACTACTAACAACCAAACAAGCAAGATGGGCTGAATGGGGCCTCCTCTCGTTTGTAAACTTTCTTATGTCTGGTTGAATTTGTACATCCAGATCAACAATTGATGCATTTCTTACTTGCAAAAGAAAAACGAAGGAAGAAAACACAAAAGAGTCTGCAGGTGTCTATGCCAATTACCTTTGGATCATTTTACATATTCTTTGTTAGTTATTAGAGATTTATTTTAAGGTTCATGTTTTTCATATTGTAACTATTTTAAATGGCACACCACTATGCTGAGCTGGGTAGTAAATGGTAACTTGGTAGACATTTACAGTGCAGACTGTTTTAGGTTCTTTATAATAACTTTGCTGACTAGAAAGTGAATCCGTGTGTTTCCGATGACATTCCCAAGTACTGTCTTTTGATTCTGTGCATGCAAAGACTTGCTATTACAAGTTAAGAATTACTGTTTGGTATTCTATCCTTAACCAACAGTATGTCCCAAACTGACATGAATTATATAAGAAATAAACCAGGGGGGTTGTTAAACCGATTTTTTCTGCCTTTAGCTTTACAGCCACTGTGGTCCCATTCAGTGGAGTGAACATTGTAAATGGGGTGCTCGAGCTGAAACCTCCAGACAGAAGGGGTACAGTTTAAAACATTAAACGTGTGTGTTGGGGGAGCGGGTCTATATATTTTGCAAGGGATTTATTTACCTTTAGTATAGATTTTTTTTTTTTTTTTTTTTACTTTCAGCCATAAAGAAATGCTACTGTAGATACTGAAACTCGATTTTGAGTCCTGTCTTTATTTTCATTTCTGTTCAGTATTAATGCGGATTAGTGTGTGGTTTTAACATACTTATTTTCTGTCAGAGCACAATCAATTTTGTCTGAGGATTGCAAATATAACCAAGTGATAATAGCCAATAAAGAAGCGAGAGATTCAGATTAAAACTTCATTGAAATAATAAATAAATAGAGTATGAACAGTGAGCAATGCCTTGCTTCTCATACAGTTAGTTCAGTATTAATATTGATACACAGCAGAGCAGCCCTGAACCCAAGTGTTAATGATTGAACCCCATGTTGCATTGTATCCAGCAGACTGCGCAGTGAATCAGGTGGACCTGACTGTGTGCTTGAGAACTGAACACGTTTTTAAAGTCTTTGTATTATTCTCATTTTAAACATAATTTTGCATGACTCTTTCAAAGCATGATCAAGATCATTTTCATTGTCTGTCTGATAAGCAGTTAACCCTGATTCTGAAGCATCAAGACTGAAATTTACATATTTACTAATTTGCATAACAAGAGCCAATCAAATCACGTGAAAGCACAAAGCGGGCGGAGCTCATTTGCATGCAAAATCCAGATTTAGCTGGCCAGTTAAATGTTTAGCTAAATGTTAAATCTAGTTAAGAGATTTAATATTTAGTTAAATATTTAGCTAAATGTTAAATCTTGTAACTAGATTTATAAATTATATCTGAATGTACACATTTAAAAAAATATCTATTTATTTTCACAACATTTATAAATCTGGGGAACAAATACAAGATTTACGTTAAATCTGGAAAAAAGACATGTTAAAATATTAACCCTTTTTTTTACACATGGCACCCATACTTTTAGTAACAGTTAAGGGCTTTGATTCGGTCGGATTTTATCATGAGGCTCAATCTCACTTAACTCGCAGAAACAAAACTCCTCTCCCCCAGTTTGTTAAAAAGTAAACAGCAATAGTTTAGTACATGTTCATAAATAATGGACTTTAATTAATACATGAAATTGAATTTAAAAAAAATCAATAACTCAAACGCTTAAACTTTGTGAATCAGAACTAACAAACAACAACAAAACAAAAAAATAATCAGAAATCGCCAAAAGGGCTTTATTTTGACCCGCCACAACACACACATAACATGCCACGCATTACATCGCAATATTCACATGCAGCTGAAACCGCTGGCAATGTGTTCATGAGAGGAGAGTTCAGTGGAAATAACCGGCTCTTACACACCTGAAAGCTACAGCAGTGAAAAGATCAGAGAAAAGCACATCGTGTTCAAACAACACACCCGTTCATACACCATCACCATCCCAGTTAACAGCTTTAATAGGAGGACAGCGTATCAATGAACACAGACCACACCAGCCGCACCGGCAACTTTTCTCGTTAACTTTAGTTTATGAATGAGCATTTGCACTGCCTGCAATAAAGTCATGAATCAACGTTTCAACCAATTA
>CM060278.1:4580199-4641977 GCA_030684275.1 Acipenser oxyrinchus oxyrinchus | reverse complement strand
GTGCTGTCATTTAGAGTTTCAAACAATTAATTCGCACTAAGCATTGCTATGCGAGGGCGGTGTTTATAAAATTCAAATAAAAACACAATCTAAACAAATCATTTACAACGATGTTGACTTCAGTCTTTCTTCCACTCTAAATAATTACTCACAGATAAAAGCAACTCTTAGCTGCTGGACGAACAAGGAAAACGAGAAGACAAACATGAAGACGTTCTCTATGAGAGACAGAAAAGACAAAGGGACAGATCCGTCATTACTCAGAGCAGCATCCCCAGGCAGCGAGGACGGCAACTGGGCGGCGTGGAGAGTTTAGGATAAAGAGTCTCGGGTCCGAGTTCGAGGGACAAATATGAATTGCTCAAATAAAAATGTAAATAAATAAAATATGAAATGACTTTACTAAATAAAATACTATTCGCTCTGTTATCTGCATAACAATATGATTCTTGGCTGAGCCAAGCTGTTTGAGACACGGGATCAAGCTTTGTAAAGATCCAGTCAGATCCTTACTGTGGTAATGATTGTGAGGTAGCAACTGTTTTTACAAATGACTTTCCTTGTTTTGTTTCTCCTGTCGTTTAGCTGACTGTCTCGTATGAATGGTTTGAATTTCACATTTATTAGGACGTGTCAACACTTGGCAAACATGATTTTAAAGAGTACGGGGTGAGTTAACTCGTTGAGTTTGACATTTTAAAAAGACGATTTCAGTTTGTAAGAGGTTTTGTTTCAATTCTAACTCCACAGCTGTGCGGCATCACAACACCGCTGCTAAGATGCTGTCATGCAGCCGCTACTGTGATAATCCAGCGCTTTACACATCAGCCACTAACTAGATGAAAATGAAACTTTTAAAAACCGTTTGCAGGCAACAGACATGAAGATATTAATATACGGAATCCACTCCAGGTAAATCACTTTTACTCGGAATTCATGTTTTAACCGAACGCTGTGCTAATAGACGGAATAGGTCTGTATAATGACAATGATACACACCCGTCTCTTGAATGATATAATCTGCAGTACAATATAAATAACAATACAATAATACAATGGTTTACGTTCTGGCTTCGATTTATACCAGCGCGTCTCTCTTCAGTGCACGTTTCTAACATTTCATTTATTTATTTATTTATTTTACAATCCCTTTTCTATTTCTCTGATGCATTCAGTACCCAAAACCGACTGGACTTGAAAAAGAAAAACGAGTTCTGCTGCTGCACCCGAACCCTGTGAGACACATTGATAAAATAAACTGCTTCACACGATCAGTCACTTATAAGATTCAAATTAACACGGACAAGCACTATTGCATGATGCACACAAGAATACATGCAATACACATAATCAATTAGAATGATTTCGTTTCACTGTGTTTGCATAAAGACCCAGGATTGCACTTTTAAGTATTGAAAAGATCTGATTTGAATGTTTCCTTGGCAGGTGTGAGCAGAGCTAAGCAAGGCTATGCAAAGCACACGCAGGCAAATTCCATCAACCAAATGAGTGTTTATGCTGCCACATATTGAATTGAATACAATTCTACACTTAAGTCTGCCCGAGCTGCCTCTCTCTCCTCTGTCCTAATTCTCCTTGACCTCTCTGCTGCCTTTGACACTGTTGATCACTCTATTCTACTATCATCTCTTGCTGACCTGGGGATCTCTGGCACTGCTCTGGCCTGGTTCTCCTCCTACCTCTCCAACCGCACTTACCAGGTAACCTGGCGTGGAGCAACCTCCATATCTCACCCTCTCTTAACAGGAGTCCCCCAAGGGTCAGTCTTGGGTCCTCTCCTGTTCTCTCTCTACACCCGCTCCTGGGCCCCTCATGCATCCTATGGTTTCTCATACCATTTCTATGCTGATGATGCTCAGATTTTCCTCTCCTTCCCCACCTCTGACTCCACCATCTCCTCCCGTATCTCTACCTGTCTGTCTGCTATTTCCTCCTGGATGCACTCGCATCACCTCAAACTCAACCTCTCTAAATCTGACCTCCTTTTCTTTCCCTCCTCCTCCCCCTCCTCTGATCTCTCTATCTCTGTTCCTCTTGAATCTTCCACACTCTCTCCCTCTTCCTCCGCTAAGAACCTCGGTGTCACCCTGGACCCCTGCTTCTCTTATTCCCAGCACATCTCCACTCTGGCACGCACTTGCCGATTCTTCCTGAGCAACATCCGAAGAATCCGACCCTTCCTCACCAACTATGCCACCCAGCTCCTGGTCCAGGCCTTGGTACTCTCCCGCCTAGACTACTGCAACTCCCTCCTGGCTGGCCTCCCTGCGTCCGCCACCCGTCCGCTCCAGCTCATCCAGAACTCCGCTGCCGCCTGGTGTTCTCTCTGCCTCGCTTCTCCCACGCAACTCCACTACTCCACTCACTCCACTGGCTACCGATCACAGCTCGCATCCAGTTCAAGACTCTTGTACTAGCCTACAGATGCCTTGACCAGACTGCACCCAGCTACCTCCAGACCCTCATCTCTCCCTACACCCCCACTCGACCTCTCCGCTCCGCCTGCACTAGAAGACTGGCTCTACCTCCTCACGCTCCCCTGCCTCCAGAGCCGCTCCTTCTCCACCCTCGCTCCGCAGTGGTGGAATGACCTACCTACAGATGTCAGGACCGCCCAGTCCCTGACCACATTCAGCGCCTCCTTAAGACTCACCTCTTCAGACAGCACCTGTAGAACTCCTCTGTTTCTCCCCTGGGACACTTTCACCCTTCCTTAAATGTGCTTTCCTTGGTCTTATCTGCCCCTATTTTACTGCATTTAATCCTGTACTTCAGAGTACTGTAATCTGCCAAGTGTTTAATCTGTAGTATTTGGTATTTAATCATATCTTGATGTAACTATCACTGTCACTTTTATCTGCTGTATTATTGAATTGTATTTTGTCACACTTGTACTTGCTTGAACTAGTCATTGTATTTATCTTGCTCTTATTGTATTACTTGTACTGTAACACTTGAAATGTATTTGCTTACGATTGTAAATCGCCCTGGATAAGGGCGTCTGCTAAGAAATAAATAAATAATATATATATATATATATATATATATATATATATATATATATATATATATATATATATATAGACGAATTCCTGCTCAGAAGACTCCCTCATTTAACCCATCAAAACACACTTTAAAAACAGACTAGTGCTGTATAAGGACACATATATGAATACAACCATCTGCAGGAACACATTTAATAATGTGCCTCCTGGCAGAGTTCTGGTGCAGTCGTTATTATGTTTAGAAAGACATTTCAGTAATCGGGTAATATGGGGGTAGACGCCCCCTGAGGTAAGACGCTTACCCCATTAATTCATCTTCTTAACACTTGATGGCGCCAAATCTCTTGTAAACACAATCCTAAACTCACAGATGTGCTGCTGATAGTAAAACCTTGTTATGAATATAAATCCAAGAGTTAAAGCACAGGGTGATAACAGGGGATTTTTAGTAGCGCAAACATTTGATTGGTATTGGTGAGGCAAGTTGCTCCCTCCCATATTGGGGAAGACACCCCTGGGGCATCTTGCCCCCAAATTGTGTATTGTACCCTAGCTGTACACTTAAGATAAGACTCATAATCAGAAGAAATAATTTACATTTATAATTTATTTTTGAAAACAGATAATGTCAATACATTATAAGAGACAGACCTGGAGATTTTTGGATGCCATCGAATCATTGGCTAAGGATAGATGGGTGTAAGAGTGCATGGATGATAGGCTATATGCATGCATTCACAATCTGATATCTGTGGATGTAAGTCCCTCATTGTTATTCTTGCTTGAACACTTGACATTGTGGCCACAGAGCACTTTGTGCAGTGCACTCCAAGATGGTGAGAAAGTACTAGTTATGATCAGGCCCTGGCAGGTGAAAGTGTTAAGGGAGCTTCACGCAGGTTCAACGAGCCGGCAAAAACACTTCAAAGACATAGAGAGCCTAGGGAGTAAGCCACCTAGGGAGGGAGTCCGTATTGCCACTGCAGTTTGAAGAACAGCTAGTTTTACACATCCAAACCATGGGGAAGGCTCTTTTTGGACTGGCAGCAGTAGATGTAAGGCAATCGGCATTTGACTTAGTGAGCAATCTTCAATTAAACACCCTTTTAACACCACCACTAGCCTGCTTTCATAGTTGTATGTCTCCTCAGTTGTCTGTAAGCTCTCCCTAGGTGACAAGCATTTCCAGTGCAGTGGGATTCAACACAGTCAAGGTAAATCAGTTCTTTCAAGTGTTCGAGGAAGAACTGAAAAAAAGCATGATAACAGAGCACCTATGCGAGTATGGAATATGGATGAGTGGGATACCGAGTGTTCAAACTCTTGGCCGCATTGCTGCAGTGAAGGGGGTACGTCAATTTGGAAGTATGACAAATGCAGAACGAGGATTTGCTGTGACAGTGGTTTGTGTTATGAGTGTAGCTGGGCAGTATGTGCCCCTTATGATGATCTTTCCATGCAAACGCACGATGGTCACCACTCACACAAAACACTGGAAGCTGTCCCGCTTGCCAGAGAGCATGAGGTGATCGAGATCTCTCTGCCACCCCATTGCATTCACAGAATGCAGCAGCTGGATCGCACATTCCTCAAATCATTGAACAGCAACTAGAACCACACAGCAGACAACTGGATGACAACACATCCTGGAAGCAGGATCACAATATATGAAATGACCGCCTTATTTGGGAAGGGGTACAACAAATCAACCGGTGTGGAGAAGACGGCATATCTGCATTTGACAAGGACGTCTTTAATGATGAAGACTTCCAGGCTGCTGATGTCACAGATGAGCCCGAACCTGACAGAGGGACTCCTATAATGCTGTATGGAATATATTCTTTGGGATTTGATGTGATCTTTCATATATCCTCCTTAAGCAATGAGATGGAGATGAATCAAGATTTTTTTTATAACAAAATCTCTTCAACATAAAATACATCCTTTATTATAAAGATACCAATACTTACAGAAGAATGTGCATAAAATAATAACACATGGTGTAAAAGTTACATGTACTCTAATAGTTTAAATTCTACAAAGTGGGCCAACGATTGATTATTAATAATCGTGCATGAAATATTCACCCAGTATTCTTTTCTCGATAATGCTGCATGATTCTTTGGGATCATAACATTTCTATGTGTGGTTAAAGGTATGCTTCTGTTTATTTTAAACAGAACCCAGCACCCTGCCAACATCAACAGCCTGCACAGTAGAGGGCATGCCCTGTGTTAAAGGGGTCTCCCACTCCAAACACACAGAAGACCGAGAGTCGGCATGGCATTGTTTCTGTTTTGACAAGGAAGTCTGAATTAAGAATAAACTTGGAAATACACTGCACTTGAGCTTCAATGCACTTGCACTTCAAGCACTTTATTTAATACATGCATTGAATATAACTTATTATAAAAACTCTTGCTCATCACCACCGCCTCCCATTGCCTGCTTTTGTAATAACATGGGGTATGACCTACATTTGATTACAATCTCTTCTAGAATGGAGATTCTTTGTTGTTTGGGGGACCCCTTTTTTAAAACAATTTTGAATACAGACCGAAGGGAGCTCCGCATTGGCTCTGGTGCTCCCTTGGGGTAAGCAGGCAAAACGGGCAGGGACTTTCTCTTCATCGCGCTACAGCGAACCCAGCTGGAGAGGCGTCCGGTGAGCTCAGAGCGGACACCTGCGGGGCTGGCCTTTGTCCTCCAGAGGTCGGTAGCTCTCTGACATCAGCTCTCGAGTTCCTGGGTGTAAAAGGTGAAGCTGGCTCAGTCGTGGGATCGGAGGACACCCGCTGAACCTTCAGTGCTCTAGAGCTGTGTGGGGAATCGCTGCAGGGAGGGAGCGTAATTAGAAATTCTAAATGGCTGAGAGGTCAAATAACTGGGCACACGATTTTAATAAATAAAAGTATGATCATTTTAAATAGTCCCAGGCACATATAATTCTATAAGTAGCAAGATAGACACACAGATTGATTGACGGATAGACAGATAGATAGAGAGATGTGTTCTTCGACTTAATAAAATCAATACAGTTCTGTACTGTGCTGTGCTGAACCTGTTTTTATTAATTAATTATTTTTTTTTTACTTTGATGCGAAAATAAAACATGGCGCTTTGCTGCCCTCTACTGGCCATGATGAGTTGTTATCCTGAGTCAAACTTTTCCCCTGATACATCATTATTGAATATTATTCCCCATATAGCATTATCAATAATTATAGGCACATGTATTCTTTAATGCAATATAATTACAATTGATGCAGGAGACACCACTGTGTCAGTCCAGCGACAGCATGATAACCCCCCTTGCTGTGTGACAGGTAATTGTTTCCCCTCACACAAGTTGCTTAAGGGAGGGGAGGGATCCTATTTCCTGTAACACAAGAAGGAAGTAGCTTGTGGCACAAAGAAATCGGCTTTCAGAATTAAACTGGGAAACACACGGGGGTGCTTTTGCCTGTAACACAGAGAGGAAGTGACCTTATAGTGTGGTGGCAGCAGCAGGAGGAGGATAAATCGGATCTATTTGATTAAGAAGTGCAAATAATAATATAATAAATAAAAAAAGCTCGACACGAAACAAACAGAAACAATCCGGCCTTTGCCAGAAGTGAGACGGTGATGTGCCGGGGTGTGCGTGTGTGTGTTTAAAAGGGTTTTAATATTTTTATTCTCCCTAAGCAGACACTCCCTGCGTTTTATCCCCCCGCACAATGGCTGTGGTCTGCGGCGCTGGGAAGAGGAGATGAGCCTGTTGCAGGTCGGATAACTGAACTGGATTTTAAATCCGTTTGAAGCAGGCAACATACGAAATTCAAGTAAGTATATCTGCGGTTAATAGTAATGATTATATATATATATATATATATATATATATATATATATATATATATATATATATATATATATATATATATATATTTTACGTTTGTACGGTTGCTTTATCGGTTTTGCATCTGTTTTTCAAAGTTGCTGCTTTTCGTAATAAATAAGGATTATTTTGCAAGAAAACGTACTTTTATATTGAAAGATAATTAAATAAACGTGTTTTGTTGTTGTTCTCGCTTCGCATTTCATTGAGTGTTGTTGGTGTCCCGTCTAATCGATGAACTGCATTGTGTTGATAAAAGCAAAGACGCCACGACGGTTTTTGTTCTAGTTTTGTTCAAATGATTATTGAAAGCGTTTAGAAATGAAGCTGTGTTTTGCAGCTCCGCGGTTGTGAATGTGTTGCTAAGCAGTGAGGCCTTTCTGTGCAGCAGCATCCCCGAGCTCGAATTTTTTTTCTCCTCACCGTATCAAGAGCAGAGTGGGGTAGGGGGCTGTGTAAAATGACGTGGTCAGTTGGATAATGAACTGCCGTTTATTTATTTATTTTATACGGTAGCGAGTTTACAGTTCACCAAGTTCCCTCTTACTGCCTTCACATCTGCCACATAGGAATACGGCTGATTTATTTAGGTTTATTTGTAAATGATGATAATGCGTATATATTTTGTTTTAGTGCTTTCCAGTCTGGAGCACGCTTCTATCCCAGTAACAGCAGTAACCCTGCCCCCTCTCTCTCCCTCTCTCCCAGTTTGGCAATGATGGTGGATCAGTCTTCAGTCCCAGTAACACCAGTAACCCTGCCCCCTCTCTCTCCCAGTCTGGCAATGATGATGGATCAGTCTATAATCCCAGCAACCCTCCTAGTAACCACCTCTCTCTCTCCCAGTTTGGCAATGATGGTGGATCAGTCTTCAGTCCCAGTAACACCAGTAACCCTGCCCCCTCTCTCTCCCTCTCTCCCAGTCTGGCAATGATGATGGATCAGTCTATAATCCCAGCAACCCTCCCAGTAACTTTCTCTCTCACTTTCTCTCTCTCTCTCTCTCTCACACCCTCCCAGTCTGGCAATGATGATGGATCAATCTATAATCCCAGCAACCCTCCCAGTAACTTTCTCTCTCACTTTCTCTCTCTCTCTCTCTCTCTCTCTCTCTCTCTCTCTCTCTCTCACACCCTCCCAGTCTGGCAATGATGATGGATCAATCTATAATCCCAGCAACCCTCCCAGTAACTTTCTCTCTCTCTCTCTCTCTCTCTCTCTCTCTCTCTCTCTCTCTCTCTCTCTCTCTCTCTCTCCCAGTCTGGCAATGATGATGGATCAATCTATAATCCCAGCAACCCTCCCAGTAACTTTCTCTCTCACTTTCTCTCTCTCTCTCTCTCTCTCTCTCTCTCTCTCTCTCTCTCTCTCTCTCTCTCTCACACCCTCCCAGTCTGGCAATGATGGTGGATCAGTCTTCAGTCCCAGTAACACCAGTAACCCTGCCCCCTCTCTCTCCCTCTCTCCCAGTCTGGCAATGATGGTGGATCAGTCTTCAGTCCCAGTAACACCAGTAACCCTGCCCCCTCTCTCTCCCTCTCTCCCAGTCTGGCAATGATGGTGGATCAGTCTTCAGTCCCAGTAACACCAGTAACCCTGCCCTCTCTCTCTCCCAGTTTGGCAATGATGATGGATCAGTCTATAATCCCATTAACTCTCTCTCTCTCTCTCTCCCTCCCAGTCTGGCAATGATGGTGGATCAGTCTTCAGTCCCAGTAACACCAGTAACCCTGCCCCCTCTCTCTCCCTCTCTCCCAGTTTGGCAATGATGATGGATCAGTCTTCGTCCAGCTGCAGCAGCACCAGTCACTGCCTCCCCAGTCTGCCCAGTAAGGCCAGTATGAGCGGCAGGCTGGTGCATGTGGATTTCCCCGAGGTGCCGGTGTCATTGCTGGAGAGTCTGAACCAGCAGAGGCTGGAGGGGCAGCTGTGTGACCTGAGCATCCAAGTGCAGGGCCAGGAGTTCAGGGCTCACCGCTGTGTGCTGGCAGCTTCCTCGCCATACTTCCACGACCAGGTGATCATATTAATAATATTAGAATACATGATCCGCAATATTAATACAAATAATAATATAATACAGGACCCACAGTAATGTAATCACTGCTGTGTGCTGACAGCCTCCTCACCATGATAATAATCATTATAATAACAATACAGGATCTATAGTGATATAATATAATACAGGACCCACAGTAATGTAATCACTGCTGTGTGCTGACAGCCTCCTGGTCATGATAATAATCATTATAATAACAATACAAGATCTATAGTGATATAATATAATACAGGACCTACAGTGCTGTAATATACAGGATCTATAGTGCTGTATTATAATACAGGACCCACAGTAATGTAATCACTGCTCTGTGCTGACAGCCTCCTCACCATGATAATAATCATTATAATAACAATACAGGATCTATAGTGATATAATATAATACAGGACCTACAGTGCTGTAATATACAGGATCTATAGTGCTGTATTATAATACAGGACCCACAGTAATGTAATCACTGCTGTGTGCTGACAGCCTCCTCACCATGATAATAATCATTATAATAACAATACAGGATCTATAGTGATATAATATAATACAGGACCCACAGTAATGTAATCACTGCTGTGTGCTGACAGCCTCCTGGTCATGATAATAATCATTATAATAACAATACAAGATCTATAGTGATATAATATAATACAGGACCTACAGTGCTGTAATATACAGGATCTATAGTGCTGTATTATAATGTAGGACCCACAGTAATGTAATCACTGCTGTGTGCTGACAGCCTCCTCGTCATGATAATAATCATTATAATAACAATACAGGATCTATACTGATATAATATAATACAGGACCCACAGTAATGTAATCACTGCTGTGTGCTGACAGGCAATACTGTAACATCTGCAGTGATAATATAACCTTGTTTGCAACAGCACTGTAATAGTGTACAGTAATATAATACAGAGTCTACAGTAATACAATGACAGCTGTGTGCTGGCAGCCTCCTCCTAATAATAATAACAATGATACTATTAATACAGAACCTGCAATGGTGATGTCACTCTGTGTGCAGCAGTGCTGTAATACAATGTGAATGAATGGATCTGATAGTATGATAGTCACCGCTGTGTGCTGGCAGTCAGGACCCCTGTTAGATAAGGAGACTGCAGGAGCCCCTCAGAGCTAGCTGCTGTGTCGTGCAATGCAATAATCTGTCTTCCCCCTCCCCAGGTCCTCTTGAAGAACGTCTCCTCGGTGGTCCTCCCCTCTGTCATGGACCCCCTGGCCTTCGAGAGTGTGCTGGGCTCCGCCTACACGGGCAGACTGAGCATGCTCAGGGACGAGCTCATCAACTATGTGACGGTGGGCAGCTTCCTGCAGATGTGGCACGTGGTGGACAAGTGTACGGAGCTGCTGAGGGAGGGCAGGGGGCTCCTGCAGAGCAGCCAGCCCCCCAGCAACGAGCAGCAGTCCCCCAGCAGCACCAACTACTGCAGCCCACCAGAGGGCGCTGGTGAAGCAGCCAGCCAGCAGCAACAGCAACAGGGCCACCTCTATAGCAGCGGCAGCGCCGGTCACCCCAATAAGTACTCCCGGGGTGACGCGAGGGAGTCGGGCCAGTCGCCCCCCCAGGACAGTGACGTCATCGCAGGCTCCCCCCCGTCCTCCGATCAGCAGAGGTGGCTGGTGGGAAGGCCGAGCAGCAGTATTCGCAGCCTCGCCCTCCCACTCCAGCGCTCCCAGTATCCCCAGCCATCTGGTTTTGACTCTGCCGGCTACGCGGACGAGCTGGCCCTGACCAGCAGCAGCGGCAGTAACTCCCGATCCAGGCCCCGCGTCGACGCGAACGTGGGCTTCGCTAACCTGCGTGCCGCCGGCCTGGCTGCAGGGCTCGGGGGGAGGTGCAGCCGCAGCAGGAGTGTGAGGAGCAGGTACCGCTGCCCGGAGACACTCCCCTCGCTGTCTGGCAGGCTGCTGGGCAGAGGCAGGGGGAGGAGAGGCAAGGACCCCAGCTCACAGGAGGGGAGCGAGCTGCTGCTGACCTGTGAGGAGGACGGAGGAGGGATGGAGAGACACGAGGAGGAGGAGGAGGAGGAGGGGGGCAGGATGCTCCACAGTGATGAGGGGAGGGGTGATGATGTTGAAGTTGGGCAGAGTCGCAGTGACTCGCTGGGAGAGATGATGCTGAGAGAGGCCGAGGAGATGATGGCCCGCCATGGACACCAGACCAGGGGATGGAGTGAGACACAGCCCCAGCTGATGGGAGCCGGAGCCGGGGGGCACGCAGGTGAGTGAGGCATGGCGTTTCACCAAACCGCAGTGTTTGAAAGGGTTTGAAAATGGTGCTGCTTCACACAGAACAAAATGTGCTGGGAGGGGCTGCTTGATGATTTTACCACATTCAGCCAGAGCGGGAGATTATGTTTCATTTTTAAATGTCATCTACAATATTTTATTCGTCTTTAGTGTTTTAACATTGCACAACGAGAACATAAACATTTTACTGTCAATTGCTTTTAGATCACGCGTCATAAAAGGTCTGTAGAAATTAAGTGTTTAAAGGGAGCACCATTAAATATTTCACAAGAGATCAATGTAAAATCCATGTAAAAGTACATTGACTTCCTTATAGACTCGAGGGGTTCGTGGGCTTCGTTCTTGGTTTTTACCTCTCAGTTCGTGCGCTGCACGACGCAGGACTTTTTTAAACCAGGTTTTCCTCTACGAGTCCCAATTCCACTGATGAGCAGAGGGGCAGAGCAGAGACAGCAACGCAATACTGGACACGCCTCTGACATGGAGTCTGTGCCTCGAGTCAGATGTGATTAATATTCATTTTACTGAAACCTCTCTCACCGTCAGCATTACTGAGAAGCAGACCTGTTTTTTTAATTTCTTCACGGTAGAAAATGGTTTATTTCACGTGGTTCAGTCGTTTACCAGAAGCAAACTAAACCAACTGCCGGGTTCCTAAATGCATTTTAACAGCTAGTGCGTCAGAAAGGCAAACATGTGCTATATTTATTTAAGTGTTAAAGATGTATGTTTCCACTGTTCTTTCAGAAATGGGAATTTCCACAGGGAACTAACTACAGATCACACGGCGATGGGTCCATTTCACGGAAATCGTGACAACCGTGAAAAAACGTTACTGATAGGTAGTATGTAAAGAGCACTGAATCGTTTCTGTTGATTTGTGTGGCCAGACTTTACGTTTTTCTCACCATGGTGCACATGCTCACAGCCAGTGGCTTCAGTGACCCGGTCTGTCTGTTCTGAAGCAGTAATGCTCACAGCCAGTGGCTTCAGTGACCCGGTCTGTCTGTCCTGAAGCAGTAATGCTCACAGCCAGTGGCTTCAGTGACCCGGTCTGTCTGTTCTGAAGCAGTAATGCTCACAGCCAGTGGCTTTAGTGACCCGGTCTGTCTGTCCTGAAGCAGTAATGCTCACAGCCAGTGGCTTCAGTGACCCGGTCTGTCTGTTCTGAAGCAGTAATGCTCACAGCCAGTGGCTTCAGTGACCCGGTCTGTCTGTTCTGAAGCAGTAATGCTCACAGCCAGTGGCTTCAGTGACCCGGTCTGTCTGTTCTGAAGCAGTAATGCTCACAGCCAGTGGCTTCAGTGACCCGGTCTGTCTGTCCTGAAGCAGTAATGCTCACAGCCAGTGGCTTCAGTGACCCGGTCTGTCTGTTCTGAAGCAGTAATGCTCACAGCCAGTGGCTTCAGTGACCTGGTCTGTCTGTTCTGAAGCAGTAATGCTCACAGCCAGTGGCTTCAGTGACCCGGTCTGTCTGTTCTGAAGCAGTAATGCTCACAGCCAGTGGCTTCAGTGACCTGGTCTGTCTGTTCTGAAGCAGTAATGTGTTTGTCATCCTCCGGGATTAGTGGTCAGTTCATGTTGTCCACAACTGACTGGCTCAACTGATCCCTTTAGTTCCACTTGCTTCAGTAAACCTTTGCCGAGTCTGATCTGCACCTTCTCTTATATGGGCTGCAGTGTGGAGTAGTGGTTAGGTTGCTGGACTCTTGACCGGAGGGTCGTGGGTTCAATCCCAGGTTGGGACACTGCTGCTGTACCCTTGAGCAAGGTACTTTACCTAGATTGCTCCAGTAAAAACCCAACTGTATAAATGGGTAATTGTATGTAAAAAAAAAAAAATAAAAATAAAAAATAATGTGATATCTTGTAACAATTGTAAGTCGCCCTGGATAAGGGCGTCTGCTAAGAAATAAATAATTAAAATTATTAATTATTATAATTATTATAAAATATTATTATAATTTCGGAGGGACACTGTGACAGGACAGCGTCACGGGCACGCTGTGTCTACCAGGAAGGAGACTCGGACACAAGGAAGCTGCAGGTTTCAACGTGCTTTTGTGCACTTTAATTCCAGAATAATAAACAAATCAAACAGGCACAAGGGCCAAACAAACAGTTTAAACCAAAATAAAATATATACTTCTAAAACACCGCGACGGCGGTTTCATACACACAACCTACCCTGGCTACTACATGGCTGGACTTCACTGTCTATTGAACACTGTACTTAAAAAGACACAACAAATTGGCAAAACAAGTTCTCCGGTTCTCTCTGGTCTTGTGCCGGTTCAGTTCTTTAGGGAGCTAAAAAATCCATTAAACTTCTCTGCCATTTCTTTCAGTCAGCAGCTGCTGACATCTTTCAAACAGTTTTTTTTGTTTTGTGTAGCAGTCGGCAAAAAAACCTGAAACGGATTCCAGCAAAACACGCAGCCGCACCCAGGAGGTGACGTGAAAGGAGAGCAACTCGGAATAGTGCTCAGTCCTTCAGTCCACTCCGATCTAAGCTTGCACCTCACGCAATGCAGCTCTATTACCTGCAAAACCCTCCGTTGGTCTGCCCGGGTCAGACAGACAGACAGACAGACAGACAGACACACGCATCCCAGAAAGAGGAGATGACCCAACGAACCCAGATCATTCTGCCCATCTGCTTTACCTCGGTCGATAATAAATCCACACATTGCTCCAGCTAAGATTGACAGTACAAAGCATACAGTGTGGTCATGAAGCTCTCCTCATTATTCACTCCCCCACCAGCACTGGCAAGCGTATCACTGATAGCCCACTGTGACAGTCTGGCTCGCAGTGGTGACGTCACGGACCAGGAAGTAACTGAATCACAAACAGTGGATGGGCGGGTGAAGCTGAATGCTATGGCATTCAGCGTATTTATTAATAAACAAACAAACAAAACAAAAGATTTAAACAAAACACAAACCAAAGGGCACGAGGGCCAAACGAATAAACAGACCAACAAGTAAGTGGCGTGCTGGCTAAACCAGCACGTTTTAGCAATTGCTTTATGTTGTCTATGCGCTCTCTCTCCGCTCTCCCGCACTCTCTACTCCAAAACTCCACTTCGCCGACAGACAGCTGTCGGTTCTTATACTCTGGCCGAGGGGTTAACTAGCTGTTAATTATCTTATTACCCTCGCCACAGTCTGCATCGTTTGGTAAGGATGCATGACTGTCAGCTAGTTAAATAATCAGTAGCTGATCAGTCATGCATCCTCACGGGTTTTTAAATATAAATATAAAAGGCGGGCGCTTTTCACTGCGCCGCAAACAAAACACAAATAATAATAAATAGGGCGGACACTCCGCCACACATGCCCCCCATGCGCAGCACACATGGCCTTTTCGCCACCTCCCCCTTATTCCCTAAAGTCCCGCTAGCAGTCCCGGCGCAGGAACAGGGGCAGCAACAGGCCAAAGGTGGCGGCCACGGTGGGATGTCCTCCTCCCACCCAAACAGCCATAGCGCTCCAATGGCCCGCGCACAGGCCGGCTCCTCTGGCCAAAAATTTTAGGGGTCGCCTCCAGACCTGCCCCCTTCTTCATGGCCGGCAGCTCCCCGTGGGGCTCCGCCACCTCTCTCCTGCAGCGAAATTGCTGCGGGGAGCTGGTCTCCTGACCTCCCCCTTCTTCATGGCTGGCAGCTGCCCTTCATGGGGCTCCAGCCACAGTATTTCCTGCCGCGAAAGTGCAGCTGGGGAGCTGGTCTCCTGACCTCCCCCACTTCTTCGTGGCCGGCAGCTGCCCTTCATGGGGCTCCAGCCACAATATTTCCTGCCGCAAGTGCGGCTTGGGAGCTGGTCTCCTGACCTCCCCCTTTTCCGTGGGTCGGCAGCTCTCCTTCATGGGGCTCCAGCCACAGTATTTCCTGCCGCATGGCAGGACTGGTAGCGACCCCAGGCAAAACAGGACCCTCGGGAGGCGAAGGTAGCAGCTGCAGACCTTCAGCAGGCAACGGCAGCAGCAGCGGACCCTCGGGGGCGACGGCAGCTGCAGCGGACCCTCGGGAGGCGACGGCAGCAGCAGCGACCCTCGGGAGGCGACGGCAGCAGCAGCGGACCCTCGGGAGGCGACGGCAGCAGCAGCAGCGGACCCTCGGGAGGCTTAACTCAGGAGGGGAGCCCCTGGCCATGGAGGCGGCAGCGGAGCTCCACTTCTCCCTCGCACCCTGTAACTGGTGGCTCTCCAGGCGATGCGGAGCAACAGGCAGCCCCAGGCGATGCGGAGCAGGCCTCCTTGGGCGGTGCGAAGCAGGCATCCTTGGGCGGTGCGGCAGGCCTCCTTGGCGGTGCGAAGCAGGGCAGGAGCAGTCCTTCCCATGATGGTGGATGTGGAACCAGCAGGTATTCACCCTCTGCTGGTGGAGGTGGAGATGGAACCAGCAGGTATTCACCCTCTGCTGGTGGAGGTGGGAGCGGCAAGCAGTCCTCCCACGGCGGTTGAGGCGGAACCAGCAGGTATTCACCCTCTGCTGGTGGGGCTGGGAGCGGCAAGCTGTTCTCCCACGGCGGTTGAGGCGGAACCAGCAGGCATTCACCCTCTGCTGGTGGGGCTGGGAGCGGCAAGCTGTTCTCCCACGGCGGTTGAGGCGGAACCAGCAGGCATTCACCCTCTGCTGGTGGAGGTGGGAGGGGCAAGCAATCCTCCCACAGCGATTGAGGCAGAACCAGCAGGAATTCACCCTCTACTGGTGGAGGTGGAGATGGAACCAGCAGGTATTCACCCTCTGCTGGTGGAGGTGGGAGGGGCAAGCAGTCCTCCCACGGCGGCTGAGGCGGAACCAGCAGGCATTCACCCTCTGCTGGTGGAGCTGGGAGCGCTAAGCAGTACTCCCACAGTGCTTGAGACGGAACCAGCAGGCATTCACCCTCTGCTGGTGGAGGTGGCGGAGGCAGAGGCAGCTCTTGCTGCTCTGCTCCTGGTGGTGGTGGAGACAGAGGCAGCTCCTGCTGCTCTGCTCCTGGTGGTGGTGGAGACAGAGGCAGCTCCTGCTGCTCTGCTCCTGGTGGTGGAGACAGTGGCGAGGGCTCCTCACCCTCTAACGCTGGAGACGGCAGCAATGGCTCCTCTCCCTCTGGCGCTGGAGACGGCAGCGACGGCTCCTCTCCCACTGGCGCTGGAGACGGCAGCGACGACTCCTCTCCCTCTGCGCTGGAGAAGGCAGCGACGACTCCTCTCCCTCTGGCTGGAGAAGGCAGCGACGACTCCTCTCCCTCTGGCGCTGGAGAAGGCAGCGACGACTCCTCTCCCTCTGGCTGGAGAAGGCAGCGACGACTCCTCTCCCTCTGGCGCTGGAGAAGGCAGCGACGACTCCTCTCCCTCTGGCGCTGGAGAAGGCAGCGACGACTCCTCTCCCTCTGGCGCTGGAGAAGGCAGCGACGACTCCTCTCCCTCTGGCGCTGGAGAAGGCAGCGACGACTCCTCTCCTCTGGCTGGAGAAGGCAGCGATGACTCCTCTCCCTCTGGCGCTGGAGAAGGCAGCGATGGCTCCTCTCCTCTGGCGCTGGAAACAGCAGCGGGCCCCTCCCATATCTGCAGCCAGGTAGTTGAGCACCATGGCTGCGATGTCTGGGAGGGATGCTGGTTGGTGTTTCTGTTCCCAGGCCTCCCAGCGCCCCCATCTCTCGCCCACAGGAGGTTGATCACAGCAGGGAGGGCGACCATTATATCCCTCTCAGGCTCCGCCAGCCAGTCCCAGATCCCCTCAGAGGAGACGGGATTCTTCCGCCTCGGAGGATGCGGGTCCTCTCACCCTTTCTGGATGCTCAGGCTCCTTCCTCTCCTGCCATGGAGGGGTTGGTCCGGTGCCAGGTGCCCAACCTCACCAACCGCTGAAGCACCACTCCTCACCCTTCAGGCAGGTGAGGCAGACGTCCAGCGTGGTAAGGACCTGCTGCTGTTGCTGCGCCTCCTGCTGCTGTTGTTGTTGCTGCTGCTTTCTCCTCCGGCTACTCTTCCCCATTTTTTATTTTTATTTTTTTCCAAAAACACAAAAAAATACTGTTTGAAAAAAACAAAAAACGTCCTTTTCCTGGTCCGGCTGTTGGAGGCGTTGTTTGTCCCACGCAGGACACCATATGTGACAGTCTGGCTCGCAGTGGTGACGCCACGGACCAGGAAGTAACTGAATCACAAACAGTGGATGGGCGGGTGAAGCTGAATGCTATGGCATTCAGCGTATTTATTAATAAACAAACAAACAAAACAAAAGATTTAAACAAAACACAAACCAAAGGGCACGAGGGCCAAACGAATAAACAGACCAACAAGTAAGTGGCGTGCTGGCTAAACCAGCACGCTTTAGCAATTGCTTTATGTTGTCTATGCGCTCTCTCTCTCGCTCTCCCGCACTCTCTACTCCAAAACTCCACTTCGCCGCACAGACAGCTGTCGGTTCTTATACTCTGGCCGAGGGGTTAACTAGCTGTTAATTATCTTATTACCCCTCGGCCACAGTCTGCACGCGTTTGGTAAGGATGCATGACTGTCAGCTAGTTAAATAATCAGTAGCTGATCAGTCATGCATCCTCACGGGGTTTTTAAATATAAATATAAAAGACGCGGCGCTTTTCACTGCGCCGCAAACAAAACACAAATAATAATAAATAGGGGCGGGACACTCCGCCACACCCACGCAATTCTGTGATTGACACTGCCAAACTGTAATGTTCTGAAATTCCTACTGAGAAAGAGCAGCGACGCCAGAATGCCTGCCCAGCATCACAGCAGCTCCGCCAGAGCCAAGTCACGTCAGAACCGATTTTTAGATCGTTTTTACTATAGTCATTCCTTCCAGACAGGCTATGGATGCATTACATATAGTTTCAGACTGTTCATCAGCGAGTTCCACCAGTTCAAGAAAGGTGAGTATTTGCTGTAATGGGCCTTTCTCACCCTCGCAGGGATATGTGCACTGTAAGACAGCAGGGAGGGGGTTAAATCATCCCTGAGAAAACATGTGCGTAGGCACATTTGTTTAGTTTAATTGTTTTATTGTTTAATTGTCATTTGGTAATTGCCCTGGCAGTTGGGCTTGTTATTGTAAATTGAGGCCAGCTGCCAGGTAGTCGTATTACATATTGTAAAACGACTGGAACTCGCTGACGTTCGTTGCCCCTTTAAAAATTGACCCAAGACACAGAAAATGGATTTTAACGCGCTGACGCGCTATTTTTTAATAAACAAACAAAATAAATAAAACAAACACCTAGCTCCTTCGGAGCGCTAACTAAACTTCCAGGAACACCCCTGACTACAAAGTGGGATGGCTAAGCCGTTTCCCCACAAAACACTCCCACAGGTTTACACTCCCAAAAGGTTTCACACAAGCTTTTTTCCTGTTTTCGCTGCACGCACTCTCAAGCGGGCTCTTCACACAGCAGCCCTGAGTACACTGGCAGCTTGCTTTTTATACCTGGCAGCTGGCCTCAATTTACAATAACAAGGCCAACTGCCAGGACAATTACCAAATGACAATTAAACAATAAAACAATTAAACTAAACAAATGTGCCTACGCACATGTTTTCTGCAGGGAGGATTTAACCCCCTCCCTGCTGTCTTACAGCACGCAGATACACTCTCAACTCTCATGCATTGCTTACTGATGTCATTTCGTCAATTAATATAGACTGTTTAGATTGAGATTCCTTCACATGTTCCAGTAATGTGGATTTCATTTCTAGAGAAACATGCTCAATAATGTCGGCACATGTCACGTTACTGTGCACAGTACGACCCGGTTTGCAGACTGCAAGTCAACTAAATCGCTGTGATCTAGCCACGGTCGATCCTTGTTGGCGATGTAATACACTGTTCAAAAGATTCTCAACAAGATTGTTAGCGCTCGGATCTGCTAGAGAAGCGGAGCGCTAGGAGTATTTTAGGAGTTAGGAGTATTTATAATTATTTTAATTGAGTTAACGGCAGCCAATGGAGCGGAGACAGCACAGGAGTGATGCGATAGGGAGCCTTAGTCTGAGTTAAGACATTTCAGGTTCTTAACTGCTTGTGGATTGGCTAATTTTCTTACTCTTAGGTGTAGCATCCTAAAATAGATTGTTGCAGTACACTTTTGTCATTGAATTTATGGAACAGGAAAGCATGTTTTTATAATACATGTTCTGTAGATGGAGTTCCTTTTGGCTACAATGCGATTCATCATTTGAAAACTGTTTAATTGTCGCCTGTCAGATTTAAGGTATTGGATCTGGGATCCGAGGCGATCTGGTACAAATGAACCCCTGCCTGTAATCAGCAGAATGCATCCTTGCGCTGGAGTTTCTTTGGTCTTGTCCAGATATTGCTGATCCTGGCTGTTGAGAAGTTTGCTCATTTGGTCCGGGCTTGGCACCCACTTCTTCTGTAGCTCTGAAGTTTTTGTGGTGTTCTAACTGTCAGGTTCGTCACTCCAATTTGTTTTGTTTTGTCTTGGATTGCTTTGGCGGGCCGATAAATGAGCCAGTTTGTGAAGCTCTTTTCACTTTGACATAAACTAGTGCACAAAAACAAAACACAGACGAAATTCAACACAAAACAGGTGAGCAGGATTTGACTGGTACGATTTCCAAAAACAGTGAGACCAGTGTAACACTTTCAGTAATGCATTCAATTCACCGGTACAATGACCTGCGGGGGAAGTGCTTCCACAGAATAAGGGCGTGACCTGAGCTGAGACTTACTATAGAGACTCTAAAACCAAACTTATTTTTGTTTGAAACTAAAGAGGTGCCGGTTGGGTGTCTTGCAGCAGTATTACATTTATATTACTCGTTTCCCTCTAGATTTGTTTTGTCATACCGTCTGTTTTTTTCTTTTTCTTACTAGTCTGCATACCGGCACATACCGCCCCAGTTTAAGCACTGCCAAACGTGTGACTGAAATGTCCAGAAATCTAGCTCTCTGCAATGAACCGGCACATGCTGTATCATTGTCATGTGTTTCAGATACTTCAAAACGTTCTTCATTCGCAGAGAGAGTTACATTTAATCCATGGCAGTTCTCCTGCAATTATACAAGCTGCAGTGGATGAGATTGGAGTTTTTTCTTCAGCAGTAGGAGCCGCTGCTCTGACTGTCTGTGTCTGGGTTGTTGTGACGCTGTGCGCTATCACAGTCCCTGGCATTGTCATGCTTTCTGCTTTCACTGTGCTGCTTTGCAGTCTTTAAAATGGGCAGTTCCAGAAATAAAATCAGCTTTCCCTGCAACAGCTGCTCCTGCTTTAGTACAAAAATCGCAGTACGCTCTGTGTGTTTCATTATTGTAACATAGCCACAGAACGTCTTGAAGCGTTGTGATTGCTGTTTTGGCTGTGGAGGTACATGGTCTGAATTGGGAAGCAGCTGCACAATGAAATCATCTTCTGCAAATCCTCGACTCTCGGCTCCAACGCAGTCAATAACTGCGACGGATGCACACTCTGCAGTGCTAGTGCTCCATGCAGCAGACCAACTAGACAGAGAATCGGATCGCTTTTTTTGATGCGACTTGAAACTTAAGCTGAGGGAACACAAAGCCACTTTGTGGCTTGGAACTGGATTTCAAGAGACTGGGTTTCAGGCCACTGCATGGCACACCAGGAGAGATGCAGCAAAGTTGCCTCACACTAGGTCTCCTGGAAGCAGGTTTGAAGCCACTGTTCCTCGGCTTTAGGCTGTATCTATGCCAACAAAGTCTACATTGGTTTGTTGGAGGCTGCCCAGTTCACAAACAAACTTTTATCAGCTTGATATGGTAACCATTTCAATTCTCTGTTGCCTTTTTTGATTAATTCTGGACCCTCATTTGTTATTAATCCTTCTTAACGTTTTCGGGGCGTGTTTGTGTGAATGACACGTGTGCAACACCCACCAAGTTTTTTTTCTGTGCACTTTAATACATTATTATATTTATTTAATTATTAAATTATTTAAAAAAAAAAAAAAAAAACCAGTTGATTCTTTAATTCTATTTTTACAATCTAGCTTTTTATCTTTTTTAATTTTACAGTTAAAACCAATGTTTTATATACAACCAGACTGTAATACCCTGTTTTTTTGTATTAGACAGTTTTTAGTGTAATGGTTTCATGTGTGTGTCTGTGTGTGAAGCGTTTAGGGATCCTCATGATGAAAGGCGCTGGAGGCGTGAATTGTTTTTGTACCTTCCTCTCAGTCCTGGGAGATTGCACCTTGGTGGAGATCTCGCTGGCCTTTTAAAAGGGAGAAGCAGTATTGTCTTCTGTTTTTGAGATTGTGTTATATTATTGGCAACTGATTTTAACAAAACTTTGGTATTTTTTCAGTTTTACTGATTTAAAAATTAAAGAAATCCTGTAATTGTTTTTTTTTTTTTTACCCAAAATTCTCTCTCTCTCTCTCTCTCTCTCTCCCAGGTCTCGAGCAGCCATCCAGTCTGGCTAGGGAAGAATCTGAACCGGATGAAACTCAATCCTTCCAGAGCCAGTACCACCGGAGCCGGATCCGACACGCGCAGACCCACCAGAACCCCCTGGGTCTCCATCTGAGCCCGTACGAGCCTGGCCTGCACCCCAGCAGCAGCAGCGCCCCTCCCTCCAGCCCCAGCCCCGGCCCTGCTGACCAGGTGCCTTTCTGCGAGTCCTCCCAGGACTTTGTCTCCACGTATGATGAAATCGAGGAGGGGACGGGGCAGGTGTCCCAGCGCCCGCTCCTCGCCCCTCCCCTCCTCCGGGAGCAGCAGGAGGGGGGTGGGTTCCCAGCCGTGGCAGGCACCCCTCCGCTCGCCGGCGCCCCCTACACCGGCAAGGTGCACCTGTGCCACTGCGGCAAGGCGTACACCCTGAAGAGCATGCGGGACCGGCACGTGAAGATGCAGCACCTGAACCTGCGGCCCTTCGCCTGCCCCGTCTGCGCCAAGACCTTCAAGATGAAGCACCACCTCACCAAGCACCTGAAGACCCACGCCGGCCTGCAGCCCTTCGAGTGCCAGCTCTGCGGCAAGAAGCTCATGTGGAGGGACAGCTTCCTGCGCCACCGCAGCCACTGCGAGAGGCTGGCTGCGGAGGAGATTGCAGCCAGCACAGCCGGAGTGAAGGAGGAGGAGGAGGAGGAGGGGGGACCGGGGGCTGGGATACCTGCTGAAGGAGAAGGAGGAGGATGAGGAGGAGAAGGAGGAGGAGGAGGAGGAGGGGAGCGGAGAGGGGGTTCAGGCAGCCAGACTCCTTTGCTTGAGTCGGCCTCCAGTTTTATTTATTATTTTATTATGGTGTTTTTGTGCTGCTCAGGGCAGGGAGGGAGGGAGGGAGGGAGGGAGGGGCGACATCGATTCAATTTCAAGGAGGTTTTTGTTGTGAAGAACGTGTCACAGGAACTATGCCGTTTTCAAACTCTCAGTTCAGTTTAACACTGAAGACACTGAGAAACACTTCCGGTTTGAAACCTTCGTCGTTGAATTTCTTGGGTGTCTTTCAGTGTCTCCGAATTCAGCTACCGATGAATCAGTGAGGTCGGAATACAAAATCAGAACACAAGCTGGAATTAAGTCGTTTTCATACATTCTAAATCAATATGCTACCATTCTAAAGGTTTTCAATCTTTTACGAGTGTAAAATGACAGGAATATTTACAACATACATTCCCAGCGTCCTGTTTTGAGGACAGTCAAGTTAGACGTGCTCCTGTAATCAGAGCAGTGAAATTTCACACCAGCTATGGAACTCAACACACAGAAAATAGAGCTTTATCATCACTGTGTTGGTACAGAGAAAAAAAAAAAAAAGAAATTGATGATTTTTAGGACTTCAGTCTCTTATTTTCTATTGAGGCATCATATAAGCATCTGAAGGGCTATTATTATTATTATTATTAATTTCTTAGCAGACACCCTTATCCAGGGCGACTTACAATTGTTACAAGATATCACATTATTTTTACATACAATTCCCCTTTTATACAGTTGGGTTTTTACTGGAGCAATCTAGGTAAAGTACCTTGCTCAAGGGTACAGCAGCAGTGTCCCCCACCTGGGATTGAACCCACGACCCTCCGGTCAAGAGTCCAGAGCCCTAACCACTACTCCACACTGCACATATTTGCAGAATAAATTAGTTACATTTAGACTTCACTTTTGCGATTTTAACAAAATTATACTACTAAAAGAGAACATTTTAAATAAGTTAGGTGCCAGTTTAAACTGTTCCAAATATTACTAAAACAGACTGTCCTGAAGTGAGGGCAATGGCACTGAATGGGTGAGCTGTTCTTTTGATGGGTACCAGTCAGGGTTTGTTTCACTGGCAATGAAAAAGATTATGTTCAAAAGGTTTTAACTGCGATGCGTCTCCCCACAGTCTGGGTCTAGTCCCAGGTAGCAGATTGCAAAATCCAATTCATTTCCATAAAATAAAGAAAATAACACATGCATCCTTTAATCATACAGACTTGCTGAGTGGATTTCTACTAAACTGTATCGTTCTATCTTCTAATGTTGTGTTTTTTTAAATGGGTCACAGTAAGATAGCCTGACCCGGCCCCAGTGTATTCTAGACAAACCTTGTGATGGGATGTTATTTATTTGTGATGATGGAGGCAGTGTTTCCCAGATGTTGTTTTAAAAGCAGTTTTTTTTTTTGACAGTGTTAGCGTACCGGAGACGATTTGTATTCTGTGTGTCAAAAAAAAAAATGTGTTCAGGAGCTGCTCTTTTTGTAAATAAAAATATATTTACTTTGAGTTTGATTCTTTACTTCTTGGGATTGCTAACAGCTAAACTACAACAGTGTGTTTGGGATTGCAAACAGCTAACGCGGATTCAGATTGTTTATCGCAGAATTAAGTTTTTTTATTGTAGAAAACTAAGATCCCTGCTTAGGAGTAATTACTGGTGTGAAGTACTGAGTTCAATGGAATCTCATCAGTTCATATAGAATGAAATACTTCACATACATCAAAGATCTGAGTGATTATACAGATGAGCCTGTTTTATATCACCTCACTTAATATCATACCCCGTGTATTATCACAATTTTTGAAAAACCACTCCCCATGCACTATAAGTTCTTTGAGAAATGACCTCTCAATATCATCTCACAAACCTACTTATTCGTTTTGTGCAGCCTGTGAAATGCTGCTAACAACCAATACTCAACTCGGCTGATAAACTGACATGTTGCCTGTCAAATGCCCCATGGGCGGTCTTAACGGGATACAGTTTTAAGATACAAAACACCAACGTCACCAAATTTCAACAGTCAGTCTTCTATACATGCACGCAAAAAAGTGCAACACATAATTGATCACTCTCATCAGTCGACAATTCATGCCTTTAGATAATGATACCAGCTGTTTAGTTCCATTAATGATACAGGATGGATTTGTCCTGTAGTGAACTACATGCATGTGTTTAAATTATTATTTGTTTATTTAGCAGACGCCTTTATCCAAGGCGACTTACAGAGACTAGGGTGTGTGAACTATGCATCAGCTGCAGAGTCACTTACAACTACGTCTCACCCGAAAGACGGAGCACAAGGAGGTTAAGTGACTTGCTTAGGGTCACACAATGAGTCAGTGGCTGAGGTGGGATTTGAACCAGGGACCTCCTGGTTATAAGCCCTTTTCTTTAACCACTGGACCACACAGCCTCCTAACTAAATGTACGGTATTGAAACACTGCTCTTCAATTCACCATTAGTTTTCTTTCTTTTTTTCTCGCACTCGTAACGTGCTGTCACAGACTAACATGAAACCTGCTTTATATCACAAATTATGCCTGCACGGCGATCGTGATACAAAGAGGGTTCATCTGTATTTATAAATGTGTTTGTTGCATTTTAAAGATACAATTATGAAATGATGAAAGAATATTTCACTCCTTGACTTTGTATAGACAGTTCTATTCATTATATTTAATTGAATGACCAGTGTGGTGTTATTTTCAGGTGCATGCTTACACAGCTTCCGCTATGAAAGCAGGGACACACCCATTCAAATCCGGTACGTCATGCTGTTTTCAGTCTTTTACATCTTTTTTTAATTGAATGTATCATATTTTCCATCTTTTGCATCATTTTTAATGTTCTGTATCATATTTTTCCACCATTAAGAACACAGTATGCAAATATTTCTCATATGCAATATATTGGGTCTTGTACATATTTTTTTTACTTGTGCAATTTTGCGGTGACTTCTTATTTTTGTCTTGTTCATCATTAATTGTTTTTTCTTTTAAGAGAAATTGGTTGTCTGTTTCCAGTTTTTTGCAAAAAAAAAATAAATGTATATATATAAAATGGAAAATTTACCTCTTTTTGACAACAGCAAAACGGCCATCAGATCGCAATTGATTGCACATGTACCGAATTCTGACTTTCTGACATTACACTGTCAAGTTTTAGTACGCGTACCACTTTCAAACGCTCCACCGGTAGTTTGGAAATATATTTTGTGGTGCTGCTCATATGATTTAATCCAGCAATTCTAAATAAACTTTATACTTTTTTTACACACCTCTAGGGGGCAGACTGCGGTTTGCATGGCGTCTCTCTTAGCAGAGCTACCCTGGTGACCCTGCGGTGCGCATGGCGTCTCTCTTAGCAGAGCTACCCTGGTAACCCCTTGGTGCGCATGGCGTCTCTCTGAGCAGAGCTACCCTGGTAACCCCTCGGTGCGCATGGCATCTCTCTTAGCAGAGCTATCCTGGTAACCCCGCAGTGCTCATGGCGTCTCTCTTAGCAGAGCTACCCTGGTAACCCCTCGGTGCGCATGGCGTCTCTCATAGCAGAGCTACCCTGGTAACCCCGCAGTGCGCATGGCGTCTCTCTGAGCAGAGCTACCCTGGTAACCCTGCAGTGCGCATGGCGTCTCTCTTAGCAGAGCTATCCTGGTAACCCTGCGATGCACATGGCGTCTCTCTCAGCAGAGCTACCCTGGTAACCCCTCGGTGCGCATGGCGTCTCTCATAGCAGAGCTACCCTGGTAACCCTGCGGTGCGCCTGGCATCTCTCTTAGCAGAGCTACCCTGGTAACCCCGCAGTGCGCATGGCATCTCTCTTAGCAGAGCTACCCTGGTAACCCCTTGGTGCACATGGCGTCTCTCTGAGCAGAGCCTTCCTGGTAACCCCGCAGTGCGCATGGCGTCTCTCTTAACAGAGCTACCCTGGTAACCCCTTGGTGCACATGGCGTCTCTCTGAGCAGAGCTACCCTGGTAACCCCTCGGTGCGCATGGCATCTCTCTTAGCAGAGCTACCCTGGTAACCCCGCAGTGCTCATGCTCCGCAGCCGTACAGCAGCATGGCGGCCCTGGTGTATCTGTTTAATTTTGAGCTGTGTTTTGTTTTGCCTTTCAGTATTAAATATTAAATATTTCATGTACACCTGTGTGTGTGAGTCCTCCTGCACCAGGACTACCTTTGCTAGTACCCTAGTGGAGGGTTGATTGTTAATAAAACCTGGACGCCTGAGCGGCATTTTCAGCGTCCGCCTCTGTGTGTCTCGCCTCTATCAGCGGATCCCCACACAGTAACATTGCAGACATGCCGATTTCCCAACACATTCATTATGCTTACTCTTGATCTTAACTCATTGACCCCAATCACTTACAGTTTCACACAAGAATGACCACTGACTGCTCTAGTCTGTTAGGGTAACTTTTATTTAATCACAGAGAGAATGACAGAGAATGTTTAATTGTTGGTTCAGTCCATAATATCACTGAGTATAGACATATGCAATTGACTACAAATAAATGAAAATAATCAGATATATATAGAGCTTGGAAATAAGCCTGTTTAACCAGCTCTGTTTATAACGATCCCTCGTACAACTTCATATATAAAAGTACAAAACTTTTACTATCTGTTCATTAAACTCATATATTTGTACTGTAAGACAGAATTACATACATCGTGACCTGTCTGAAGAACTGTCTTAGCCACATCTACCCAGCTCTTTGACTCTTGTTTGAGCTGTCTGATCTCCTCCTGCAGCATCTTTGCCTTCTCCTCAAAGCCCTTCTTCATCAGCTCCTCATGCTCTTTCACCGTGCTCTCCAGCGCTCTCTCGTGCTCCTTGCGGGCGTTCTCTATCTCTTCCTGCAGCTTCAGCTCCATTTGCCGCTGGTTCTCTGCGCAGCTCCTCCGCTCCTCCTCCAAGGTGCACTTCATCTGATGAGTTTCCTCCTCCATTGCCTTGTTCTGCTGCTCCATTTGGAACGCATGCTCCCTCTCGCCTTGGTTTCAAATGTAGGAATGCAGACAGAAAACATTGTTTTAGCATTTTTTTTGTAATTTTGTTTGCTACACTTTTCTTTAAATGTGTGCAAAACATTTCACTTATCAAGCTATCCCAACAATCGCACCGGAACCCCAACTTGGTATTATTGCTTGCCTATTAAAGTATCATAAGTAAGAATCATGAATCTCTTTGTAAAATAATGATTATGTAATAGAAACTCTTGCCATGGATCACCATCTAGAGAAAGATTTAAGCTAGGGCAAGGCATTTACTGGGAAATGTAGAAATACAGTGTTTTGCATGGCGTCCTGTGCAAACATTGATTGCCATGTTAATGAATATATAACACTTGAAAGTTGTATGTAGTATCTCAAGGTTAAAGTGTAGTAAAGCAGGGTGAAGCATGGCCATGTTATGGTTATGGTTAGGGTAATGTTTACAGTACTAACACTAGGGTGGTTATGGTTAGGGTTACAGTACTAACACTAGGGTGGGTTATGGTTTGGGTTACAGTACTAACACTAGGGTGGGTTAGGGTTATGTTTACAGTACTAACACTAGGGTGGGTTAGGGTTAGGGTTACAGTACTAACACTAGGGTGGGTTATGGTTTGGGTTACAGTACTAACACTAGGGTGGGTTAGGGTTATGTTTACAGTACTAACACTAGGGTGGGTTAGGGTTAGGGTTACAGTACTAACACTAGGGTGGGTTATGGTTTGGGTTACAGTACTAACACTAGGGTGGTTATGGTTAGGGTTACAGTACTAACACTAGGTTGGTTATACTCCAGTGATGCAGGGGATACTTACTGGCTATTTGCTTCTCATTTTCTGTGAGTTTTTGATCAGCCAGCAGAATGGAGGCTGCTTCGATTTTCTTCTGTTTTAGAAATTGGTCCAGAACGTCCTCTGCCTACAGACATACAGATATGTATAAGCCCAGAGATACATTATTAAATGTGCTCTCAATCTACTCTTTAGAACTCAAGGTTGATGCTTGTTCTGGTATCTAAGCACATCCTCTTCTGTTTGTCAATTTCACTCCAGTTATGCAGCTGCAATCAGTCCAGGAAGCAAACATCCTTATCATTATCCTTGTCCTTGTCATTAACATGATCAGTATCAGTATCAGTATCAGTATCATTATCACTGATGATACTGATAATGATAATTATACAGTATCATTATCAGTATCACTATCAGTATCAGTATGTGTTTTGAAAGAGCTGCATATCCTGGATCAATGTACAGAACCAGCCAGTAAAGAGCCCTCATAATGAACAGGTGGATCAGTGATAAGTTTTGTCTCATTAATAAACAGTAAGAACACTCAATCGTTCAATTCATGTCTTGCACCCCCAGCACGCTGGGGCGCTTGTTGCTCTTAGTGCCCACCTTCGTTCCCTTGTTGGGTGTGGCTCTGAATTGTTGCACCACATGATCACGGTCCTCGCAGTACAGCTTGTAGCCACCAGGTGTTGCGTAAACTCCTTGCTGTAGATTGTGACTCATCTGGACGGACAGATCCACAAGCACTTTGTTGCATGTTTCTATGGAGACAGCATCATTGCGCTTCACAAGCTCAGTGTAATGACTGATAATCTGATCCTGTGAATGAGAGACAATGCTTGTTTAGTTCAGACAGCAGCACAGTATATCATGCAGGATCAGTTATGTTAGTTGATATCTTTTACTGGAGTATAAATATTCATTAGAGGGTATAAATATTCATTAGAGATTTTTCACTTGTAAACATATTTGAATCCGCCCACACCCGACATGAAGCTCCAACCAGTACAGCATATGAAAGAACAGAGTTGGGTTTCAGACATGATTCAGACCACCAAAGGATCATTCATAAATTGTACAAACTTTGCTAATGAGCTTTAGCTGGAAAAATAGCAAGAGGGAAGTACTTCCATTCTGACTAAAGGATAGTATGTATAAATAACTTTGCAAAGCGTGCAGTCACTACAATGAGGGTCACGGTGAAACAGAATTCAGAAACCACAAGAGCACATTGCTTTGCAGGAAGCAGAGGTGTCTGTTAGAAACAGGAAGGGGCCCTCATATCAGGGACATTGCAAAGCAGCTCACTGCAGCCTCTGCAATAACAAGCAGGCAGATGGGGATTACAATGAATATATAAGAGACTTAGGACCGAGGAGTGGAGCTAGAGAGGGACAGACCAGACCAGGTGCATCCGGACGCTGGGCTGAGCTGCTTCATACTGTGTCTTATACAGGACTGCTACACTGTATCACACTAGATATGTGTGTGTGTTCATGGAACTGTGTGTTTGGGGGTTCATAATCAAGCATTAAATGACCATTAGATGTCACACCTGTTGATCTGCATGCTTTGAAATAATGTGTGTATTAAGTTAGGTGTGTGAATAAATGATTTAGATATGATTTCAGGTTTTGTGTGGAGTGTCATTTTTCTGACATATTTAAAAGAAACAACAGGAACTCAGCAAAAACGATATAAAAGCAGATAAAAGTTGAAAATCTATAGTGCCTTTCACTTTGAATGCGTTTTATAGTTATTAAAAAATATTTTAATAAAAATGTAAATGTCCAACTGACAAGTGGTTCTATAAGTGGTTACCAGGAGTTTCCCAGTTCAATCCCAGTCACCGACTCACTGAGTGTGAACCTGAGCAAGTCACTTAACCTCCTTGTGCTCCGTCCTTCATGTGAGGCGTAAAACAAATAAGGTCCTATCGGAAGTGACTCTGAAGCAGCAGCTGTGATGCATAGTTCACCCCCCAAGTCTCTGTAAGTCGCTTTGGATAAAAGCGTCTTCTAAATGACTAATTAATTCATTATAATACCAAACTGCCTGGAGTTCAGATTTTGCAGTAATATGTCCTTTGCAGGTAAGAAGATCAAGGCAGTATCAATAGTGCTAGAATGTGAGGAGGAGTGAGGCAGAGAGAGTTACCACTAGAGTCTTCTGGTGTATATGTCCATCGTCCTTGAAGGACCGCTTCATGAAGGTCTCCAGGGCTTGTTTCTCCCACTTTCCATGCTGCTCAGAAATCCTGTCCCTCGTCACTGGGATCTGCACTGACTGCTCCATTCCCTTCTGGTACACAGCCAGCCCCTGCTGCACGGCAGCCTTGTTCTCAATCTCAGCCATGGCAAGCACCGCATTATCCAAGCAGGGCACTGACCCGCCGAGATGGTGTTCACATAGGTGCTGACCAGGCTACCCAGCACTGAAGAGCAAGAGCAAAACCAAAGCAGCATTAACATCATTCAACAGCAATAGCATCATTCTGTACAGGCTCTGATATTCAACAGCAATAACATCATTCTGAACGGGCTCTGATATTCAACTGCAATAACATCGTTCTGAACAGGCTCTGAAAGCAGCATTAACATCATTCTGAACAGGCTCTGGTGGCTCACTCACTTCTCCCGGTGACTTTGTGCCCTCCCTTGATGGTCTTGACAGTAGATTGTGTGAAGATGTATTCACAGAACTGTTTGGCTGCCTGCAAGAATGTGGCACTCAGCTCATTCTCCTCCATTGATTCGACGCGGTTCATGTTCTCTCCTGCCGTCGGCGTTACAAACACAAAGCACCTCCGCGTGGGGAAGTAGCTGCGAATGCACTCCCGTGGGAGGTTGTAGTCCGACACCTTCTTACCAACGCCTGGGGATACATTGGAGCAGGAAGATTAGAGCACGGAAGGGAGGTATGAGAGGATTGAAGACTTATCTCAATATTTTTCATGTAAGATGCGATGATTATCTTTTCGAAGGTCGCTCCAGTACATTGGATCTGCACTAAGCTCTGTTACCTTTCCTGAGGGAGAGAGCATGCTCCAGATACTGATCTGCTGATACACTGACTCCCTCGATCTTCAGCTCCAGGGTGAAATCACGCACAGCCCAGATAAACTGAGGGAAATAGCGCACAAAGTGAACGTCCTCTTCATCGCTGGCGCTGTCCTGAGACTTCACCTTGATCAAGTCAGTCAGCTCCGTCACATACCTGCCAGCTCTAAGGAAAACACACTTTACCAGCAAGCTGATTCATTGGGTGAGGAAGCTCCATGCTGACTGGAGGTGTTGGGAGGTGAGGGGTGAGGGGAGAGGGGTGAGGTGTTGCGATTAGAGGAGTGAGAGGTGAGGGGTGAGGTGTTGCGAGTAGAGGAGTGAGGGGTGAGTGGTGAGGGGTAGGGTGAGGGTGAGATGTTGGGAGTAGAGGAGTGAGGGGTGAGGATCAAGAGATGAGTAGTGAGGGGTAGGGTGAGAGGTGGTAGGTGAGAGGTGAGGTGTTGGGAATAGAGGAGTTGTGGGGTGAGGGTGAGAGGGGGTAGCACTTTTGTTAAGAGATATTCCTTTCTCTTGTTGTTTTCACCTAATGTCATTATGTTGGTACAGTAATGGTTGATCCAATTGTTGAGTTTGAATGTGCGGTTCAGTTTCTATAGGGTTTGTTATGTAGTGTATGGAGAGCAGGGTGAATGTGTGGTTCAGTTTCTATAGGGTTTGTTATGTAGTGTATGGAGAGCAGGGTGAATGTGCGGTTCAGTTTCTATAGGGTTTGTTATGTAGTGTATGGAGAGCAGGGTGAATGTGCGGTTCAGTTTCTATAGGGTTTGTTATGTAGTGTATGGAGAGCAGGGTGAATGTGCGGTTCAGTTTCTATAGGGTTTGTTATGTAGTGCATGGAGAGCAGGGTGAATGTGTGGTTCAGTTTCTATAGGGTTTGTTATGTAGTGTATGGAGAGCAGGGTGAATGTGCGGTTCAGTTTCTATAGGGTCTGTTATGTAGTGTATGGAGAGCAGGAGTTCAGGAAAGGATACTGCAGGTTTTCAAGAGCATTGTTGTCGATCGTGCCGCGACTGTTGTAGACCAGAGTGCTGCTCAACAGGACAGCCAGAGCGAAGATCCAGCAGTCATTCTTCTGGTCTCCCTGTGTAGCATTATTATTATTATTATTATTATTATTATTATTATTATTATTATTATTATTATTATTTTACTTTTTTTTCAATTTTGTTTTCCAATGTTATTCTCAACACTTCTTCACGTGTTTAAAATAAACACTGCTAGTTCTACCATTTCAATATAACACACAGTACACACCAAAACTGTGCTCTTATATGTCACCAGAAACGCTCAAGAGAATTATAGCCTTATTCAGCACAGTTGGGAGTGCATTAATCTTTATCATAATATTATTATTTAAAATGCAGTACTTTGAAGAAAATGACCACTTTATGTATCACGATAACATTTTATTAAAAACCTTTATGTGAGAGGGGAGGGATTTGGACTGGCTGTCAGGCGCATACGTGAGTTTGTAGGGGGTTCGGACACCCCGTGTATCCCCACGCTATCAGGCAATGTCTCGCATAAAAGATTAATTCTCAAACTGAACGCAGTAGGGATTCAAGGAAATGCATGCACATGGATTAGGGAGTGTAGCATGTAGAAAACAGAAAGTAGTGATTAGAGGAGAAACCTCAAAATGGAGCGAGGTAACCAGTGGAGTACCACAGGGATCAGTATTAGGTCCTCTGCTATTCCTAATCTACATAAATGATTTAGATTCTGGTATAGTAAGCAAACTTCTTAAATTTGCAGATGACACAAAAATAGGAGGAGTGGCAAACACTGTTGCAGCCTCAAAGGTCATTCAAAATGATCTAGACAGCATTCAGAACTGGGCAGACACATGGCAAATGACATTTAATAGAGAAAAGTGTAAGGTATTGCACGCAGGCAATAAAAATGTGCATTATAAATATCATATGGGAGATACTGAAATTGAAGAAGGGAACTATGAAAAAGACCTAGGAGTTTATGTTGACTCAGAAATGTCTTCATCTAGACAATGTGGGGAAGCTATAAAAAGGCCAACAAGATGCTCGGATATATTGTGAGAAGTGTTGAATTTAAATCAAGGGAAGTAATGTTAAAACTTTACAATGCATTAGTAAGACCTCACCTAGAATATTGTGTTCAGTTCTGGTCACCTCGTTACAAAAAGGATATTGCTGCTCTAGAAAGAGTGCAAAGAAGAGCAACCAGAATTATCCCGGGTTTAAAAGGCATGTCGTATGCAGAAGCTGCTTGATGAGATTCTGGGATCAATAAGCTAATAACAACCAAACAAGCAAGATGGGCTGAATGGCCTCCTCTCGTTTGTAAACTTTCTTATGTTCTTATGTCTTTTTGACAGGAGTCAGCTGTGAGTGAATTGGCTAGCGCTCTGTTATTGGCTGGGGGGTGGGACTATACAGAGTGAATGACTAAAAAAAAAGCACTGGCTCCTGCAGGAAGTATAGTGGAGCGTGACGTCACAGCGGAATCCTGACATTTGGAAACGAAACCTGGAGATTCTGGAGCAGCGGGTCGGGGAGACAAAGCGGAGACTGCAGCGTGAGACAAACCCGGTGGTGCAAGCCAGCCACGCAGAGGTTATTTAATCTGACTAGTTAGCTTAGCGGGACTGAGCCGTCCCACAGTGTATGAGAGGGGACATTGAGCAGTGCCTGTTTCTCAGGGCTTCCACCACTAGAGGGAGCAACGAGTCACGGTTTAAAAAAAAAAAATTTAAAAAAAACCTGCACCCTTTATTTTGAAGTTTTTCCTTAAAGTGTTTTGTTTTCCTTTTTCATTTTGCCTTTTGCTTAATCTTTTGGTTTCCACACCTGTGATTTATGAAGAACGGGGCACAATGCCATCGCTGGTAAAGTGCCCCCGAACTGGCAAAGAAGCACCTGCCAATAGAGCTGTGAAAAATACATCTGGGCGCCTGTGCCAGCGCTTCATATTTGACCTTTGTGTCTGCCTTGTGCTTTCCCTCACCCTTCCACACCCTACAACAGTATTTCATGTGTTTATTAACTTGAATATATGATGTATGATAACTGAGTATGATAATCAACTTTAAATGGAATACTGCAGCTGGTTTGTATAATAGATTATCAGAAATGTTAGCACTAATCTTGCACTACCTTTCCTAAGGTAAGTTGAGGCTGTCAAAGAGCAGTGTTAATCGGGTCTGTGACACCAAACCAGGATTATTTTATAAAAGCTAACTTGTGCGACCCGTCCCATAGGACTCCACAGACACGCTGTACCTTCTCCACGTCTCCCAGCCCCTCCGTATCGAGCAGCACGAGGGTGTGGCCGGGTTTACACGGGTGAGGGACACACCACATCCAGATGCCTTTAGTGTGGGACTGTATGGTCGCCCCCAGGGAGAATCCTGCAAAACAAAGGGGAATTCCACAATGCCAGCACAGCCCAGGCAAACCCTTTCAGCACTTTGCTCACACCCAGGTCTGCTTATAGATGCTTTTCACAGTGTATAAGAAGAAGGTGTGGTCCCTCAGAAACATGTGCAGTTCCAGCAGTACAACAGGCTGTGCCATGACATTCCTAACACTGCTCATTGTAAACTCTTAACATGATCGCATCCCTCTCTGACAATGTGCCTTTACCTTTTCATAGTCAAACAACACAAAGACATGGACACAAGACTATGGACTGCCAGGCGTGTTGATACAGTTAATACAACTCTGTGTGGAGTGAGGCCGCAGGGTTTAGCAACACTGCATTTATACCAGACAGTTTTGTATTGGTCCGGAAGAATTTTAATTGATGAAGAAATATGAAAAATCACATAATGATGATTATTTTGAATATGTAGACTATAGAGATGGAGTAATAGGATTGTAATGTTTTCAAGACAGATCACATTCGTGCCCCATCTACTCCCTGTTTTAATATACAGGGAGTACGACTAAAGAAGTATTAATTGTTGTGTGAAACTGTAATCGCTTTAACTCAATTAGGGATTGTTTGAATGCTGATATCTCAGATGCACATTATCTCTGTGCAAGGAAACAAATAATCATTAACATTTTACTCTCACTAGACGAATGAGTTACAGAAAATCACAGCAGAAATACAACTCGAAAGAAAAAAAAATGTAAAGAAATATGAATGTGACCATGTACACTAACCGGACTGTAACTTATGAGTTCACAGAACTTCAGAGTGTAAATAACAGGAAATCAGTCTGTCAAAGCCGATATTAACGAAAGTAGGTTTGCTAAGGCAACATCCGTTTTTTAGAGGTTGTGGTTAGGACTTATGAAGAAGTGTACAGCATGCAAGACACGTAGAGCAGTGCAATCTGAGGGGATTCAGAATTAACAGAAGAACACAAACATGCTTTTTAGCACGTCGTCTCACTGCTTGATGCGGTATAGATACAGCAGGGCAGGGATGCTTATTTGAGACACGCTTCCAAGAGCTTGCATTCCCTCCCTGAACATCGTGTGAGGTGTGCCCGACGGGACTCCTAATGGGAAGGGAATATGACCAGCTACCTAACTACTGTCTAGAACCTAGTGAATATTTTAACATGTCTAATGCTAATCTCTTCTAATGCAGGTGTGCTCTGAGACTCGGAATCAATAAATATAACACTGTACAAGTTCAATCAGGAGTCATTCTCGTCTTAATTACACTTTATTAATTATAGCAACACACTTTAAAGTCTCAGAGCCTGTCTGTCTGTAAGTTCGCTCTGATGTCTATTGGAAATAATGAATACTTAAAACAGATGCAGACAGGGCCCCCCCTTCTTACCCGATCTCTTCCCAGCCAGCTTGTTCATGAGGTAGGATTTGCCTGTGCGATACAAGCCCACGATAGCCACCACCACCACTGGCTGGCCAATCTGGGACAGGATCTCCAGCGCCTGCTGGTTCACATGAAGCTTTCCAGTGGAGCTGTTCTCTATCAGACACACAGGGGCTGGCATTGCCACTGTATTGCTGGCCATAGCTGCTTCCTGCACACAAAACCACATTCAAGTCTTAGAAACGCTGATTTACAGAAATTAACTGACAAATGTTTTCTGTTTTTCTCACAAAAGGCTCGGTCAAACTAAGAACAAAAAGCAAATACACAGTAAAGTGTAGTGAAGCATAGTCAAAGCATGGTAAAGCATAAGTGAGCACTGTAAAACCCAGAGAGGTATGCTAAAGTATATGCAAATGTACTGGGGTAAACTGTAAGAGAAAAGACAAAAAGAGACTCAATATTGGTAAAATAAAGAGAAGCGAAATATGAATCAATGGAAAGACAAACAACGAACACAAGTCAGAGATGAAGGGAAGTCATATATTAACAGAAAGGGGGAGAAAAAACAGGCAAAGATTTTCCAAACCAGGAACGTGTTATTATTATTATTATTATTATTATTATTATTATTATTATTATTATTATACATTATTTTGTACAACTATCCTTGCTGTTGCCCTAATGAATTTAAAAATCGGAATGTATTTTGTAAAAATATTAAACTTTTTAATTAAATATCCCTTGTCATGTCACAGAAACTGTTCTTCCACAAAATCACAAATAGCTGGAGATATACTGTTCTTCTGAATTTCAGTTTTAAAAAACCCTCTAAACCCGAAATAATAAATCCCATTGAAAATACAATTGAAGGGAAGATACAGGCCATCATAAGGATAAATATGTTTCAGGTGATGCATCTCAGAGCATGGTCTTTAGCACTTTAAATAAAAAAATGATTGTACCGCTCTAAACTACTTGGAGTGCACATGTATGGCTCTTTGTGACGATTGAATTTGTGCAGCTGCCGCGAGTCTGAAAGAGCTCATATAAACTCAGCAAAACAAACACATCATTGAGGAATTGCACAATGAATTACCCATGAATTACTGGAAATGTAAGGAGGCAGTAAACCTGTGATCTGATCAATAATATATATATATATATATATATATATATATATATATATATATATATATATATATATATATATATATATATATATATATATATATTTTAGAATGAGAGTAAAACAGTGTTGACAACACCTTTGACAAAAATGGTATGACAATTGTCTCCATATCCAGTAATGCCGGTTTTCAAAGCGATTGTGAAGGACTGTGCGTGCGGTTATGCAGAGCTGTGTTGTCTTTATGAAGGTGTTATATTATGAATGAGCTTCATTATCAAATACAGCGCTAACAACAAATACTATACCTGTGTGCTGTGTTTACTACACCTTCCATAGCTTAATCCTCTAAACACTAAATAAATACGTACATAATAATACACTTCAGCCTGCATTCAAGTCTTCAAAAACGTGATACAAATGCCAGCATTTACCCTGAGCTAAGATTTCATATCGAGGTGAATTTTCGTTGACTGTACCTGTTTTTTCTCTGCAGTGTATTAAGAATATCTGAGGAATGGGAACCGATCGCCGCTCTGCTTTGACTGCTGTGCTCCGCTCTCTCTATACTGCTGTGAAAGGACAAGGAGAGGCTGCAGGTTTTATCGCGCTCAGAAATTACTTTCAGTTTCACTAGGAAGACGTCGTTGAAATAACAGCAAAACTCTCCTTCAATCTGAATTCTCTTTCTTAAAAGAAGACCAGAGCAAGCCGGATCACTGTAAAGATTTTATTTTTCAGATTCAGATTGTAAATAAATAAATTCATCAGTTATTAACTATCTTATTATCTACAGTATGGTAATTCGTTGTCTGTATAATGCTGTTCTGGCCCTGTGTGGCAGTGTGGCATGGGCACGGGTATGTGTGTGGGGGTATTGTGTTCCAGGGAGCCATCAATTGAATAAATGTTTAAATGATTAATTAAGGCTCCAGCTCCAAAAGAGGGGACAGGCGGCAGGCGATAGGAACTTTTCATTTCCCAAAAGAAACCAAGAGGATGAAGAGAGCCGGATCAGATGCAGTGAAGCTCTGGACGCGACTCCGGGCTCCAGGCTATGTGAGGTCACTATAAGTTTATCCGCTCACTGAACACTTATTTCCATCCAAATAGAGATACCGTATCTTCCACGTGATTAAAAAGGTATTTTCCCCTAGTTTTCAATAATAATCCAAGCAATAACTCCGAAGCCACTGAAACATATATATATATATATATATATATATATATATATATATATATATATATATATATATATATATATATATATATACAGTATATATATATATATACACTACCGTTCAAAAGTTTGGGGTCACTTAGAAATGTCCTTGTTTTCCATGAAAACATACATGAAATGAGTTTGAATAGGAAATATAGCAAAATGAATAGGAAATATAGCCATTGACAAGGTTAGAAATAATGATTTTTAATTGAAATAATAATTGTGTCCTTCAAACTTTGCTTTCGTCAAAGAATCCTCCATTTGCAGCAATTACAGCCTTGCAGACCTTTGGCATTCTAGTTGTCAATTTGTTGAGGTAATCTGAAAAGATTTCACCCCATGCTTCCTGAAGCACCTCCCACAAGTTGGATTGGCTTGATGGGCACTTCTTACGTACCATACGGTCAAGCTGCTCCCACAACAGCTCAATAGGGTTGAGATCCGTGACTGTGCTGGCCACTCCATTATAGACAGAATACCAGCTGACTGCTTCTTCCCTAAATAGTTCTTGCATAGTTTGGAGCTGTGCTTTGGGTCATTGTCCTGTTGTAGGAGGAAATTGGCTCCAATCAAGCGCCGTCCACAGAGTATGGCATGGCGTTGCAAAATGGAGTGATAGCCTTCCTTCTTCAAGATCCCTTTTACCCTGTACAAATCTCCCACTTTACCACCACCAAAGCACCCCCAGACCATCACATTGCCTCCACCATGCTTGACAGATGGCGTCAAGCACTCCTCCAGCATCTTTTCATTTGGTCTGCGTCTCATGAATGATCTTCTTTGTGATCCGAACACCTCAAACTTAGATTTGTCTGTCCATAACACTTTTTTCCAATCTTCCTCTGTCCGGTGTCTGTGTTCTTTTGCCCATCTTAATCTTTTCTTTTTATTGGCCAGTCTGAGATATGGCTTTTTCTTTGCAACTCTGCCTAGAAGGCCAGCATCCTGGAGTCGCATCTTCACTGTTGACGTTGAGACTGGTGTTTTGCGGGTACTATTTAATGAAGCTGCCAGTTGAGGACCTGTGAAGTGTCTATTTCTCAAACTAGACACTCTAATGTATTTGTCCTCTTGCTCAGTTGTGCACCGGGGCCTCCCACTCCTCTTTCTATTCTGGTTAGAGCCAGTTTGAGCTGTTCTGTGAAGGGAGTAGTACACAGCGTTGTATGAGATCTTCAGTTTCTTGGCAATTTCTCGCATGGAATAGCCTTCATTTCTCAGAACAAGAATAGACTGACGAGTTTCAGAAGAAAGTTCTTTGTTTCTGGCCATTTTGAGCCTGTAATCGAACCCACAATTGCTGATGCTCCAGATACTCAACTAGTCTAAAGAAGGCCAGTTTTATTGCTTCTTTAATCAGCACAACAGTTTTCAGCTGTGCTAACATAATTGTAAAAGGGTTTTCTAATGATCAATTAGCCTTTTAAAACTTGGATTAGCAAACACAACGTGCCATTGGAACACAGGACTGATGGTTGCTGATAATGGGCCTCTGTACGCCTATGTAGATATTCCATTACAAATCAGCCGTTTCCAGCTACAATAGTCATTTACAACATTAACAATGTCTACACTGTATTTCTGATCAATTTGATGTTATTTTAATGGACAAAACATTTGCTTTTCTTTCAAAAACAAGGAAATTTCTAAGTGACCCCAAACTTTTGAACGGTAGTGTATATATATATATATATATATATATATATATATATGTATGTATATAATTTGTTTATTTAGCAGAAGCCTTTATCCAAGGCAACTTACAGAGATTTGGGTGTGTGAACTCTGCATCAGCTGCAGAGTCACTTACAATTGCGTCTCACCCGAAAGACGGAGCACAAGGAGGTGAAGTGACTTGCTCAGGGACACACAGTGAGTCAGTGGCTAGGGTGGGATTTGAACCAGGGACCTCCTGGTGCTTCCCAAGCCTGGTCCTGGGGACCGCCTTTGTCTTTTGGTTTTCATTCCAACAGAGCTCTCAATTACTTAAGGACGGGTTTGGGAACCACTGTTCTAGGTTCCATGTGTGTCTGATAGTATCGAAAAGGAACGTTTTTAAACTACCTTTATAAATCAGAAGCGAATCAGCCTGGCGGATATGCTCAGGGAGTGAGTTCCAGAGTCTGTGCACAATTAGAAAAAGCTCTTCCACCAATAGAGAGACACAGAGAGCAGAGCTGAGCTGGAGATTTCCATTACATGAGAGTAGATGTTAAAACTTCATGCTGATTTGAACTTGGCTCTCGCCAAGATAAGCACCAACTAAGACGTAGCTTCACAGTAAACTAATGTGATCCATATGTGTCTCCATCCATTTGCGCTTCCTTCCATATGATGATGTAGATATCCTTCTGTCTGGTGTTGATGGCTGAAGTGTAATGCTGGCTCCAGGGATCAGCTTATTTTGCCTCCCTAGCGCATCAGCACACACAACGGCTGCGATGCTGGCTCCGGGATCAACCATAGTGCGGTCTCCCCAGCGCATCAGCATGACAACCGTCTGGATTGAGCTAAGTAGGGTACATCTCTGGGGTCTTCAAGTGGGCACCTTCCATCCTCGGTGTTTCGTCGACTAGCCCACGACACCTCAAGAGGGCTCGACGGTGATTCTGGCGTCCCAGCATCACCCCCCTCCGTCCCCCACTCAACTCAGCCCAGCTTACTTACCTGTATATCAGCCTTTCTTTCTTTCTATTGAGCTTGAGATCCCCAGCCAGAATCTTTCCGTCTCAACCACAGCCAGTTGCTGCTCCTCTCTGCTGCTTCAGATAAGTTCTTCACTGTGCGACGCAACTCTTGGCCATTGAATCCGACATCTCTGAGAAACAGGGTTGTAGAGTGTGCCACAAATCCTCGACATCCCACTTCCACTGGGAAAACCCAGACTCTCCATCCTCGCTGTTCCGCTTCAGTGGCTAGTTGAGCATACCGCAGTTTCTTCCTCTCATACGCCTCATCTACAGCATCCTCCCATGGCACTGTTAACTCCACCAGGTGAACAAGGCGTGCTGATCCAGACCACAAGACAATATCTGATCGAAGGTTTGTGGTGGCAATCTCAGGTGGAAAAATAAGCCGTTGACCAACAACTGCCAGCATTTTCCAGTCTCTAGCAGCTTCCAGTTGTCCTGGGCGAGGATTGGTTTTAACACCTTTTCTTGGTGGTTGCTCTCCTGGGCGGAGGAATGTTGTCTTTTGTGTGTAATGTTTTGATGGAACAGGTGGCAACTTATTGGTCATGTTACGCTTGTCTTCCAATGCTAAGGCCAAACATCGCAGCACCTGGTCATGGCGCCAAGTAAACCGTCCTTGGCTAAGAGACACCTTACATCCTGTCAAAATGTGCCTTAATGTTGCAGGTGATGAACACAAAGGACATGAGGGATCCTCTCCTACCCAGAGGTTTAGGTTCTGTGGTGATGGGAGAACATAATATGTTGACCTTATAAGGAAACTGATCCTGCTCTGTTCCATTGACCATAGGTCTTGCCAGCCAATCTTGCGTTGTTCCACACTCTCCCATCTCATCCATTCTCCCTGCTTGCCCTGGGAAATGGCCTTTATACACCTCATCCTCTCCTCCTGCTTTTGCACCTCATTGACTACAAGCTTCCTCCGTTGCGCTGGGGCTGCCTTGTGCCATGTAGGAGGAGCTGAACTGAGACCAAGACCCCCTCTTCCATGCTGAACTTGCCCCATGATATCACCAATTTGAAGGGCAGCCTTTGCATCCTCCACAGCTTTCTTTGCCACCCACTTTCTTCCAGTTTTCAACACAGGTGCTGCCTCCCTTACGCATTTGTCGCGTGACTCTACTAATGTCATTTCCAGTTGGACCTTGGCACTTAAACTCCTCGGTTAGAGCGGAGACAGGTAGCACAGAGAGTGACCTGGAGTGTCTGACGTCACCAGCTCACCACTGGAATCTGGATTAAGTTCCCTACAGGCCTTGTATGATTCACGCTCCCCTTTACTGTATCACCTTATGCATGGGAGTCCAGTCAGGCTCTGTAAAAACAAGCTGTACAGGTTCAGTGTGTTTCATTTCTTACAATACAAGGGAAAAGAATATTATTCTGATGCAATATTAATATCTACCTCAATATGTACTCCTCAGTGGAGTTGATCATCTTTCCTGCTCTGGTTTTAAAGATCGTATTTGGGAATCGCTTCGAACCTCCTGCCAATGCTTCTCCCTCGGTCCACATTAACACACAGATACATGGCTTATTCATACGAGTCTTGGGTCTCTGTGTGCTGCTGGTTCAGTTTGAGCCGCACATGTTTTATTGTGTTTTTTGTACTTTGCAATTGCCTTTTTTATTGTTTTCCAGAACCCCCTTGTAAACGTGACCTCGGTCTCAATGGGTAAACCTCCTGGTTAAATAGAGAAGTAAATAACTAAATATATGAGAAAATCCAGTGTTCACTAGGGTCTAAACCAAACCCATTTTACATGAGCTGGTAAAACTTCTGTTAGTAAGAATGACAGGTGATGTGTAAAATGCACATGTCAAAAGCCTGGCTAGTAATTAATTGTGTTTAGTAATTCCAAGTGCATCCTGAGAGCATTCTGCACGTGTGTTCCAATGTAGATGTGTTCAGTAATGTTATATAGTGTAGATGTGTTCAGTAATGTTACAGTGTAGATGTGTTCAGTAATGTTACAGTGTAGATGTGTTCAGTAATGTTATAGTGTAGATGTGTTCAGTAATGTTATATAGTGTAGATGTGTTCAGTAATGTTATAGTGTAGATGTGTTCAGTAATGTTACAGTGTAGATGTGTCTGTAATGTTACAGTGTAGATGTGTTCAGTAATGTTATAGTGTAGATGTGTTCAGTAATGTTACAGTGTAGATGTGTTCAGTAATGTTATAGTGTAGATGTGTTCAGTAATGTTACAGTGTAGATGTGTTCAGTAATGTTACAGTGTAGATGTGTTCAGTAATGTTACAGTGTAGATGTGTTCAGTAATGTTATAGTGTAGATGTGTTCAGTAATGTTACAGTGTAGATGTGTCTGTAATGTTACAGTGTAGATGTGTTCAGTAATGTTATAGTGTAGATGTGTTCAGTAATGTTACAGTGTAGATGTGTTCAGTAATGTTACAGTGTAGATGTGTTCAGTAATGTTAATGTGTAGATGTGTTCAGTAATGTTACAGTGTAGATGTGTTCAGTAATGTTATATAGTGTAGATGTGTTCAGTAATGTTACAGTGTAGATGTGTTCAGTAATGTTATATAGTGTAGATGTGTTCAGTAATGTTACAGTGTAGATGTGTTCAGTAATGTTAAGTGTAGATGTGTTCAGTAATGTTATATAGTGTAGATGTGTTCAGTAATGTTACAGTGTAGATGTGTTCAGTAATGTTACAGTGTAGATGTGTTCAGTAATGTTATAGTGTAGATGTGTTCAGTAATGTTACAGTGTAGATGTGTTCAGTAATGTTAATGTGTAGATGTGTTCAGTAATGTTATATAGTGTAGATGTGTTCAGTAATGTTACAGTGTAGATGTGTTCAGTAATGTTACAGTGTAGATGTGTTCAGTAATGTTACAGTGTAGATGTGTTCAGTAATGTTATATAGTGTAGATGTGTTCAGTAATGTTATATAGTGTAGATGTGTTCAGTAATGTTACAGTGTAGATGTGTTCAGTAATGTTACAGTGTAGATGTGTTCAGTAATGTTAATGTGTAGATGTGTTCAGTAATGTTACAGTGTAGATGTGTTCAGTAATGTTACAGTGTAGATGTGTTCAGTAATGTTATAGTGTAGATGTGTTCAGTAATGTTACAGTGTAGATGTGTTCAGTAATGTTATATAGTGTAGATGTGTTCAGTAATGTTATATAGTGTAGATGTGTTCAGTAATGTTACAGTGTAGATGTGTTCAGTAATGTTATATAGTGTAGATGTGTTCAGTAATGTTATATAGTGTAGATGTGTTCAGTAATGTTACAGTGTAGATGTGTTCAGTAATGTTACAGTGTAGATGTGTTCAGTAATGTTAATGTGTAGATGTGTTCAGTAATGTTATAGTGTAGATGTGTTCAGTAATGTTATAGTGTAGATGTGTTCAGTAATGTTACAGTGTAGATGTGTTCAGTAATGTTATATAGTGTAGATGTGTTCAGTAATGTTATAGTGTAGATGTGTTCAGTAATGTTACAGTGTAGATGTGTTCAGTAATGTTATAGTGTAGATGTGTTCAGTAATGTTACAGTGTAGATGTGTTCAGTAATGTTATATAGTGTAGATGTGTTCAGTAATGTTATATAGTGTAGATGTGTTCAGTAATGTTACAGTGTAGATGTGTTCAGTAATGTTATATAGTGTAGATGTGTTCAGTAATGTTATATAGTGTAGATGTGTTCAGTAATGTTACAGTGTAGATGTGTTCAGTAATGTTACAGTGTAGATGTGTTCAGTAATGTTACAATGTAGATGTGTTCAGTAATGTTATATAGTGTAAATGTTTTCATGCACTCACATCTGCCAGTGACAGTGGAACCATCGATCATAGTTTTGGTTTCAGTGTTGCTGAAGATATGAGAACAGAAGTTCTTGGTCTGTTCTACGAATGCTGGTTCCAAATCATTGTCAGTGAGTTCCTCAATCCTCGCCATCATCCCTGTGGAGGTGGGCTTCTGAAACACAAAGCACTTCCGACTGGGAAAGTAGTTCTGGACGCACCTGCGGGGCAAGTTATAGGTCTGGACAGCATCTGAAGCACCTGTTAACGGGAAATGCAAGGTTACGCATTCCTAACCAAGGAGATCACACTTACATAGCTCCACAAATAGCTGTACCTTCTCCACATCTCCCAGCCCCTCCGTATCGAGCAGCACGAGGGTGTGGCCGGGTTTACACGGGTGAGGGACACACCACATCCAGATGCCTTTAGTGTGGGACTGTATGGTTGCCCCCAGGGAGAATCCTGCAAAACAAAGGGGAATTCCACAATGCCAGCACAACCCAGGCAAACCCTTTCAGCACTTTGCTCACGCCCAGGTCTGCTTATAGATGCTTTTCACAGTGTAGAAGAAGAAGGTGTGGTCCCTCACAAACATGTGCAGTTCCAGCAGTACAGCAGGCTGTGCCATGACAAGCCTAACACTACTCATTGTAAACTCTTAACATGATCGCATCCCTCTCTGACAATGTGCCTTTACCTTTTCACAGTCAAACAACACAAAGACATGGAGGCAAGACTACAAGCACAAGTACAGCTATGTATCACCCAGTAGAACTAACTCATTTGGCTTCAAGGCGAATGAAACCTGCTGAATAATGTTATGTTAACATATTGAATTACATACCACTGCTTTGTAGTTTTCATTGAAAAATGTGACATTTAAAAATCTAACATGAAATACTGTACTACTAGTATGGCTTCTGGTAGACTTTTGCAAAAAGTGTCTTTTCTTTAAGTTCATGATGTTAAATAAAATATCTAAATTATGTGCTGTGACAGGATGGTCGAGTGGTGACATCACAGACCAGGAAGTTGACACACGGGCAAAGTACTACGGGGTGAATGCCCTCTTCCTTTATTAATCAGAATAAAATATTTAAACAAAAACAAAACACTTTACACAAAACAAAGCACTTTACACATCATCACATTTTCATATCGAGGCATCATCCCTAAGTTGAGATCATTCTAACATTCACTGTGTAACACATTGAAAGAGATGCCTTTTAAAAGCATTTGAACACTGCCCAGTTACGCTGTGAGTCGCCAGCACTTTCCCTCTAAAGACTGCACAGCAGAGCTCTTTGGAACCCCCCATTGTATATGAGAGTACTGATCCGAGGTGATGCTTGTGAAGGGACCTGTATTTATCTTGAAGTAAAACAACACGCTGTTACTTAAATAAAATGGAGTTCTTCAGAGCCACATTACTAAAAATACATTAAAGTACTGTAATAAAATAGGGTCAAATATTCAGTGTATACATACCGGAGTATTATTATTATTATTATTATTATTATTATTATTATTATTATTATTATTATTATTATTATTATTATTATTCCAACTTTTGATACAAACTCGTCAGATAATACTTACTATACTCGTTAGTCATTAGGGGTGGGTTGGAGCTTGTTGTGCAACAGCGACTCGAAACTGAAACTGGAAATGAAATAAGAAGAATAAGATAGTTAATAACTGATGAATTTATTTATTTACAATCTGAATCTGAAAAATAAAATCTTTACAGTGACCTGGCTTGCTCCGGTCTTCTTTTCAGAAAGAGAATTCGGATTGAAGGAGAGTTTTGCTGTTATTTCAACGACGTCTTCCTAGTGAAACTGAAAGTAATTTCTGAGCGCGATAAAACCTGCAGCCTCTCCTTGTCCTTTCACAGCAGTATAGAGAGAGCGGAGCACAGCAGTCAAAGCAGAGCGGCGATCGGTTCCCATTCCTCAGATATTCTTAATACACTGCAGAGAAAAAACAGGTACAGTCAACGAAAATTCACCTCGATATGAAATCTTAGCTCAGGGTGAATGCTGGCATTTGTATCATGTTTTTGAAGACTTGAATGCAGGCTGAAGTGTATTATTATGTACGTATTTATTTAGTGTTTAGAGGATTAAGCTATGGAAGGTGTAGTAAACACAGCACACAGGTATAGTATTTGTTGTTAGCGCTGTATTTGATAATGAAGCTCATTCATAATATAACACCTTCATAAAGACAACATAGCTCTGCATAACTGCACGCACAGTCCTTCACAAGCGCTTTGAAAACCGGCATTACTGGATATGGAGACAATTGTCATACCTTGTTAACCGCGCGAGCCCTCATTGTTTCTGCTGTACTTTGTATCTCCTGCAGGTTCAAACATTATTTAATACAACGTGTGCGCACGGCCGTCTCTCTTCAGATCACAGGTTTACTGCCTCCTTACATTTCTAGTCTTTCTGGGTAATTCATTTCGCAATCCCTCAATGGTGTGCTTGTTTTGCTGCAGCAGTTGTAACAATTGTAACACGTGTTAGATTAACTGAAGTATCTTCATGGAAACACGTGTCAGCGCCAATGCTACTTTACATAAGCACTATATATATATATATTTCCATACCTCTCTGGGTTTTACAGTGCTCTCTTATGCTTTACCATGCTTTGACTTATCTTCACTACACTTTACTGTGTATTTGCTTTTTGTTCTTATTGTGTCTGTGGCTTTTTGTGAGAAAAACAGAAAACGTTTGTCAGTTAATTTCTGTAAATCAGCGTTTCTAAGACTTGAATGTGGTTTTGTGTGCAGGAAGCAGCTATGGCCAGCAATACAGTGGCAATGCCAGTCCCTGTGTGTCTGATAGAGAACAGCTCCACTGGACAGCTTCATGTGAACCAGCAGGCGCTGGAGATCCTGTCCCAGATTGACCAGCCGGTGGTGGTGGTGGCTATCGTGGGCTTGTATCGCACAGGCAAATCCTACCTCATGAACAAGCTGGCTGGGAAGAGATCGGGTAAGAAGGGGGCTCTGTCTGCATCTGTTTTAAGTATTCATTATTTCCAATAGACATCAGAGCGAACTTACAGACAGACAGACTTTAAAGTGTGTTGCTACAGTGATCACTGTGGAGTCCACATCCCCAGACTGTACAGTACAGATAAAAATAAGTGAAGTGGTTGAAACAGAAACCTGGACTGTACTTCTGGACCAGGGTTGTAAAGCACTGCAGTAATACAGTTACAATTGTGTTATAATGAAGCCCCTGCATTAACGGGAGAGCTACCTGACCACTCCTAAATTATTATAAAGTCTGCTTTCCATTACCGCACATTATAACTGGATGCATGCTGCAAGTAATAAAGCAGACCTGGGCATGAGCAAAGTGCTGAAAGGGTTTTCCTGGGCTGTGCTGGCATTGTGGAATTCCCCTTTGTCTTGCAGGATTCTCCCTGGGGGCGACCATACAGTCCCACACTAAAGGCATCTGGATGTGGTGTGTCCCTCACCCGTGTAAACCCGGCCACACCCTCGTGCTGCTCGATACGGAGGGGCTGGGAGACGTGTTGAAGGTACAGCGTGTCTGTGGAGTCCTAGAGGTTGTATGTAGGGATGAGCCGGTATCACGTGCACGTTGCTTAAACTAGTGCAATAAAATAAATAAATAAATACATAAATAATTTTGTTTAGCTGATTGTAAACAGAATTAGGAAATGATCGTTCATTTTGCTTAAAACACAAACATTTACTACTGCAGGGTTTTTTTAATTTAAGAGCAGAGATGAGTTGTTTATTTTGGCACAGGGTAAATAAAGTACACATAGCAACATCATTCCAATGTTATTTTAATACCAAGGCGTAGGTTATTGGATTGAACTCTGCAGGTCATGTGCTGCACAAGTCAGCTTCCAATGCTGTCACTAGTGATTATTAAACATGTAGAGTTTGTACAAAAGAAAAAGATTTCTCCATTTGCCTAAAAAAGTTTGAATACTGTAAAAAAACTTGTTTAAACAAAACCACTTTAAGAATAAGTAGGCCGTCCGCTGCAGTCGCTTGTGTCTGCTAATTTTCTTTTTAAGTTGTTTTCTGTGTCGTTGACAGTTACCTTCTGTGATAGTGTATATGAAGATCTACATTGAGAGCTGTGATTCCAATCAACAATAACATTTATTGTACAGAATAGTTACTAACCAGACCAAACTCTACCCCATCTTGTGCTGGCTGCACGTCACAGGTCATGACCCCTTGCAGGGTGACTCGGGGATCGTCTGACAATGAGTGTTTAACTACAGCCACTTCAGTAGGGAGAGACTCATAACCTAACACCTTCAAACCCGTGATCAAAGTACAGTATAATCAGTTCACAAAAACACATTCCTCAGACACTTTGCTAAGGCTGCAAGTATCATCGCTTGGTTTAGAAGCATGTTTGCAAAACGCCAGTCATGATGGTGATTGACAGCAAGGTAGAAGTGGATGAAATGCTCCAGGGTGAGGCTGGGTGAGGAAGCAGAGCAGGGCTGAGTCTTGTTTAGTGCAGGACGTAGAATTAAAAGGTGTTCATATGAAAATGGGCTTTTCCTTCACTTTGTGCGCAGGAACACAAACATAGCATTAACCATTGTATAGCATGATTACAGTGCAGAACAACAGGAGCAGTATCCGGATCGTAATGTATCTCAACCCCAAACTGGTCTAGCGACTCACCCCTAGTTATTATTATTATTATTATTATTATTATTATTATTATTATTATTATTTATTTATTAGCAGACGCCCTTATCCAGGACGACTTACAATTGTTACAAGATATCACATTATACACTATTTCACATTATTTTTTACATGCAATTACCCATTTATACAGTTGGGTTTTTACTGGAGCAATCTAGGTAAAGTACCTTGCTCAAGGGTACAGCAGCAGTGTCCCCCACCTGGGATTGAACCCACGACCCTCCGGTCAAGAGTCCAGAGCCCTAACCACTACTCCACACTGCTACATGTAATCATTACATGTATAGAGATATGTTGTAATATGTATTCCATATGAGTTCATACAAGGTAGAATCCTATACTGTAAAGTACATTGGTCCCTATTCCAAAATAAAGTTTAATATTGAGACATCTGTCATAGGCTTGATTCCTTATCAGATAAATGTGTATTTTGTTCTGTATTCCCAGGGAGAGCAGAAGAATAACTGGATCTTGACACTGGCTGTGCTGCTCAGCAGCACCTTGGTGTACAACAGCATGGGCCCCATCACCGACAACTCAATGCAGAATCTGCAGTATCCAAACAAACCACACCCCTTCAATCTGTACTCCAAACAAACCACACCCCTTCAATCTGTACTCCAAACAAACCACACCCCCTTCAATCTGTACTCCAAACAAACCACACCCCTTCACAATCTGTATTCCAAACAAACCACACCCCTTCAATCTGTACTCCAAACAAACCACACCTCTTCACAATCTGTATTCCAAACAAACCGCACCCCTTCAATCTGTGCTCCAAACAAACCACACCCCTTCAATCTGTACTCCAAACAAACCACACCCCTTCAATCTGTACTCCAAACAAACCACACCCCTTCACAATCTGTATTCCAAACAAACCGCACCCCTTCAATCTGTACTCCAAACAAACCACACCCCCTTCAATCTGTACTCCAAGCAAACCACACCCCTTCAATCTGTACTCCAAACAAACCACACCCCTTCACAATCTGTATTCCAAACAAACCACACCCCTTCACAATCTGTATTCCAAACAAACCGCACCCCTTCAATCTGTACTCCAAACAAACCACACCCCCTTCAATCTGTACTCCAAACAAACCACACCCCTTCAATCTGTACTCCAAACAAACCACACCCCTTCACAATCTGTATTCCAAACAAACCACACCCCTTCACAATCTGTATTCCAAACAAACCACACCCCTTCAATCTGTGCTCCAAACAAACCACACCCCCTTCAATCTGTACTCCAAACAAACCACACCCCTTCAATCTGTACTCCAAACAAACCACACCCCTTCACAATCTGTATTCCAAACAAACCACACCCCTTTCAATCTGTGCTCCAAACAAACCACACCCCTTCACAATCTGTATTCCAAACAAACCGCACCCCTTCAATCTGTGCTCCAAACAAACCACACCCCCTTCAATCTGTACTCCAAACAAACCACACCCGCTTCAATCTGTACTCCAAACAAACCACACCCCTTCACAATCTGTATTCCAAACAAACCGCACCCCTTCAATCTGTGCTCCAAACAAACCACACCCCCTTCAATCTGTACTCCAAACAAACCACACCCCCTTCAATCTGTACTCCAAACAAACCACACCCCTTCACAATCTGTATTCCAAACAAACCACACCCCCTTCAATCTGTACTCCAAACAAACCACACCCCTTCACAATCTGTATTCCAAATGGGAACCTTTTTTGAAATACTTTTGAATGACTTCATTAAGTGCATTTAAAGGATGAGGGACAGTGGCTCTAGCTACAGTTTGATGGGTCATATGAAAACTTCATCTATACTCAGTGTTTCTCCTTGACACCTGTGTGACTGAGCTGGAGGAACATCAGTGTTTCTCCTTGACACCTGTGTGACTGAGCTGGAGGAACATCAGTGTGTCTCCTTGACACCTGTGTGACTGAGCTGAAGGAACGTCAGTGTGTCTCCTTGACACCTGTGTGACTGAGCTGAAGGAACGTCAGTGTGTCTCCTTGACACCTGTGTGACTGAGCTGGAGGAACGTCAGAGTTTCTCCTTGACACCTGTGTGACTGAGCTGAAGGAACGTCAGTGTGTCTCCTTGACACCTGTGTGACTGAGCTGAAGGAATGTCAGTGTGTCTCCTTGACACCTGTGTGACTGAGCTGAAGGAATGTCAGTGTTTCTCCTTGATACCTGTGTGACTGAGCTGAAGAAACGTCAGTGTGTCTCCTTGATACCTGTGTGACTGAGCTGAAGGAACGTCAGTGTGTCTCCTTGACACCTGTGTGACTGAGCTGAAGGAATGTCAGTGTGTCTCCTTGACACCTGTGTGACTGAGCTGAAGAAACGTCAGTGTGTCTCCTTGACACCTGTGTGACTGAGCTGAAGGAACGTCAGTGTGTCTCCTTGACACCTGTGTGACTGAGCTGAAGGAACGTCAGTGTGTCTCCTTGACACCTGTGTGACTGAGCTGAAGGAACGTCAGTGTGTCTCCTTGACACCTGTGTGACTGAGCTGAAGGAACGTCAGTGTGTCTCCTTGACACCTGTGTGACTGAGCTGAAGGAATGTCAGTGTGTCTCCTTGATACCTGTGTGACTGAGCTGAAGGAATGTCAGTGTGTCTCCTTGACACCTGTGTGACTGAGCTGAAGGAACGTCAGTGTGTCTCCTTGACACCTGTGTGACTGAGCTGGAGGAACGTCAGAGTTTCTCCTTGACACCTGTGTGACTGAGCTGAAGGAACGTCAGTGTGTCTCCTTGACACCTGTGTGACTGAGCTGAAGGAACGTCAGTGTGTCTCCTTGACACCTGTGTGACTGAGCTGAAGGAATGTCAGTGTTTCTCCTTGACACCTGTGTGACTGAGCTGAAGGAATGTCAGTGTGTCTCCTTGACACCTGTGTGACTGAGCTGAAGGAACGTCAGTGTGTCTCCTTGATACCTGTGTGACTGAGCTGAAGAAACGTCAGTGTGTCTCCTTGACACCTGTGTGACTGAGCTGAAGGAATGTCAGTGTTTCTCCTTGATACCTGTGTGACTGAGCTGAAGGAACGTCAGTGTGTCTCCTTGACACCTGTGTGACTGAGCTGAAGGAATGTCAGTGTTTCTCCTTGATACCTGTGTGACTGAGCTGAAGGAACGTCAGTGTTTCTCCTTGACACCTGTGTGTAGCTGTGTGACTGAGCTGGAGGACCGTCTGAAAGTTAGAGAAGGAGACAGCAGCCTGGACATCTCCAAAGAGTTCCTTCGTTTCTTCCCCTCTTTCGTTTGGGCGCTACGAGATTTCACTCTGAATGTGAGCGTCGATGGAAGGCCCATCACAGCCGATGACTACCTCAATAATTGCTTAATTCTGAAAACAGGTACAGTCCTTTTTTAAGTTCATTGCATAGCAGACATACTATGATAATGATAATTGAAACATTTTAACGTGATCAGAAATCTGCATGTAAAATATAATGTTGACATGGATAGATGGAAGCAGTAGTGAACGGTGTAAGGGTATTTATTTTGTATTCAGGGTTTATTCATAGTCTTTTCCATTACATGTGTTCTTCTACACATGAACATTGTAGACCTTCATTTTAAACTCTTGGAGTGCTTCTTGGTAAGGGGTTACCAACACTGTTACACTTTAAACATCTAGATAAGTAATGAGAATGGAACACACCTAGCTACAGCATGACAGGCGATATGAAAACAGCATCCAGAATTAGAAAACACAAAACAGTGTAACATTTAAAACTCAGCTAATTCAATGACAAACATTTAATCAATTTGACAAGACTTACTTCCCAATCCATCTGTCATTGAATCGTTTTAGTTTATTTTAGTATTTCTTCCCCTTTGCAGATCATCAGAGCTTGTGATTGATACAAACATTGTTTTGTTAAGGACTGTTTTGTAAAACCCCATTTTGATTAAATAAATGAATCTGTGATTCATGAAACATTTTCAGCTGTGAGGAAAGGGTTTGTATTAACAGGGCCTTTTAAAACGACAATACTCTAATAACCATTTTATAAAACATTTGAAAAGGCTTCATGAAGTGCTAGATTGATCTAATGTAAACTGTATAGTATGTGTGCTGTGTTTGTAGCTGTCTCTTGTGAAGCTCTCCTGTGGGATGAAGCTGTATGTGGATATTGCGTTGGGCAGAAGCATTGAGATGGCATTCATGGTGACTGATGCTTGAAATGTAAGTGTGATCTCCTTGGTTAGGAATGCGTAACCTTGCATTTCCCGTTAACAGGTGCTTCAGATGCTGTCCAGACCTATAACTTGCCCGCAGGTGCGTCCAGAACTACTTTCCCAGTCGGAAGTGCTTTGTGTTTCAGAAGCCCACCTCCACAGGGATGATGGCGAGCATTGAGGAACTCACTGATAACGATTTGGAACCAGCATTCGTAGAACAGACCAAGAACTTCTGTTCTCATATCTTCAACAACACTGAAACCAAAACTATGATCGATGGTTCCACTGTCACTGGCAGATGTGAGTGCATGAAAACATTTACACTATATAACATTAATGAACACATCTACACTGTAACATTACTGAACACATCTACATTGTAACATTACTGAACACATCTACACTATATAACATTACTGAACACATCTACACTGTAACATTACTGAACACATCTACACTATATAACATTACTGAACACATCTACACTGTAACATTACTGAACACATCTACACTATATAACATTACTGAACACATCTACACTATATAACATTACTGAACACATCTACACTATATAACATTACTGAACACATCTACACTGTAACATTACTGAACACATCTACACTATATAACATTACTGAACACATCTACACTATATAACATTACTGAACACATCTACACTATATAACATTACTGAACACATCTACACTGTAACATTACTGAACACATCTACACTATAACATTACTGAACACATCTACACTATATAACATTACTGAACACATCTACACTATATAACATTACTGAACACATCTACACTGTAACATTACTGAACACATCTACACTGTAACATTACTGAACACATCTACACTATATAACATTACTGAACACATCTACACTATATAACATTACTGAACACATCTACACTATATAACATTACTGAACACATCGACACTGTAACATTACTGAACACATCTACACTGTAACATTACTGAACACATCTACACTATAACATTACTGAACACATCTACACTGTAACATTACTGAAAACATCTACACTGTAACATTACTGAACACATCTACACTATAACATTACTGAACACATCTACACTGTAACATTACTGAACACATCTACACTGTAACATTACTGAACACATCGACACTATAACATTACTGAACACATCTACACTGTAACATTACTGAACACATCTACACTGTAACATTACTGAACACATCTACACTGTAACATTACTGAACACATCTACACTATAACATTACTGAACACATCTACACTGTAACATTACTGAACACATCTACACTGTAACATTACTGAACACATCGACACTATAACATTACTGAACACATCTACACTGTAACATTACTGAACACATCTACACTATAACATTACTGAACACATCTACACTATAACATTACTGAACACATCGACACTGTAACATTACTGAACACATCTACACTATATAACATTACTGAACACATCTACACTGTAACATTACTGAACACATCGACACTGTAACATTACTGAACACATCGACACTATAACATTACTGAAAACATCTACACTATAACATTACTGAACACATCTACACTGTAACATTACTGAACACATCTACACTGTAACATTACTGAACACATCTACACTATAACATTACTGAACACATTGTGATTGTTTTCATGGTTAATGTGTTATCATTGTGAAGATGTGCTCTGACCTCAGATCTCAATGTTTTTAGTTAATGCTCTCATTTCTTGGAAATGCTTAGACTTTCACTTTCTAGATGAGTCACAGTCTGTGAAACGGACACACCCACTGCAGCAGATCAGTGCAGAGGAGATGTGCTGCAGAAGGTCAACCTGACAAAGAACTGCATGTGTTGAGACAGGACTGTGTAGGTTTACTTCATAAATATTCTTTAAGCAAAGAAAAGCACCTGTAGTCTTTTTGGGAAAAGCAAATTGTTGTCAGTCTTGTTATTTCAAGTGCTAAACTTCCTTTAGTGCAAGAAAATGTGTTGAAGTCACCTCTTTGCCCATTCTCGCCTCCCTCCCTCTGTTTGCTCCTCCTCTTTGGAATGATCAGAAACAGTGTGTGCTTTGTGTGTTCCAGTGCTGGGGAGACTGACAGAGATCTATGTGGAGACCATTGCCAGTGGGCAGATCCCTTGTCTGGATAATGTGCTTCTCGCTCTGTCTCAGATTGAGAACTCGGCCGCAGTGCAGAGTGCCCTCACTCACTACAAAGAGCAGATGAAGGAGAGAGTCTACTTTCCTAGTCACACCCAGAAGGAGCTTTCTGATCTGCATGGCCAGTGTGAGGCTGCAGCTTTACACATCTTTCTGGAGCGCTGTTTCAAGGATGAAGATCAGCGATACCTGTTAGAGCTCATGGTATGGACTGTGAACTTTCAGGGCTATGAAGTACACTTTACACCAGTGGTACTCAACTCTGGCCCTCGAGATCAAGTCCAGTCCAGGTTTTACTCCAAGCAAGTTCTAATGTAGTTCATTGAAGCTGCTAAGAAGCAGTTAACTAATTTAGGACCTGGTTGGAATAAAGATCAGGACTGGAATAGATGTCAAGGGTCAGAGTTGAATGCCACTGCTGTACACTGTAGGGCTGAGTGAAGTCACAGACATGTACTGTCTTCAAACCTCTGGCTTGTTTATTGTCACTTTAAAGGACTGATCCAAGTGTAAAGTTTTTTACCTTTCTGATTCAGGTTGCATCAAGACAGTAACCCCATGCGTTCTGAAACTAACCTTCCCTGAGGGTTTTGCATTAGCAGAAACTCAATGTTACTCAACATCACAAAGCAGAAATAAGCTTGTCCTGCTGGTGAGATGATCCCACTCACAAGCAGAACAGAGTGTCTCCGGTTAGGAGTGGCGTGTGTGACGGGCTGAGTGCTCCCTGTTTCAACTTCAGAAACACTTTCACATCTGGAATTATCTGGGTCAGAAGGAAAAGTTAACAAGAGCCTCCAGAAAGCTAGCCTCAGGACTATAGGGATGGAAATAAAGCAGCCTGCTAAGCAAAGTATGTAGGTTGGACTAATGACCATGTGATATATGCAACCTCAGTGTCGATATCTGCTTCATTTGTTTATTTATTTATTTATCTATTTGTATTTACAGGAATTTACACTTTTTAAAGATGTGTTTGTTTAACTGCTGGTTTTGTGGATGCAACATGCTGTTCACATATCAAAATGAACTATTAAATAATGTGCTTTCTTACAACAAAGATTAGGAATGTATTTAAATATTTTACCTGGTTATTCGTGTGCCTTTTTAGAATAGGTTTATTTGTATCCTCAGAGGCTCCTGCACGAGGAATTGGAATCCATCCGTTCAGGAAAGAGGTTCCAGAGTCTGAAGGATTGTGAATCAGCGAGCCATTCCAGAGTGCAGCACAGGAGTGACCAGCCAGCCAGCCATTCCACAGTGCAGCACAGGAATGGACAGTGGACAGTGAGTGAATGTGCTGTGTTATACAGTGAGTGAATGGGCTGTGTTATACAGTGAGTGAATGGGCTGTGTTATACAGTGAGTGAATGTGCTGTGTTATACAGTGAGTGAATGTGCTGTGTTATACTGTGAGAGAATGTGCTGTGTTATACAGTGAGTGAATGTGCTGTGTTATACAGTGAGTGAATGGGCTGTGTTATACAGTGAGTGAATGGGCTGTGTTATACTGTGAGTGAATGGGCTGTGTTATACTGTGAGTGAATGGGCTGTGTTATACTGTGAGTGAATGTGCTGTGTTATACTATGAGTGACAGTGAGTGAATGTGCTGTGTTATACAGTGAGTGAATATGCTGTGTTATACTGTGAGTGAATGTGCTGTGTTATACTATGAGTGACAGTGAGTGAATGTGCTGTGTTATACAGTGAGTGAATATGCTGTGGTATACAGTGAGTGAATGTGCTGTGTTATACTGTGTTATACAGTGAGTGAATGTGCTGTGTTATACTGTGAGTGAATGTGCTGTGTTATACAGTGAGTGAATGGACTGTGTTATACTGTGAGTGAATGTGCTGTGTTATACAGTGAGTGAATGTGCTGTGTTATACAGTGAGTGAATGTGCTGTGTTATACTGTGAGTGAATGTGCTGTGTTATACTGTGAGTGAATGTGCTGTGTTATACTGTGAGTGAATGTGCTGTGTTATACTATGAGTGACAGTGAGTGAATGTGCTGTGTTATACAGTGAGTGAATGTGCTGTGTTATACTGTGAGTGAATGTGCTGTGTTATACTGTGAGTGAATGTGCTGTGTTATACAGTGAGTGAATGTGCTGTGTTATACAGTGAGTGAATGTGCTGTGTTATACTGTGAGTGAATGTGCTGTGTTATACTATGAGTGACAGTGAGTGAATGTGCTGTGTTATACAGTGAGTGAATGTGCTGTGGTATACAGTGAGTGAATGTGCTGTGTTATACTGTGTTATACAGTGAGTGAATGTGCTGTGTTATACTGTGAGTGAATGTGCTGTGTTATACTGTGAGTGAATGTGCTGTGTTATACTGTGAGTGAATGTGCTGTGTTATACTATGAGTGACAGTGAGTGAATGTGCTGTGTTATACAGTGAGTGAATGTGCTGTGTTATACTGTGAGTGAATGTGCTGTGTTATACTGTGAGTGAATGTGCTGTGTTATACAGTGAGTGAATGTGCTGTGTTATACAGTGAGTGAATGTGCTGTGTTATACTGTGAGTGAATGTGCTGTGTTATACTATGAGTGACAGTGAGTGAATGTGCTGTGTTATACAGTGAGTGAATGTGCTGTGGTATACAGTGAGTGAATGTGCTGTGTTATACTGTGTTATACAGTGAGTGAATGTGCTGTGTTATACTGTGTTATACAGTGAGTGAATGTGCTGTGTTATACTGTGAGTGAATGTGCTCTGTTATACTATGAGTGACAGTGAGTGAATGTGCTGTGTTATACTGTGAGTGAATGTGCTGTGTTATACTGTGAGTGAATGTGCTGTGTTATACTGTGAGTGAATGTGCTGTGTTATACTGTGAGTGAATGTGCTGTGTTATACAGTGAGTGAATGTGCTGTGTTATACTGTGAGTGAATGTGCTGTGTTATACTGTGAGTGAATGTGCTGTGTTATACTGTGAGTGAATGTGCTGTGTTATACTGTGAGTGAATGTGCTGTGTTATACTATGAGTGACAGTGAGTGAATGTGCTGTGTTATACAGTGTGTGAATGTGCTGTGTTATACTATGAGTGACAGTGAGTGAATGTGCTGTGTTATACTGTGAGTGAATGTGCTGTGTTATACTATGAGTGACAGTGAGTGAATGTGCTGTGTTATACAGTGTGTGAATGTGCTGTGTTATACAGTGAGTGAATGTGCTGTGTTATACAGTGTGTGAATGTGCTGTGTTATACAGTGAGTGAATGTGCTGTGTTATACAGTGTGTGAATGTGCTGTGTTATACAGTGAGTGAATGTGCTGTTATACAGTGAGTGAATGTGCTGTTATACAGTGAGTGAATGTGCTGTTATACAGTGAGTGAATGTGCTGTGTTATACTGTGAGTGAATGTGCTGTGTTATATTATGAGTGACAGTGAGTGAATGTGTTGTGTTATACTGTGAGTGAATGTGCTGTGTTATACTGTGAGTGAATATGCTGTGTTATACAGTGAGTGAATGTGCTGTGTTATACTGTGAGTGAATGTGCTGTGTTATACTGTGAGTGAATGTGCTGTGTTATACTATGAGTGACAGTGAGTGAATGTGTTGTGTTATACTGTGAGTGAATGTGCTGTGTTATACTATGAGTGACAGTGAGTGAATGTGTTGTGTTATACTGTGTTATACTGTGAGAGAATGTGCTGTGTTATACTGTGAGTGAATGGGCTGTGTTAGACAGTGTTATACTGTGAGTGAATGTGAGCGAATGCACTTTTTTTTCCCAACTGGAGGACTTGATCACAATTGTGGGATTAGATACCGTGACGTTTTTTGTGAGGGACTTTATACTGCTGTTTCTAAGACTTGCGTGTGTCTGTGTGCAGGAAACAGCTATAGGTAACAATACAGTGGCAATGCCAGCCCCTGTGTGTCTGATAGAGAACAGCTCCACTGGACAGCTTCAAGGGAACCAGCAGGCGCTGGAGATCCTGTCCCAGATTGACCAGCCGGTGGTGGTGGTGGCTATCGTGGGCTTGTATCGCACAGGCAAATCCTACCTCATGAACAAGCTGGCTGGGAAGAGATCGGGTAAGAAGGGGGGGCCCTGTCTGCATCTGTTTTAAGTATTCATTATTTCCAATAGACATCAGAGCGAACTTACAGACAGACAGACTTTAAAGTGTGTTGCTACAGTGATCACTATGGAGTCCACATCCCCAGACTGTACAGTACAGATAAAAATAAGTGAAGTGGTTGAAACAGAAACCTGGACTGTACTTCTGGACCAGGGTTGTAAAGCACTGCAGTAATACAGTTACAATAGCACAACAGAACTGTACATCTCTACAGGGTGTTTTATGACTCTTGTTTGACCTGATAAAGTGTTTGTAAGTGCAGAGTGCACAGTCCTTCCATGAGTGTATGCAGATAATGACTTGTGTTATAATGAAGCCCCTGCATTACTGTTACATTACTGTACCTGCATGAGAGTTACCTGACCACTCCTGAATTATTATAAAGTCTGCTTTCCATTACCGCACATTATAACTGGATGCATGTTGCAAGTAATAAAGCAGACCTGGGCGTGAGCAAAGTGCTGAAAGGGTTTGCCTGGGCTGTGCTGGCATTGTGGAATTCTTCTTTGTCTTGCAGGATTCTCCCTGGGGGCGACCATACAGTCCCACACTAAAGGCATCTGGATGTGGTCTGTCCCTCACCCGTGTAAACCCGGCCACACCCTCGTGCTGCTCGATACGGAGGGGCTGGGAGACGTGGAGAAGGTACAGCGTCTCTAGATTTCACATTTTCAATTAAAATAAAAAAGTGTATCTTTATGATTTGTGCGTTGTAGATTTCCTAGTTTCAAAGTTTAATGTACAGTAATTATTTCTGAATTCCCAGGGAGACCAGAAGAATGATAACTGGATCTTCACGCTGGCTGTGCTGCTCAGCAGCACCTTGGTGTACAACAGCATGGGTACCATCAACGACAACTCAGTGCAGAACCTGCAGTATCCAGACAAACCACAACCAAATGTATGAATTTATGAGTGTAGTGCTGGCTGCTGTCAGGACTGTGCTGGGAAGTGATAGGAGAGGTTCCGCTCCCAACTCTCTGCTCATTTAAACCTCCAGTACAAACTTCAGGATAATTCAAATACTTCTTAGACTTGTGCAGAATCAGTGCTGTCCTGGCGTCTATAGCTACCCTACCTATTGACAGTGTTATGGTAGGTCCCTGATGCAAAGTGTCTTATAAAATTAAATACATATATATTTTTAAAGTTTTTTGGAGCTTATCCTTGTATGCTGTGTACTGTCAGTAGGGTGTATGCTGTGCACTGTCAGTAGGGTGTATGCTGTGCACTGTCAGTAGGGTGTATGCTGTGCACTGTCAGTAGGGTGCATGCTTGTATGCTGTGCACTGTCAGTAGGGTGCATGCTTGTATGCTGTGCACTGTCAGTAGGGTGTATGCTGTGCACTGTCAGTAGGGTGCATGCTTGTATGCTGTGCACTGTCAGTAGGGTGCATGCTTGTATGCTGTGCACTGTCAGTAGGGTGCATGCTTGTATGCTGTGCACTGTCAGTAGGGTGTATGCTGTGCACTGTCAGTAGGGTGTATGCTGTGCACTGTCAGTAGGGTGTATGCTTGTATGCTGTGCACTGTCAGTAGGGTGCATGCTTGTATGCTGTGCACTGTCAGTAGGGTGTATGCTGTGCACTGTCAGTAGGGTGCATGCTTGTATGCTGTGCACTGTCAGTAGGGTGCATGCTTGTATGCT
>CM060278.1:4528050-4579699 GCA_030684275.1 Acipenser oxyrinchus oxyrinchus | reverse complement strand
ATTTTTGTCAAATGTGTTGTCAACACTGTTTTACTATAATTCCAAAAAAGCAAAAAATACAACAATACTATTATTGATCAGATCTCGATCAGTACAGAAAGAGGTTTGAATGGGCTTGAATCGCCTGGTCGTGAAAATCAATGGTTTCTGCTTGTTAACTGGACAAGCCCTTATTGTTTCTGCTAACCTTTGTATTCCCTGCAGGTTCAAACATTATATAATACAAAGTGTGCGTTTCACTTCAGATTACAGGTTTACTGCCTCCTTACATTTCCAGTAATTCATGGGTAATTCATTGTGCAATTCCTCAATGATGTGTTTGTTTTGCTGAGTTTATATGAGCTCTTTCAGACTCGCGGCAGCTGCACAAATTCAATCGTCACAAAGAACCATACATGTGCACTCCAAGTAGTTTTGAGCGGTACAATCATTTTTTTTAATTTAAAGTGCTAAAGACAATGCTCTGAGATGCATCACCTGAAACATATTTACCCTTATGATGGCCTTTATCTTCCCTTCAATTGTTTTTTCAATGGGATTTATTATTTAGGGTTTACAAAGGAATATTTAATTAAAAAGTTTAATATTTTTACAAAATACATTCAAATTTTTAAATTCATTAGAGTAGTTGTACAAAATAATGTATTATAATAATAATAATAACAATAACACGTTCCTGTTTTGGAAAACCTTTACCTGTTTTTTCTCCCCCTTTCTGTTAATATACGACTTCCCTGCATCCATGACTTGTGTTCGTTGTTTGTCATTCCATTGATTCATATTTCGCTTCTTTTTATTTTACCGATATTGAGTCTCTTTTTATCTTTTTTCTTACACTTAACCCCAGTACATTGGCACAATAGTTTGGCAGTTTTCCCATGCTGTCCCAATTGTTTGCCAAGTTGTTTTTCTTTTTTAAATATACTTTAGCATACCTCTCTGGGTTTTACAATGCTCACTTATGCATTACCATGCTTCACTGCGCTTCACTACACTTTACTGTGGTGAACTGTTGCAAGGTATGTAGTTACTGCTACTCATCTCTGTGGTATGTATTTACTTTTTGTTCTTGTCCAAGGCTTTTTGTGAGAAACAGAACACGTTTGTCAGTTCATTTCTGTAAATCAGCGTTTCTAAGACTTGAATGTGGGTTTGTGTGCAGGAAGCAGCTATGGCCAGCAATTCAGTGGCAATGGCAGCCCCTGTGTGTCTGATAGAGAACAGCTCCACTGGAAAGCTTCATGTGAACCAGCAGGCGCTGGAGATCCTGTCCCAGATTGACCAGCCGGTGGTGGTGGTGGCTATCGTGGGCTTGTATCGCACAGGCAAATCCTACCTCATGAACAAGCTGGCTGGGAAGAGATCGGGTAAGAAGGGGGGGCCCTGTCTGCATCTGATTTAAGTATTCATTATTTCCAATAGACATCAGAGCAAACTTACAGACAGACAGACTTTAAAGTGTGTTGCTACAGTGATCACTATGGAGTCCACATCCCCAGACTGTACAGTACAGATAAAAATAAGTGAAGTGGTTGAAACAGAAACCTGGACTGTACTTCTGGACCAGGGTTGTAAAGCACTGCAGTAATACAGTTACAATAGCACTGCAGAACTGTACATCTCTACAGGGTGTTTTATGACTCTTGTTTGACCTGATAAAGTGTTTGTAAGTGCAGAGTGCACAGTCCTTCCATGAGTGTATGCAGATAATGACTCGTGTTATAATGAAGCCCCTGCATTAACGGGAGAGCTACCTGACCAATCCTGAATTATTATAAAGTCTGCTTTCCATTACCGCACATTATAACTGGATGCATGTTGCAAGTAATAAAGCAGACCTGGGCGTGAGCAAAGTGCTGAAAGGGTTTGCCTGGGCTGTGCTGGCATTGTGGAATTCCCCTTTGTTTTGCAGGATTCTCCCTGGGGGCGACCATACAGTCCCACACTAAAGGCATCTGGATGTGGTGTGTCCCTCACCCGTGTAAACCCGGCCACACCCTCGTGCTGCTCGATACGGAGGGGCTGGGAGACGTGGAGAAGGTACAGCGTCTCTAGATTTCACATTTTCAATTAAAATAGTCTAATCTTTATGATTTGTGCGTTGTAGATTTTGTAGTTTCAAAGTTTAATGTACAGTAATTATTTCTGAATTCCCAGGGAGACCAGAAGAATGATAACTGGATCTTCACGCTGGCTGTGCTGCTCAGCAGCACCTTGGTGTACAACAGCATGGGCACCATCACCGACAACTCAGTGCAGAACCTGCAGTATCCAGACAAACCACAACCAAATGTATGAATTTATGAGTGTAGTGCTGGCTGCTGTCAGGACTGTGCTGGGAAGTGATAGGAGAGGTTCCGCTCCCAACTCTCTGCTCATTTAAACCTCCAGTACAAACTTCAGGATAATTCAAATACTTCTTAGACTTGTGCAGAATCAGTGCTGTCCTGGCTGTCTATAGCTACCCTACCTATTGACAGTGTTATGGTAGGTCCCTGATGCAAAGTGTCTTATATAATTAAAAACATATATATTTATATAAAGTTTTTTGGAGCTTATCCTTGTATGCTGTGCACTGTCAGTAGGGTGTATGCTTGTATGCTGTGCACTGTCAGTAGGGTGTATGCTTGTATGCTGTGCACTGTCAGTAGGGTGTATGCTAGTATGCTCTGCACTGTCAGTAGGGTGTATGCTGTGCACTGTCAGTAGGGTGTATGCTGTGCACTGTCAGTAGGGTGGATCCTTAACCTTTGCCTATAGCTATGTGACTGAGCTGACAGAACATCTGGAAGTTAAGGCAGGAGATGGGAATCTGGATATCTCGTCAGAATTCGCTCGTTTCTTCCCCTCCTTCGTCTGGACGGTGCGAGATTTCTCTCTGGACCTGATTATGGATGGGAAGTCTATCACAGCCGATGAATACCTGAATAATTCCTTCAAGCTAAAAAAAGGTACAATGTCACAGAAATATTGATGCAGATTTTTTTCCTAAACATATTTTGATACAAATTATTTTTTGACCTACCCATTTCCAAGTCCAAATCCTGCACACACCTAAAGGCGGCCTATTTCAGCCTGCACTTGGTGGCAGGGGGCAGGTAGGGGGTCAACTTGCATGACAAGTGTTTATTTCTCATTTAACAGGTTCATCCAAGTCCACCCAGACCTATAACTTGCCACGCGAGTGCATCCGAAATTACTTCCCCAGTAGGAAGTGCTTTGTGTTCAGGCGTCCCACCTCCGAAGACAAGATGAGGAGAATTGAAGAGCTTGCTGACAGCGACCTGGAACCAGTATTTGTAGAACAGACCAAGAACTTCTGTGCCCACATCTTCAACAACACTGAAACCAAAACAATGAAAGGAGGATTCACAGTCACTGGCAGATGTGAGTGCATGAAAACATCTCAAATCCACCCCTCACTGTCTCCCCCACACGGCTACAGCCTCACTGTCTCCACCACACGATTATAACACAGAGATCGGCAGTTCTTTCCTTTTGAAGTCCAAGTTCTCAGGGAGTACCACACCAGTAAAAGTTTACGTTAATCTACTTGTAGGTTGAAAAACAAAGAACTCAATCCATGTTAGGACAAGACTTCAAACCCATTGTTCATATACTGATTATATAAGATAACTAATACTGTATATCATCACTTCAGACTCTCAGTCACTTGTAATTAGTACTCAAAAACGTTTTATTTGCAAAAAAACAGTTTTGCATTAGTAATAATAAAATGGGGTGGTCAAACAAATATAAAAAGAATAAATTGCATTGCAAACGTTTTTCCAGTTTGGCTCATATTTGCTGCTGATTTGGTTCCAACGTGTTTGGTTAAACGCTGATACCCTTCAAAGTGTGTGTTTTGTGTGTTCCAGTGCTGGGGAGACTGGTAGAGACGTATTTGGACACCATTGCCAGTGGGAAGGTCCCTAGTCTGGATAATGCTGTTCTAGCCCTGTCTCAGATTGAGAACTCGGCCGCAGTGCAGAGTGCCCTCACTCACTACAAGGAGCAGATGAAGGAGAGAGTCTCCTTTCCTAGTCACACCCAGAAGGAGCTTTCTGATCTGCATGGCCAGTGTGAGGCTGCAGCTGTACACATCTTTCTGGAGCGCTGCTTCAAGGATGAGGATCAGAGATACCAGCTGGAGCTCATGGTATGGACTGGGTACTTTTTTTCATGCAGGGGTCCCAGATACTGCAAGACTAGAACAGCCAAGCCCCAATGAGTCCTATTCACAACACAGTATTATTAATCTATTAGACCAGCCCCAATGAGCCCTATTCACAACACAGTATTATTCATGTATTAGACAAGCCCCAACGAGCCCTATTCACAACACGGTATTATTCATGTATTAGACCAGCCCCAATGAGCCCTATGCACAACACAGTATTATTCATCTATTAGACAAGTCCCAATGAGCCCTATTCACAACACAGTATTATTCATGTATTAGACCAGCCCCAACGAGCCCTATTCACAACACAGTATTATTCATGTATTAGACAAGCCCCAACGAGCCCTATTCACAACTCAGTATTATTAATCTATTAGACAAGCCCCAACGAGCCCTATTCACAACACAGTATTATTCATGTATTAGACAAGCCCCAACGAGCCCTATTCACAACTCAGTATTATTAATCTATTAGACAAGCCCCAACGAGCCCTATTCACAACACAGTATTATTCATCTATTAGACAAGTCCCAATGAGCCCTATTCACAACACAGTATTATTCATGTATTAGACCAGCCCCAACGAGCCCTATTCACAACACAGTATTATTCATGTATTAGACAAGCCCCAACGAGCCCTATTCACAACTCAGTATTATTCATGTATTAGACCAGCCCCAACGAGCCCTATGCACAACACAGTATTATTCATCTATTAGTCAAGCCCCAACGAGCCCTATTCACAACACAGTATTATTCATCTATTAGACAAGCCCCAATGAGTCCTATTCACAACACAGTATTATTAATCTATTATAGAGGAGAGTGGTGCCTACAACACTTAGTCATTAATATCATTCAACTAAACTGGTTTAATAGCAAACCTAAATCCAATGGCTTGTCCAGATTTATTTATTTTTAATTGTTTCTCCCCAGAAATGTTTGCAGGAGGAGTATGAATCAATCTGTCGTAAGAATAAGGAGGAATCAGAGAAGTCTTGCAAGGCACTCATTGCAAGTCTCTTCAGGAATGTAGAAGACAGGCTGAGCTCAGGTCTCTACATGGAAATAGGAGGGTACAAGCGGTACAAGAGTGACCAGGAACACTTCATCAGGCAATACAAAGACACACCTGGCAAAGGGATTCAGGTAGCACACGACGCCAAGGGGAGCCCTATCTCTGCATCACAGTTTCTGCACACAGACTTGTCATTCTTTCCTTAAGCAGAGCGATTGGCACACACGTGCAGAATGCTCTTGGGATGCTCTTGGAATTAGTGCACACACTGAATCACTAGCCAGGCTTTCGAAATGTGCATTTTACACGTGACCTGTCATTCTTAATAACAGAAGTGTACGTTTCATATATAACAATAAAGTTATTTCAGCCCCCTCTGCCGTTAAGCCTATTTTTAATTGTTTCTCCCCAGAAATGTTTGCAGGAGGAGTATGAATCAATCTGTCGTAAGAATAAGGAGGAATCAGAGAAGTCTTGCAAGGCACTCATTGCAAGGAAATGAAAAGTTCAACAGTTAAAGGGGCAGGAAAATTAGTATAATAGCGACAGTAGTGACTTTAGAATAAATGCTCATCAATACAAAAGCCTTCTTTAAACCTTTAAAAGAACATTTTTTATGTGATCATTTCCAGGCTGATGCCATTCTGAAGGAATTTCTGAATGGAAAAGAGACAATGGGTAACATGATTCTTGCTGCTGACGAGTCTCTCAGCGAGCAACAGAAACGTATAGAAGGTGAGGTTCAAATCCTGACTGAAACAGGGTCTTATCCACCAGCATGAAGCATCACTCATCTTTACACATGCTGATGAGATGTTACACTTATCCACCAGCATGAAGCATCACTCATCTTTACACATGCTGATGAAATGTTACACTTATCCACCAGCACGAAGCACCACTCATCTTTACACATGCTGTTGAGATGTTACACTTATCCACCAGCATGAAGCACCACTCATCTTTACACATGCTGATGAGATGTTACACTTATCCACCAGCACGAAGCACCGCTCATCTTTACACATGCTCATGAGATGTTACACTTATCCACCAGCACGAAGCACCACTCATCTTTACACATGCTGATGAGATGTTACACTTATCCACCAGCATGAAGCACCACTCATCTTTACACCTGCTGATGAGATGTTACACTTATCCACCAGCATGAAGCATCACTCATCTATACACATGCTGATGAGATGTTACACTTATCCACCAGCATGAAGCACCACTCATCTTTACACCTGCTGATGAGATGTTACACTTATCCACCAGCATGAAGCATCACTCATCTATACACATGCTGATGAGATGTTACACTTATCCACCAGCATGAAGCACCACTCATCTTTACACATGCTCATGAGATGTCACATGTGTTTAATACCCTGTGTGGCCTTGGCAACAAATACAAATGTCGCTAGTGCTAATAAGAGTTAAGAACATATTTAGATCACCTTTAAAGGGGACCAGTGTTAATGTTACCAGTGCTAATGCGATGGGCAGTGGATTTTAGATGAAGAAGGTTTTAGATTGTAAAGTTTATAATTCTCTTGTGAGACGCTGTCCCTTTATTCCTGTCTCCTAGAGGACCAAGCTAGGCGTGATGCTATGGAGCGGGACAGACGGACAATACAGGAAAATCAAAAGGTTCTGCAGCAGCAGCTGGACGACCAGGAGAGATCCTACAAGGAGAACATGGAGCAGCTTCTGAAAAAGTTGAAGGAAGACCAAAAGACTGCCTCAGAGGAGTATGATAGAGTGCTACAGGCTAAACTCAGGGTAATCCCACCTCTGCATGCATTGGGGGCATGACAGATATTTATTACAGAGGGTGCAATGCGGTCAGGGTTTATAAAAACAGCTACAGCTATGACCAAAAGTTTTGCATCACCTTTGGAACTATGTTCTCTTTCTGAAAGGAGGATCCGCCTCTAATCTATAAAGAGCCAATTGCCCACACCTCCTTGTCGTTTCTTTGTTTGGTCCTCCTCCTCCCCTGCCTCCACCTTGCAGCATGCCTTCTCCAGGGTGCCTCTGGCTGCCCGCTGGTCATAACTGTCATAATGATTACATCAGAGTTCAGTCAGCCCACGAGAGGGGGGTAACGTCGCCCGAGTGCCACTTGCCCTGCCGCTGGCAATAACTGTGTCATAATTATTACACCACAGTCAGCCACCACATGGGGGGGGGGCAGAGTGCCACTGATCCTGCCACTTGGTAACTGTCATTAATCAATAACATTACATCACAGTTCAGCCAGTACATGGGGCGGGGGAACGTGTCCCAGAGTGCCCCTTGTCCTGCCCGCTGGTAGAGCTGCATCAAGCAATAATCATTCATCTCTGTCAGCCAGCACATGAGCAGCTAGAGCACCAATGGACAAGGCCACGGGCCAAAAAGTTACAACGTTCTTGGTCCTTCTGTTAAACGCAATAAAGAGTCGGTCAAACCATCTTGGTGGATGTCTCCTTTCTGAAATAGAATTAACTAGCGTTGTTTCATAAAGTCGAATGAAACCTGCTGAATTATGTTACGTTAACGTATTGAATTACATACCACCGCTTTGTAGTTTCCCATATACTTATCTAAAAACTGACAAACTGAAAAATGTGACATTTCAAAAGCTAACATCAAATATTACTGTATATATATTACTGCACTACTGTTATGTCTTCCGGTGGACTAGGTGATGCGAAACTTTTGTCCGAAGCTGTAGAACAGAAGCTGTCAAACAGTTGAGTTACTGGCTGTGGTAATCTGTGTGAGGAGTCCAGTTAGGCATGTTGTGGCCAGTTCCCAAACCTCTCCTGTCAGCTTCACAGGAACACCAATGCAATGTGTGTCCTAAACCACTGGGATCTTTCCAGCCTCGTTAGGTCACTGTGAGTTGCTGGGATAGATGCTTAATAGAAATGAAAAGGAATAATAATTCAAGCTATGAAATGGAGTTTCCTCTTTCAGAATCATTAAAGGCCCTATTTTTGTGTTCACGTGTAACCATATAACCTGCTTACCTGTTTATAGGAACAGAAGGATCTTCTAGAGAGCGGTTTTGAGGAGAAGGCAAAGAAACTGGAGAATGACATGAGAAGCCTGAGTCAGAAGAAGGAGGAGACACAATCCCAGTCCACTTTAAGCAGAATCGTGGAAACAGTTGGCAACGCGGCTTCCTTGTTTTTACCAGGAATAGCTGGAAGAGTACTCGGAGTTGCCTCTTCTTTAATTTCACGCTTTTTTTGACTTAATGGGCTTGATCTCCTTCATATATATGTTTATGTTCCTGTGTGATTGTTACTTATTCAACATACTCACAGTATTTCACATTCTAAGCACTGAGAAATAGTTTGAAGAAATGATTACAGTATTATTTACATGTTTTAGGTAGACTGCTTGCAAGTCTGACTACTCTTAACTGAATATGTGCCTGTATCTTGTAGATTTTGTATAATGATGTGGATTTAACAATACAGGTCCATCGTTTCCTGCAGCTGTATTGCTTTCTATGCCCCCCCTTGCAAAAGGAGATCTCAAAAACCATCAACTCCACATTTTGAGGTAGATATTAATGTGTGCTCGGCTTGTATCTCCTGAGACACAAGCCCAGCACACATTTCACTGTGCAGCACCAAACAGCCAATGTGGTGGCCTTAGATTTAAAATAAAGGAGTCTATTATTCCAACAACTTTTATCTATTTTCTTACAACAGAACCTTGTATAAGCACAAAACTAACATCCTCTGGTCAGACTCCTCATGGAACTTTCTTCCCAGAGCTTCATGGAGATAGGGGGAACGATCAGGGAATATCCTGGAAAAAAACTACACCGAATGATCCATGTACAGTAGGCATGTTTCCACCAGTCAGGTGACACACAGAACATGAACAGTGGGTCTTTACTGCCATCGTTTGCAAAACTCCTTCTTTGCTTCAATATCCCCCAGTATTTACTTGTTTTATACGGTTTTATATGGAGCTGTGTGTCTCTGTCTACGTCACATTTACATCTCTATGGGTGAAGGGACGTCCTCTTTTTTAGATTATCACCCTTGTAGCTAAATGATTGGGTTTTAGAAAAGAAATACTGGAAAATAATCCATTTGTAGAATCTTTTCATGTACCGCATAATCTCTGCCACCCACTAAAGTATTAATGAAATTATCTTTAGTTCTGGTTGTCTTTTATTATGTAGGTTTCCAATAAAAAAACAGACTAATACTTTAAACTTCAGTGTGTGTGAGACACCTCGACCAGTCTGTACCTTGTGGCAGGATTGCTTGCAGTGGTGAGGTGTGGTGACGTCACGGACCAGGAAGTAACAGAATCAAAACAGTGGATGGGCGGGTGAAGCTGAATGCTTACGCGTTCAGCTGATTTTATGAAATAATTAAACGCAAACAAAAGATTTAAACAAACAACAAAATAAAACAAAAAGGGACGTTGGCCAAACAAATAATCAAACAAATAAGCGGGCTGGTTTTTACTCTATCTCTCTCCTCGCTCTCTCCGCTCCCTGTACTCTCCTCTGTACACTCAACCCCGCAGCACGGACAGCTGCAGGTTCTTATACTCTGGCCGAGGGTTTAACTAGCTGTTAATTATCTTATTACCCCTCGGCCACAGTCTGCACGAGTTTAGTAAGGATGCGTGACTGTCAGCTAGTTAAATAATCAGTAGCTGATCAGCCACGCATTCTCACAGGGTTTTAAATTATAAAAACAATAACAAATACGGGGCGCTTAAATCCGCGCCGCAAACAATAATACAAAAACAGTGCACATACAAATATAGGGGCGGGACACTCTGCCACACACCTCGACCAGCCCGTATCAGTGTGTGTGTGAGAGACACCTCGACCAGCCTGTATCAGTGTGTGTGTGAGACACCTCGACCAGCCTGTATCAGTGTGTGTGTGAGACACCTCGACCAGCCTGTATCAGTGTGTGTGAGACACCTCGACCAGCCTGTATCAGTGTGTGTGTGACACCTCGACCAGCCTGTATCAGTGTGTGTGTGAGACACCTCGACCAGCCTGTATCAGTGTGTGTGTGAGACACCTCGACCAGCCTGTATCAGTGTGTGTGTGAGACACCTCGACCAGCCTGTATCAGTGTGTGTGTGAGACACCTCGACCAGCCTGTATCAGTGTGTGTGTGAGACACCTCGACCAGCGTGTATCAGTGCATGTGTGAGACACCTCGACCAGCCTGTATCAGTGTGTGTGTGAGACACCTCGACCAGCCTGTATCAGTGTGTGAGACACCTCGACCAGCCTGTATCAGTGTGTGTGTGAGACACCTCGACCAGCCTGTATCAGTGTGTGTGTGAGACACCTCGACCAGCCTGTATCAGTGTGTGTGAGACACCACGACCAGCCTGTATCAGTGTGTGTGTGAGACACCTCGACCAGCCTGTATCAGTGTGTGTGTGACACCTTGACCGTTGTTTTAAAAGCAGTTTTTTTTGACAATGTTAGCGTACCGGAGAAGATTTGTATTCTGTGTGTCCAAAAAAAAAATTTTTCTGTAAATAAAAATATATTTCACCGAGTTGGTATCTTGACAAATCCACAATCATAGCAACCTCTGTCTCATAGTCAGTCTATAAACAAAGAAAGGCTTGAAATAAAAAAGTGTGCTAGGAAGAGGGGTCTTATTTGCTGCATTTACAAAAAAAAAATAGATTATCTTACCTTATATTAAAAGAAGACATGTATTGTAATGCATGGGTCACATTGACCCAAGTAGTGGTTCTAGGTAGAATTGTTTATAACTTTTTATCATTTTTGCAATTCTGGCTATCAAATACCGTCAGGGTATTTAATTTATATATTTAGGAAAAGTCAAAAACGGACATACACGTACGATTTACAATGGAAGAGTAATTAACATTTTAAATGCAAAATGAGTCAAACTGACCCGCGTGGCGGTTCTAGTGTTAATCCAGCAATTCTAAATAAACTTTCTACTTTTTTACACACCTCTACGGGGCAGACTGCTGCTACACTGTGTTCATTGCAATTGAGATCATCTTTAACACCGACCTGCAGACCAGCTGCAGTGCTTTACTTCATTGCAATTAGTACAATTTTACACAAGATGATCTCCGGTTAGTACATACTGTGAGTGCATTTCAAATGATCATGTTTTGTGACACAAATTTCTAACACAAAGCAAAAGTAAATAAAATCGCTCATCAGTTGGCGTACGTCAGAATGGCATCTCTCTTAGCAGAGCTACCCTGGTAACCCCTCGGTGCGCATGGCGTCTCTCTTAGCAGAGCTACCCTGGTAACCCCTCGGTGCGCATGGCGTCTCTCTTAGCAGAGCTACCCTGATAACCCCTCGGTGCTCATGGCGTCTCTCTTAGCAGAGCTACCCTGGTAACCCCGCAGTGCTCATGGCGTCTCTCTTAGCAGAGCTACCCTGGTAACCCTGCGGTGCTCATGGCGTCTCTCTTAGCAGAGCTACCCTGGTAACCCTGCGGTGCGCATGGCGTCTCTCTTAGCAGAGCTACCCTGGTAACCCTGCGGTGCTCATGGCGTCTCTCTTAGCAGAGCTACCCTGGTAACCCTGCGGTGCACATGGCGTCTCTCTTAGCAGAGCTACCCTGGTAACCCCGCAGTGCGCATGGCATCTCTCTTAGCAGAGCTACCCTGGTAACCCCTCGGTGCGCATGGCGTCTCTCTTAGCAGAGCTACCCTGGTAACACCTCGGTGCTCATGGCGTCTCTCTTAGCAGAGCTACCCTGGTAACCCTGCGGTGCGCATGGCGTCTCTCTTAGCAGAGCTACCCTGGTAACCCCTCGGTGCGCATGGCGTCTCTCTTAGCAGAGCTACCCTGGTGACCCCTCGGTGCGCATGGCGTCTCTCTTAGCAGAGCTACCCTGGTGACCCTGCGGTGCGCATGGCGTCTCTCTTAGCAGAGCTACCCTGGTAACCCCGCAGTGCACATGGCGTCTCTCTCAGCAGAGCTACCCTGGTAACCCCTCGGTGCGCATGGCGTCTCTCTCAGCAGAGCTACCCTGGTGACCCTGCGGTGCGCATGGCGACTCTCTTAGCAGAGCTACCCTGGTAACCCTGCGGTGCGCATGGCGTCTCTCTTAGAGGAGCTACCCTGGTAACCCCTCGGTGCGCATGGCGTCTCTCTCAGCAGAGCTACCCTGGTAACCCTGCAGTGCTCATGGCGTCTCTCTTAGCAGAGCTACCCTGGTAACCCAGCAGTGCTCATGGCGTCTCTCTTAGAGGAGCTACCCTGGTAACCCCTCGGTGCGCATGGCATCTCTCTTAGCAGAGCTACCCTGGTAACCCCGCAGTGCACATGGCGTCTCTCTCAGCAGAGCTACCCTGGTAACCCCTCGGTGCGCATGGCGTCTCTCTTAGCAGAGCTACCCTGGTGACCCTGCGGTGCGCATGGCGTCTCTCTTAGAGGAGCTACCCTGGTAACCCCGCAGTGCGCATGGCGTCTCTCTTAGCAGAGCCTTCCTGGTAACCCCCCAGTGCGCATGGCGTCTCTCTTAACAGAGCTACCCTGGTAACCCCTTGGTGCACATGGCGTCTCTCTGAGCAGAGCTACCCTGGTAACCCCGCAGTGCGCATGGCGTCTCTCTTAGCAGAGCCTTCCTGGTAACCCCGCAGTGCGCATGGCGTCTCTCTTAACAGAGCTACCCTGGTAACCCCTTGGTGCACATGGCGTCTCTCTGAGCAGAGCTACCCTGGTAACCCCTCAGTGGGCATGGCGTCTCTCTTAGCAGAGCTACCCTGGTAACCCCGCAGTGCTCATGCTCCGCAGCCGTACAGCAGCATGGCGGCCCTGGTGTATCTGTTTAATTTTGAGCTGTGTTTTGTTTTGCCTTTCAGTATTAAATATTTTCATGTGGATCTGTGTGTGTATCCTCCTGCACCAGGACTACCTTTGCTAGTACCCTAGTGGAGGGTTGATTGTTAATAAAACCTGGACGCCTGAGCGGCATTTTCAGCGTCCGCCTCTGTGTGTCTCGCCTCTATCAGCGGATCCTCACACAGTAACATTGCAGATATGCCGATTTCCCAGCACATTCCTTATGCTTACTCTTGATCTTAACACATTGACCCCAATCACTTACAGTATCACACAAGAATGACCACTGACTGCTCTAGGCTATTAGGGAAACTTTTATTTAATCGCAGAGAGAATGATAGAGAATGTTTAATTGTTAGTTCAATCCATAATATCACTGAGTATAGACATATGCAATTGACTACAAATAAATGAAAATAATCAGATATATATAGAGCTTGGAAATAAGCCTGTTTAACCAGCTCTGTTTATAATGATCCCTCGTACAACTTCATATATAAAAGTACAAAACTTTTACTATCTGTTCATTAAGTACCTCATAGATTTGTACTGTAAGACAGAATTACATACACCGAGACCTGTGTCAAGGACTGTCTTAGCCACATCTACCCAGCTCTTTGACTCTTGTTTGAGCTGGCTGATCTCCTCCTGCAGCATCTTTGCCTTCTCCTCAAAGCCCTTCTTCATCAGCTCCTCATGCTCTTTCACCTTGCTCTCCAGCGCTCTCTCGTGCTCCTTGCGGGCGTTCTCTATCTCTTCCTGCAGCTTCAGCTCCATTTGCCGCTGGTTCTCTGCGCAGCTCCTCCGCTCCTCCTCCAAGGTGCACTTCATCTGATGGGTTTCCTCCTCCATTGCCTTGTTCTGCTGCTCCATTTGGAACGCATGCTCCCTCTCGCCTTGGTTTCAAATGTAGGAATGCAGACAGAAAACATTGTTTTAGCATTTTTTTTTGTAATTTTATTTGCTACACTTTTCTTTAAATGTGTGCAAAACATTTCAGTGATCAAGCCACCCCAAAAATCGCAACGGAACCCCAACTTGGTATTATTGCTTGCCTATTAAAAAAGTATCATAAGTAAGAATGATGAATCTCTTTGTAAAATAATGATTGTGTAATAGAAACTCTTGCCATGGATCACCATCTAGAGAAAGATTTAAGCTAGGGCAAGGCATTTACTGGGAAATGTAGAAATACAGTGTTTTGCATGGCGTCCTGTGCAAACATTGATTGCCATGTTAATGAATATATAACACTTGAAAGTTGTATGTAGTATCTCAAGGTTAAAGTGTAGTAAAGCAGGGTGAAGCATGGCCATGTTATGGTTATGGTTAGGGTAATGTTTACAGTACTAACACTAGGGTGGTTATGGTTAGTGTTACAGTACTAACACTAGGGTGGGTTATGGTTTGGGTTACAGTACTAACACTAGGGTGGGTTAGGGTTATGTTTACAGTACTAACACTAGGGTGGGTTAGGGTTAGGGTTACAGTACTAACACTAGGGTGGGTTATGGTTTGGGTTACAGTACTAACACTAGGGTGGTTATGGTTAGGGTTACAGTACTAACACTAGGTTGGTTATACTCCAGTGATGCAGGGGATACTTACTGGCTATTTGCTTCTCATTTTCTGTGAGTTTTTGATCAGCCAGCAGAATGGAGGCTGCTTCGATTTTCTTCTGTTTTAGAAATTGGTCCAGAACGTCCTCTGCCTACAGACATACAGATATGTATAAGCCCAGAGATACATTATTAAATGTGCTCTCAATCTACTCTTTAGAACTCAAGGTTGATGCTTGTTCTGGTATCTAAGCACATCCTCTTCTGTTTGTCAATTTCACTCCAGTTATGCAGCTGCAATCAGTCCAGGAAGCAAACATCCTTATCATTATCCTTGTCCTTGTCATTAACATGATCAGTATCAGTATCAGTATCAGTATCATTATCACTGATGATACTGATAATGATAATTATACAGTATCATTATCAGTATCACTATCAGTATCAGTATGTGTTTTGAAAGATCTGCATATCCTGGATCAATGTACAGAACCAGCCAGTAAAGAGCCCTCATAATGAACAGGTGGATCAGTGATAAGTTTTGTCTCATTAATAAACAGTAAGAACACTCAATCGTTCAATTCATGTCTTGCACCCCCCAGCACGCTGGGGGCGCTGTTGCTCTTAGTGCCCACCTTCGTTCCCTTGTTGGGTGTGGCTCTGAATTGTTGCACCACATGATCACGGTCCTCGCAGTACAGCTTGTAGCCACCAGGTGTTGCGTAAACTCCTTGCTGTAGATTGTGACTCATCTGGACGGACAGATCCACAAGCACTTTGTTGCATGTTTCTATGGAGACAGCATCATTGCGCTTCACAAGCTCAGTGTAATGACTGATAATCTGATCCTGTGAATGAGAGACAATGCTTGTTTAGTTCAGACAGCAGCACAGTATATCATGCAGGATCAGTTATGTTAGTTGATATCTTTTACTGGAGTATAAATATTCATTAGAGGGTATAAATATTCATTAGAGATTTTTCACTTGTAAACATATTTGAATCCGCCCACACCCGACATGAAGCTCCAACCAGTACAGCATATGAAAGAACAGAGTTGGGTTTCAGACATGATTCAGACCACCAAAGGATCATTCATAAATTGTACAAACTTTGCTAATGAGCTTTAGCTGGAAAAATAGCAAGAGGGAAGTACTTCCATTCTGACTAAAGGATAGTATGTATAAATAACTTTGCAAAGCGTGCAGTCACTACAATGAGGGTCACGGTGAAACAGAATTCAGAAACCACAAGAGCACATTGCTTTGCAGGAAGCAGAGGTGTCTGTTAGAAACAGGAAGGGGCCCTCATATCAGGGACATTGCAAAGCAGCTCACTGCAGCCTCTGCAATAACAAGCAGGCAGATGGGGATTACAATGAATATATAAGAGACTTAGGACCGAGGAGTGGAGCTAGAGAGGGACAGACCAGACCAGGTGCATCCGGACGCTGGGCTGAGCTGCTTCATACTGTGTCTCATACAGGACTGCTACACTGTATCACACTAGATATGTGTGTGTGTTCATGGAACTGTGTGTTTGGGGGTTCATAATCAAGCATTAAATGACCATTAGATGTCACACCTGTTGATCTGCATGCTTTGAAATAATGTGTGTATTAAGTTAGGTGTGTGAATAAATGATTTAGATATGATTTCAGGTTTTGTGTGGAGTGTCATTTTTCTGACATATTTAAAAGAAACAACAGGAACTCAGCAAAAACGATATAAAAGCAGATAAAAGTTGAAAATCTATAGTGCCTTTCACTTTGAATGCGTTTTATAGTTATTAAAAAATATTTTAATAAAAATGTAAATGTCCAACTGACAAGTGGTTCTATAAGTGGTTACCAGGAGTTTCCCAGTTCAATCCCAGTCACCGACTCACTGAGTGTGAACCTGAGCAAGTCACTTAACCTCCTTGTGCTCCGTCCTTCATGTGAGGTGTAAAACAAATAAGGTCCTATCGGAAGTGACTCTGAAGCAGCAGTTGTGATGCATAGTTCACCCCCAAGTCTCTGTAAGTCGCTTTGGATAAAAGCGTCTTCTAAATGACTAATTAATTCATTATAATACCAAACTGCCTGGAGTTCAGATTTTGCAGTAATATGTCCTTTGCAGGTAAGAAGATCAAGGCAGTATCAATAGTGCTAGAATGTGAGGAGGAGTGAGGCAGAGAGAGTTACCACTAGAGTCTTCTGGTGTATATGTCCATCGTCCTTGAAGGACCGCTTCATGAAGGTCTCCAGGGCTTGTTTCTCCCACTTTCCATGCTGCTCAGAAATCCTGTCCCTCGTCACTGGGATCTGCACTGACTGCTCCATTCCCTTCTGGTACACAGCCAGCCCCTGCTGCACGGCAGCCTTGTTCTCAATCTCAGCCATGGCAAGCACCGCATTATCCAAGCAGGGCACTGACCCGCTCGAGATGGTGTTCACATAGGTGCTGACCAGGCTACCCAGCACTGAAGAGCAAGAGCAAAACCAAAGCAGCATTAACATCATTCAACAGCAATAGCATCATTCTGTACAGGCTCTGATATTCAACAGCAATAACATCATTCTGAACGGGCTCTGATATTCAACTGCAATAACATCGTTCTGAACAGGCTCTGAAAGCAGCATTAACATCATTCTGAACAGGCTCTGGTGGCTCACTCACTTCTCCCGGTGACTTTGTGCCCTCCCTTGATGGTCTTGACAGTAGATTGTGTGAAGATGTATTCACAGAACTGTTTGGCGGCCTGCAAGAATGTGGCACTCAGCTCATTCTCCTCCATTGATTCGACGCGGTTCATGTTCTCTCCTGCCGTCGGCGTTACAAACACAAAGCACCTCCGCGTGGGGAAGTAGCTGCAAATGCACTCCCGTGGGAGGTTGTAGTCCGACACCTTCTTACCAACGCCTGGGGATACATTGGAGCAGGAAGATTAGAGCACGGAAGGGAGGTATGAGAGGATTGAAGACTTATCTCAATATTTTTCATGTAAGATGCGATGATTATCTTTTCGAAGGTCGCTCCAGTACATTGGATCTGCACTAAGCTCTGTTACCTTTCTTGAGGGAGAGAGCATGCTCCAGATACTGATCCGCTGATACACTGACTCCCTCGATCTTCAGCTCCAGGGTGAAATCACGCACAGCCCAGATAAACTGAGGGAAATAGCGCACAAAGTGAATGTCCTCTTCATCGCTGGCGCTGTCCTGAGACTTCACCTTGATCAAGTCAGTCAGCTCCGTCACATACCTGCCAGCTCTAAGGAAAACACACTTTACCAGCAAGCTGATTCATTGGGTGAGGAAGCTCCATGCTGACTGGAAGTTTTGGGAGTAGAGGGCTGAGGGGTGAGGGGTGAGGGGTGAGGGGTGTTAGGAGTAGAGGGGTGAGGGGTGTTGGGAGTAGAGGAGTGAGGGGTGTTGGGAGTAGAGGAGTGAGGGGTGAGGGGTGTTGGGAGTAGAGGAGTGAGGAGTGAGGGGTGAGGGGTGTTGGGAGTAGAGGAGTGAGGGGTGAGGGGTGTTGGGAGTAGAGGAGTGAGTGGGTGGGGTTAGGTGTTGCGAGTAGAGGAGTGAGATGTGAGGTGTTGCTTGTAGAGGAGTGAGGGGTGAGTGGTGAGAGGTGAGATGTTGGGAGTACAGGAGTGAGGGGTGAGGATCAAGAGATGAGTAGTGAGTGATAGGGTGAGGGTGAGAGATGATAGGTGAGAGGTGAGGTGTTGGGATGTGAGGAGTGAGGGGTTTGGAGTGAGGGGTGAGGGGTCAGGGTGAGAGGTGAGGGGTGAGGTGTTGGGAGTAGAGGAGTTGTGGGGTGAGGGTGAGGGGTGAGAGGTGAGGGGGGGTAGCACTTTTGTTAAGAGATATTCCTTTCTGTTTCATTCTTGTTCACATAATGTCATTGGGTTGGTACAGTAATGGTTAATCCAGTTGTTGAGTTTGAATGTGCGGTTCAGTTTCTATAGGGTTTGTTATGTAGTGTATGGAGAGCAGGGTGAATGTGCGGTTCAGTTTCTATAGGGTTTGTTATGTAGTGTATGGAGAGCAGGGTGAATGTGCGGTTCAGTTTCTATAGGGTTTGTTATGTAGTGCATGGAGAGTAGGGTGAATGTGCGGTTCAGTTTCTATAGGGTTTGTTATGTAGTGTATGGAGAGCAGGGTGAATGTGCGGTTCAGTTTCTATAGGGTTTGTTATGTAGTGTATGGAGAGCAGGGTGAATGTGCGGTTCAGTTTCTATAGGGTTTGTTATGTAGTGTATGGAGAGCAGGGTGAATGTGCGGTTCAGTTTCTATAGGGTTTGTTATGTAGTGTATGGAGAGCAGGGTGAATGTGCGGTTCAGTTTCTATAGGGTTTGTTATGTAGTGTATGGAGAGCAGGGTGAATGTGCGGTTCAGTTTCTATAGGGTTTGTTATGTAGTGTATGGAGAGCAGGGTGAATGTGCGGTTCAGTTTCTATAGGGTTTGTTATGTAGTGTATGGAGAGCAGGGTGAATGTGCGGTTCAGTTTCTATAGGGTTTGTTATGTAGTGTATGGAGAGCAGGGTGAATGTGCGGTTCAGTTTCTATAGGGTTTGTTATGTAGTGTATGGAGAGCAGGGTGAATGTGTGGTTCAGTTTCTATAGGGTCTGTTATGTAGTGTATGGAGAGCAGGGTGAATGTGCGGTTCAGTTTCTATAGGGTTTGTTATGTAGTGTATGGAGAGCAGGGTGAATGTGCGGTTCAGTTTCTATAGGGTTTGTTATGTAGTGTATGGAGAGCAGGGTGAATGTGCGGTTCAGTTTCTATAGGGTTTGTTATGTAGTGTATGGAGAGCAGGGTGAATGTGCGGTTCAGTTTCTATAGGGTTTGTTATGTAGTGTATGGAGAGCAGGGTGAATGTGCGGTTCAGTTTCTATAGGGTTTGTTATGTAGTGTATGGAGAGCAGGGTGAATGTGCGGTTCAGTTTCTATAGGGTTTGTTATGTAGTGTATGGAGAGCAGGGTGAATGTGCGGTTCAGTTTCTATAGGGTTTGTTATGTAGTGTATGGAGAGCAGGGTGAATGTGCGGTTCAGTTTCTATAGGGTTTGTTATGTAGTGTATGGAGAGCAGGGTGAATGTGCGGTTCAGTTTCTATAGGGTTTGTTATGTAGTGTATGGAGAGCAGGGTGAATGTGCGGTTCAGTTTCTATAGGGTTTGTTATGTAGTGTATGGAGAGCAGGGTGAATGTGCGGTTCAGTTTCTATAGGGTTTGTTATGTAGTGTATGGAGAGCAGGGTGAATGTGCGGTTCAGTTTCTATAGGGTTTGTTATGTAGTGTATGGAGAGCAGGGTGAATGTGCGGTTCAGTTTCTATAGGGTTTGTTATGTAGTGTATGGAGAGCAGGGTGAATGTGCGGTTCAGTTTCTATAGGGTCTGTTATGTAGTGTATGGAGAGCAGGGTGAATGTGCGGTTCAGTTTCTATAGGGTCTGTTATGTAGTGTATGGAGAGCAGGGTGAATGTGCGGTTCAGTTTCTATAGGGTTTGTTATGTAGTGCATGGAGAGCAGGGTGAATGTGCGGTTCAGTTTCTATAGGGTTTGTTATGTAGTGTATGGAGAGCAGGGTGAATGTGCGGTTCAGTTTCTATAGGGTTTGTCATGTAGTGTATGGAGAGCAGGGTGAATGTGCGGTTCAGTTTCTATAGGGTTTGTTATGTAGTGTATGGAGAGCTGGATGAATGTGCGGTTCAGTTTCTATAGGGTTTGTTATGTAGTGTATGGAGAGCAGGAGTTCAGGAAAGGATACTGCAGGTTTTCAAGAGCACTGTTGTCGATCGTGCCGCGACTGTTGTAGACCAGAGTGCTGCTCAACAAGACAGCCAGAGCGAAGATCCAGCAGTCATTCTTCTGGTCTCCCTGTGTAGCATTATTATTATTATTATTATTATTATTATTATTATTATTATTATTATTATTGTTTTACTTTTTTTTGGTTTTTACGGTGGTGCAAGCCAGCCACGCAGCGGTTATTTAATCTGACTAGTTAGTTTAGCGGGACTGAGCCGTCACACAGTGTATAGGACAGGACATTGAGCAGTGCCTGTTTCTCAGGGCTTCCACCACTAGAGGGAGCAACGAGTCACGGTTTAAAAAAAAAAAAATTAAAAAAACCCTGCACCCTTTATTTTGAAGTTTTTCCTTAAAGTGTTTTGTTTTCCTTTTTCCTTTTGCCTTTTGCTTACTCTTTTGGTTTCCACACCTGCGCGTGTGATTTATGAAGAACGGGGCACAATGCCATTGCTGGTAAAGTGCCCCCGAACTGGCAAAGAAGCACCTGCCAATAGAGCTGTGAAAAATACATCTGGGCGCCTGTGCCAGCGCTTCATATTTGACCTTTGTGTCTGCCTTGTGCTTTCCCTCACCCTTCCACACCCTACAACAGTATTTCATGTGTTTATTAACTTGAATATATGATGTATGATAACTGAGTATGATAATCAACTTTAAATGGAATACTGCAGCTGGTTTGTATAATAGATTATCAGAAATGTTAGCAATAATCTTGCACTACCTTTCCTAAGGTAAGCTGAGGCTGTCAAAGAGCCGTGTTAATCGGGTCTGTGACACCAAACCAGGATTATTTTATAAAAGCTAACTTGTGCGACCCGTCCCATAGGACTCCACAGACACGCTGTACCTTCTCCACGTCTCCCAGCCCCTCCGTATCGAGCAGCACGAGGGTGTGGCCGGGTTTACATGGGTGAGGGACACACCACATCCAGATGCCTTTAGTGTGGGACTGTATGGTCGCCCCCAGGGAGAATCCTGCAAAACAAAGGGGAATTCCACAATGCCAGCACAGAGCCCAGGCAAACCCTTTCAGCACTTTGCTCACGCCCAGGTCTGCTTTATTACTTGCAACATGCATCCAGTTATAATGTGCGGTAATGGAAAGCAGACTTTATAAGAATTTAGGAGTGGTCAGGTAATCTCATGCAGGTAATGTACAGTAATGTAACAGTAATGCAGGGTCTTCATTATAACACGAGTCATTATCTGCATACACTCATGGAAGGACTGTGCACTCTGCACTTACAAACACTTTATCAGGTCAAACAAGAGTCATAAAACACCCTGTAGAGATGTACAGTTCTCCTGTGCTATTGTAACTGTATTACTGCAGTGCTTTACAACCCTGGTCCAGAAGTACAGTCCAGGTTTCTGTTTCAACCACTTCACTTATTTTTATCTGTACTGTACAGTCTGGGGATGTGGACTCCATAGTGATCACTGTAGCAACACACTTTAAAGTCTGTCTGTCTGTAAGTTTGCTCTGATGTCTATTGGAAATAATGAATGCTTAAAAAACAGATGCAAACAGGGCCCCCCCTTCTTACCCGATCTCTTCCCAGCCAGCTTGTTCATGAGGTAGGATTTGCCTGTGCGATACAAGCCCACGATAGCCACCACCACCACCGGCTGGCCAATCTGGGACAGGATCTCCAGCGCCTGCTGGTTCACATGAAGCTTTCCAGTGGAGCTGTTCTCTATCAGACACACAGGGGCTGGCATTGCCACTGAATTGCTGGCCATAGCTGCTTCCTGCACACAAACCACATTCAAGTCTTAGAAATGCTGATTTACAGAAATTAACTGACAAACGTTTTCTGTTTTTCTCAAAAAAACCCTCGGACAACAACAAAAAGTAAATACACACCACAGAGATGAGTAGCAGTAACTACATACCTTGCAACAGTTCACCACAGTAACGTGTAGTGAAGCACAGTGATGTTGTTGTTATTATTATTATTATTATTGTTATTATTATTATTATTATTATACATTATTTTGTACAACTATCCTTGCTGTTTCCCTAATGAATTTAAAAATCGGAATGTATTTTATACAAATATTAAACTTTTTAATTAAATATTCCTTGTCATGTCACAGATACTGTTCTTCCACAAAATCACAAATAGCTGGAGATATACTGTTCTTCTGAATTACAGTTTTAAAAAACCCTCTAAACCCGAAATAATAAATCCCACTGAAAAAACAATTGAAGGGAAGATAAAGGCCATCATAAGGGTAAATATGTTTCAGGTGATGCATCTCAGAGCATTGTCTTTAGCACTTTAAATAAAAAAATGATTGTACCGCTCTAAACTACTTGGAGTGCACATGTATGGCTCTTTGTGACGATTGAATTTGTGCAGCTGCCCCGAGTCTGAAAGAGCTCATATAAACTCAGCAAAACAAACACATCATTGAGGAATTGCACAATGAATTACCCATGAATTACTGGAAATGTAAGGAGGCAGTAAACCTGTAATCTGAAGTGAAACGCACACTTTGTATTTTATAATGTTTGAACCTGCAGGGGATACAAAGGTTAGCAGAAACAATAAGGGCTTGTCCAGTTAACAAGCAGAAACCATTGATTTTCACGACCAGGCGATTCAAGCCCATTCAAACCTCTTTCTGTACTGATCGAGATCTGATCAATAATAGTATTGTTGTATTTTTTTTGCTTTTTTTTGGAATTATAGTAAAACAGTGTTGACAACACATTTGACAAAAATGGTATGACAATTGTCTCCATATCCACTAATGCCGGTTTTCAAAGCGCTTGTGAAGGACTGTGCGTGCAGTTATGCAGAGCTATGTTGTCTTTATGAAGGTGTTATATTATGAATGAGCTTCATTATCAAATACAGCGCTAACAACAAATACTAGACCTGTGTGCTGTGTTTACTACACCTTCCATAGCTTAATCCTCTAAACACTAAATAAATACGTACATAATAATACACTTCAGCCTGCATTCAAGTCTTCAAAAACATGATTCAAATGCCAGCATTTACCCTGAGCTAAGATTTCATATCGAGGTGAATTTTCGTTGACTGTACCTGTTTTTTCTCTGCAGTGTATTAAGAATATCGGAGGAATGGGAACCGATCGCCGCTCTGCTTTGACTGCTGTGCTCCGCTCTCTCTATACTGCTGTGAAAGGACAAGGAGAGGCTGCAGGTTTTATCGCGCTCAGAAATTACTTTCAGTTTCACTAGGAAGACGTCGTTGAAATAACAGCAAAACTCTCCTTCAATCCGAATTCTCTTTCTGAAAAGAAGACCGGAGCAAGCCAGGTCACTGTAAAGATTTTATTTTTCAGATTTTTTCAGATTCAGATTGTAAATAAATAAATTCATCAGTTATTAACTATCTTATTCTTCTTATTTCATTTCCAGTTTCAGTTTCGACTCGCTGTTGCACAACAAGCTCCAACCCACCCTTAATGACTAACGAGTATAGTAAGTATTATCTGACGAGTTTGTATCGAAAGCTGAAATAGAAATTATATATATATATATATATATATATATATATATATATATATATATATATATATATATATATATATATATATACAGTACTGTGCAAAAGTTTTAGGCAGGTGTGAAAAATGCTGTAAAGTAAGAATGCTTTCAAAAATAGACATGTTAATGGATTATATTTATCAATTAACTAAATGCAAAGTGACTGAACAGAAGAAAAATCTAAATCAAATCCATATTTGTTGTGACAACCCTTTGCCTTCAAAACAGCATCAATTCTTCTAGGTACACTTGCACAAAGTCAGGGATTTTGTAGGCATATAGTCAGGTGTATGATTAATCAATTATACCAAACAGGTGCTAATGATCATCAATTCAATATGTAGGTTGAAACACAATCATTAACTGAAACAGAAACAGCTGTGTAGGAGGAATAAAACTGGGTGAGGAACAGCCAAACTCAGCTAACAAGGTGAGGTTGCTGAAGACAGTTTACTGTCAAAAGTCATACACCATGGCAAGACTGAGCACAGCAACAAGACACAAGGTAGTTATACTGCATCAGCAAGGTCTCTCCCAGGCAGAAATTTCAAGGCAGACAGGGGTTTCCAGATGTGCTGTCCAAGCTCTTTTGAAGAAGCACAAAGAAACGGGCAACGTTGAGGACCGTAGTCACAGTGGTCGGTCAAGGAAACTTACTGCAGCAGATGAAAGACACATCATGCTTACTTCCCTTCACAATTGGAAGATGTCCAGCAGTGCCATCAGCTCAGAACTGGCAGAAAACAGTGGGACCCTGGTACACCCATCTACTGTCCGGAGAAGTCTGGTCAGAAGTGGCCTTCATGGAAGACTTGCGGCCAAAAGCCATACCTCGGCGTGGAAACAAGGCCAAGTGACTCAACTATGCACGAAAACACAGGAACTGGGGTGCAGAAAAATGGCAGCAGGTGCTCTGGACTGATGAGTCAAAATTTGAAATATTTGGCTGTAGCAGAAGGCAGTTTGTTCACGAAGGGCTGGACAGCGGTACACGAATGAGTGTCTGCAGGCAACAGTGAAGCATGGTGGAGGTTCCTTGCAAGTTTGGGGCTGCATTTCTGCAAATGGAGTTGGGGATTTGGTCAGAATTAATGGTCTCCTCAATGTTGAGAAGTACAGGCAGATACTTATCCATCATGCAATACCATCAGGGAGGCATCTGATTGGCCCCAAATTTATTCTGCATCATGACAACGACCCCAAACATACAGCGAAAGTCATTAAGAACTATCTTCAGCGTAAAGAAGAACAAGGAGTCCTGGAAGTGATGGTATGGCCCCCACAGAGCCATGATCTCAACATCATCGAGTCTGTCTGGGATTACATGAAGAGAGAGAAGCAACTGAGGCTGCCTAAATCCACAGAAGAACTGTGGTTAGTTCTCCAAGATGTTTGGGCCAACCTACCTGCCGAGTTCCTTCAAAAACTGTGTGCAAGTGTACCTAGAAGAATTGATGCTTGATGCTGTTTTGAAGGCAAAGGGTGGTCACACCAAATATGGATTTGATTTAGATTTTTCTTCTGTTCACTCACTTTGCATTTAGTTAATTGATAAAGATAATCTATTAACATGTCTATTTTTGAAAGCATTCTTACTTTACAGCATTTTTTCACACCTGCCTAAAACTTTTGCACAGTACTGTATATATATATATATATATATATATATATAAAACAGAATCTACAGTATGGTAATTTCGTAAATTCGTTGTCTGTATAATGCTGTTCACTCACTTTGCATTTAGTTAATTGATAAATATAATCTATTAACATGTCTATTTTTGAAAGCATTCTTACTTTACAGCATTTTTTCACACCTGCCTAAAACTTTCAGTACTGTATATATATATATATATATATATATATATATATATATATATATATATATATATATATATATATATATATATATATATATATATATATATACATATACACTACCGTTCAAAAGTTTGGGGTCACTTAGAAATGTCCTTGTTTTCCATGAAAACATATATGAAATGAGTTTGAATAGGAAATATAGCAAAATGAATAGGAAATATAGCCATTGACAAGGTTAGAAATAATGATTTTTAATTGAAATAATAATTGTGTCCTTCAAACTTTGCTTTCGTCAAAGAATCCTCCATTTGCAGCAATTACAGCCTTGCAGACCTTTGACATTCTAGTTGTCAATTTGTTGAGGTAATCTGAAAAGATTTCACTCCATGCTTCCTGAAGCACCTCCCACAAGTTGGATTGGCTTGATGGGCACTTCTTACGTACCATACGGTCAAGCTGCTCCCACAACAGCTCAATAGGGTTGAGATCCGGTGACTGTGCTGGCCACTCCATTATAGACAGAATACCAGCTGACTGCTTCTTCCCTAAATAGTTCTTGCATAGTTTGGAGCTGTGCTTTGGGTCATTGTCCTGTTGTAGGAGGAAATTGGCTCCAATCAAGCGCCGTCCACAGAGTATGGCATGGCGTTGCAAAATGGAGTGATAGCCTTCCTTCTTCAAGATCCCTTTACCCTGTACAAATCTCCCACTTTACCACCACCAAAGCACCCCCAGACCATCACATTGCCTCCACCATGCTTGACAGATGGCGTCAAGCACTCCTCCAGCATCTTTTCATTTGGTCTGCGTCTCACGAATGTTCTTCTTTGTGATCCGAACACCTCAAACTTAGATTCGTCTGTCCATAACACTTTTTTCCAATCTTCCTCTGTCCGGTGTCTGTGTTCTTTTGCCCATCTTAATCTTTTCTTTTTATTGGCCAGTCTGAGATATGGCTTTTTCTTTGCAACTCTGCCTAGAAGGCCAGCATCCTGGAGTCGCATCTTCACTGTTGACGTTGAGACTGGTGTTTTGCGGGTACTATTTAATGAAGCTGCCAGTTGAGGACCTGTGAAGCGTCTATTTCTCAAACTAGACACTCTAATGTATTTATCCTCTTGCTCAGTTGTGCACCGGGGCCTCCCACTCCTCTTTCTATTCTGGTTAGAGCCAGTTTGAGCTGTTCTGTGAAGGGAGTAGTACACAGCGTTGTATGAGATCTTCAGTTTCTTGGCAATTTCTCGCATGGAATAGCCTTCATTTCTCAGAACAAGAATAGACTGACGAGTTTCAGAAGAAAGTTCTTTGTTTCTGGCCATTTTGAGCCTGTAATCGAACCCACAATTGCTGATGCTCCAGATACTCAACTAGTCTAAAGAAGGCCAGTTTTATTGCTTCTTTAATCAGCACAACAGTTTTCAGCTGTGCTAACATAATTGCAAAAGGGTTTTCTAATGATCAATTAGCCTTTTAAAATGATAAACTTGGATTAGCAAACACAACGTGCCATTGGAACACAGGACTGATGGTTGCTGATAATGGGCCTCTGTACGCCTATGTAGATATTCCATTACAAATCAGCCATTTCCAGCTACAATAGTCATTTACAACATTAACAATGTCTACACTGTATTTCTGATCAATTTGATGTTATTTTAATGGACAAAAATTTGCTTTTCTTTCGAAAACAAGGAAATTTCTAAGTGACCCCAAACTTTTGAACGGTAGTGTATATATATATATATATATATATATATATATATATATATATATATATATATATATATATATACAGTACTGTGCAAAAGTTTTAGGCAGGTCTGAAAAAATGCTGTAAAGTAAGAATGCTTTCAAAAATAGACATGTTTATAGATTATATTTATCAATTAACTAAATGCAAAGTGAGTGAACAGAAGAAAAATCTAAATCAAATCCATATTTGGTGTGACCACCCTTTGCCTTCAAAACAGCATCAAGCATCAATTCTTCTAGGTACACTTGCACACAGTTTTGAAGGAACTTCGGCAGGTAGGTTGGCCCAAACATCTTGGAGAACTAACCACAGTTCTTCTGTGGATTTAGGCAGCCTCAGTTGCTTCTCTCTCTTCATATAATCCCAGACAGACTCGATGATGTTGAGATCAGGGCTCTGTGGGGGCCATACCATCACTTCCAGGACTCCTTGTTCTTCTTTACGCTGAAGATAGTTCTTAATGACTTTCGCTGTATGTTTGGGGTCGTTGTCATGCTGCAGAATAAATTTGGGGCCAATCAGATGCCTCCCTGATGGTATTGCATGATGGATAAGTATCTGCCTGTACTTCTCAGCATTGAGGAGACCATTAATTCTGACCAAATCCCCAACTCCATTTGCAGAAATGCAGCCCCAAACTTGAAAGGAACCTCCACCATGCTTCACTGTTGCCTGCAGGCGGCTCATTCGTGTGCACGCTCTCCAGCCCTTGGCGAACAAACTGCCTTCTGCTACAGGCAAATATTTCAAATTTTGACTCATCAGTCCAGAGCACCTGCTGCCATTTTTCTGCACCCCAGTTCCTGTGTTTTCGTGCATAGCTGAGTCGCTTGGCCTTGTTTCCACGTTGGAGGTATGGCTTTTTGGCCGCAAGTCTTCCATGAAGGCCACTTCTGACCAGACTTCTCCGAACAGTAGATGGGTGTACCAGGGTCCCACTGTTTTCTGCCAGTTCTGAGCTGATGGCACTGCTGGACATCTTCCGATTGTGAAGGGAAGTAAGCATGATGTGTCTTTCATCTGCTGCAGTTAGTTTCCTTGGCCGACCACTGCGTCTACGGTCCTCAACGTTGCCCGTTTCTTTGTGCTTCTTCAAAAAGAGCTTGGACAGCACATCTGGAAACCCCTGTCTGCCTTGAAATTTCTGCCTGGGAGAGACCTTGCTGATGCAGTATAACTACCTTGTGTCTTGTTGCTGTGCTCAGTCTTGCCATGGTGTATGACTTTTGACAGTAAACTGTCTTCAGCAACCTCACCTTGTTAGCTGAGTTTGGCTGTTCCTCACCCAGTTTTATTCCTCCTACACAGCTGTTTCTGTTTCAGTTAATGATTGTGTTTCAACCTACATATTGAATTAATGATCATTAGCACCTGTTTGGTATAATTGTTTAATCATACACCTGACTATATGCCCACAAAATCCCTGACTTTGTGCAAGTGTACCTAGAAGAATTGATGCTGTTTTGAAGGCAAAGAGTTGTCACACCAAATATGGATTTGATTTAGATTTTTCTTCTGTTCACTCACTTTGCATTTAGTTAATTGATAAATATAATCTATTAACATGTCTATTTTTGAAAGCATTCTTACTTTACAGCATTTTTTCACACCTGCCTAAAACTTTTGCACAGTGCTGTATATATATATATATATATATATATATGTATGTATATAATTTGTTTATTTAGCAGAAGCCTTTATCCAAGGCAACTTACAGAGATTTGGGTGTGTGAACTCTGCATCAGCTGCAGAGTCACTTACAATTACGTCTCACCCGAAAGACGGAGCACAAGGAGGTGAAGTGACTTGCTCAGGGACACACAGGGAGTCAGTGGCTGAGGTGGGATTTGAACCGGTGACCTCCTGGTGCTTCCCAAGCCTGGTCCTGGGGACCGCCTTTGTCTGCTGGTTTTCATTCCAACAGAGCTCTCAATTACTTAAGGACGGGTTTGGGAACCACTGTTCTAGGTTCCATGTGTGTCTGATAGTATCGAAAAGGAACGTTTTTAAACTACCTTTATAAATCAGAAGCGAATCAGCCCGGCGGATATGCTCAGGGAGTGAGTTCCAGAGTCTGTGCACAATTAGAAAAAGCTCTTCCACCAATAGAGAGACACAGAGAGCAGAGCTGAGCTGGAGATTTCCATTACATGAGAGTAGATGTTAAAACTTCATGCTGATTTGAACTCGGCTCTCGCCAAGATAAGCACCAACTAAGACGTAGCTTCACAGTAAACTAATGTGATCCATATGTGTCTCCATCCATTTGCGCTTCCTTCCATATGATGATGTAGATATCCTTCTGTCTGGTGTTGATGGCTGAAGTGTAATGCTGGCTCCAGGGATCAGCTTATTTTGCCTCCCTAGCGCATCAGCACACACAACGGCTGCGATGCTGGCTCCGGGGATCAACCATAGTGCGATCTCCCCAGCGCATCAGCATGACAACCGTCTGGATTGAGCTAAGTAGGGTACATCTCTGGGGTTTTCAAGTGGGCACCTTCCATCCTCGGTGTTTCGTCGACTAGCCCACGACACCTCAAGAGGGCTCGACGGTGATTCTGGCGTCCCAGCATCACCCCCCTCCATCCCCCACTCAACTCAACCCAGCTTACTTACCTGTATATCATCCTTTCTTTCTTTCTATTGTGCTTGAGATCCCCAGCCAGAATCTTTCCGTCTCAACCACAGCCAGTTGCTGCTCCTCTCTGCCGCTTCAGATAAGTTCTTCACTGTGCGACGCAACTCTTGGCCATTGAATCCGACATCTCTGAGAAACCGGGTTGTAGAGTGTGCCACAAATCCTCGACATCCCACTTCCACTGGGTAAACCCAGACTCTCCATCCTCGCTGTTCCGCTTCAGTGGCTAGTTGAGCATACCGCAGTTTCTTCCTCTCATACGCCTCATCTACAGCATCCTCCCATGGCACTGTTAACTCCACCAGGTGAACAAGGCGTGCTGATCCAGACCACAAGACAATATCTGGTCGAAGGTTTGTGGTGGCAATCTCAGGTGGAAAAATAAGCCGTTGACCAACATCCGCCAGCATTTTCCAGTCTCTAGCAGCTTCCAGTTGTCCTGGGCTTCCAGTTGTCTTGGTGGTTGCTCTCCTGGGCGGAGGAATGTTGTCTTTTGTGTGTAATGTTTTGATGGAACAGGTGGCAACTTATTGATCATGTTACGCTTGTCTTCCAATGCTAAGGCCAAACATCGCAGCACCGGGTCATGGCGCCAAGTAAACCGTCCTTGGCTAAGAGCCACCTTACATCCTGTCAAAATGTGCCTTAATGTTGCAGGTGATGAACACAAAGGACATGAGGGATCCTCTCCTACTCAGAGGTTTAGGTTCTGTTGTGATGGGAGAACATCATATGTTGACCTTATAAGGAAACTGATCCTGCTCTGTTCCATTGACCATAGGTCTTGCCAGCCAATCTTGTGTTGTTCCACACTCTCCCATCTCATCCATTCTCCCTGCTTGCCCTGGGAAATGGCCTTTATACACCTCATCCTCTCCTCCTGCTTTTGCACCTCGTTGACTACAAGCTTCCTCCGTTGCGCTGGGGCTGCCTTGTGCCATGTAGGAGGAGCTGAACTGAGACCAAGACCCCCTCTTCCATGCTGAACTTGCCCCATGATATCACCAATTTGAAGGGCAGCCTTTGCATCCTCCACAGCTTTCTTTGCCACCCACTTTCTTCCAGTTTTCAACACAGGTGCTGCCTCCCTTACGCATTTGTCGCGTGACTCTACTAATGTCATTTCCAGTTGGACCTTGGCGCACTTAAACTCCTCGGTTAGAGCGGAGACAGGTAGCACAGAGAGTGACCTGGAGTGTACGACGTCACCAGCTCACCACTGGAATCTGGATTAAGTTCCCTACAGGCCTTGTATGATTCACGCTCCCCTTTACTGTATCACCTTATGCATGGGAGTCCAGTCAGGCTCTGTAAAAACAAGCTGTACAGGTTCAGTGTGTTTCATTTCTTACAATACAAGGGAAAAGAATATTATTCTGATGCAATATTAATATCTACCTCAATATGTACTCCTCAGTGGAGTTGATCATCTTTCCTGCTCTGGTTTTAAAGATCGTATTTGGGAATCGCTTCGAACCTCCTGCCAATGCTTCTCCCTCGGTCCACATTAACACACAGATACATGGCTTATTCATACGAGTCTTGGGTCTCTGTGTGCTGCTGGTTCAGTTTGAGCCGCACATGTTTTTATTGTGTTTTTTGTACTTTGCAATTGCCTTTTTTATTGTTTTCCAGAACCCCCTTGTAAACGTGACCTCGGTCTCAATGGGTAAACCTCCTGGTTAAATTGAGAAGTAAATAACTAAATATATGAGAAAATCCAGTGTTCACTAGGGTCTAAACCAAACCCATTTTACATGAGCTGGTAAAACTTCTGTTAGTAAGAATGACAGGTGATGTGTAAAATGCACATGTCAAAAGCCTGGCTAGTAATTAATTGTGTTTAGTAATTCCAAGTGCATCCTGAGAGCATTCTGCACGTGTGTTCCAATCCGTTTAGTTAGCACTCCCGGAAGGAGTTAGGTTTTTGTTGCATTCTGCACGTGTGTTCCAATCCGTTTAGTTAGCACTCCCGGAAGGAGTTAGGTTTTTGTTGCATTCTGCACGTGTGTTCCAATCCGTTTAGTTAGCACTCCCGGAAGGAGTTAGGTTTTTGTTGCATTCTGCATGTGTGTTCCAATCCGTTTAGTTAGCACTCCCGGAAGGAGTTAGGTTTTGTTGCATTCTGCACATGTGTTCCAATCCGTTTAGTTAGCACTCCCGGAAGGAGTTAGGTTTTGTTGCATTCTGCACATGTGTTCCAATCCGTTTAGTTAGCACTCCCGGAAGGAGTTAGGTTTTGTTGCATTCTGCACGTGTGTTCCAATCCGTTTAGTTAGCACTCCGGAAGGAGTTAGGTTTTGTTGCATTCTGCACATGTGTTCCAATCCGTTTAGTTAGCACTCCGGAAGGAGTTAGGTTTTGTTGCATTCTGCACGTGTGTTCCAATCCGTTTAGTTAGCACTCCCGGAAGGAGTTAGGTTTTGTTGCATTCTGCGTGTGTTCCAATCCGTTTAGTTAGCACTCCCGGAAGGAGTTAGGTTTTGTTGCATTCTGCACATGTGTTCCAATCCGTTTAGTTAGCACTCCCGGAAGGAGTTAGGTTTTGTTGCATTCTGCACATGTGTTCCAATCCGTTTAGTTAGCACTCCGGAAGGAGTTAGGTTTTGTTGCATTCTGCACGTGTGTTCCAATCCGTTTAGTTAGCACTCCCGGAAGGAGTTAGGTTTTTGTTGCATTCTGCACGTGTGTTCCAATCCGTTTAGTTAGCACTCCCGGAAGGAGTTAGGTTTTTGTTGCATTCTGCACGTGTGTTCCAATCCGTTTAGTTAGCACTCCCGGAAGGAGTTAGGTTTTTGTTGCATTCTGCACGTGTGTTCCAATCCGTTTAGTTAGCACTCCCGGAAGGAGTTAGGTTTTTGTTGCATTCTGCACGTGTGTTCCAATCCGTTTAGTTAGCACTCCCGGAAGGAGTTAGGTTTTTGTTGCATTCTGCACGTGTGTTCCAATCCGTTTAGTTAGCACTCCCGGAAGGAGTTAGGTTTTTGTTGCATTCTGCACATGTGTTCCAATCCGTTTAGTTAGCACTCCCGGAAGGAGTTAGGTTTTTGTTGCATTCTGCACATGTGTTCCAATCCGTTTAGTTAGCACTCCCGGAAGGAGTTAGGTTTTTGTTGCATTCTGCACGTGTGTTCCAATCCGTTTAGTTAGCACTCCCGGAAGGAGTTAGGTTTTTGTTGCATTCTGCACGTGTGTTCCAATCCGTTTAGTTAGCACTCCCGGAAGGAGTTAGGTTTTTGTTGCATTCTGCACGTGTGTTCCAATCCGTTTAGTTAGCACTCCCGGAAGGAGTTAGGTTTTTGTTGCATTCTGCACGTGTGTTCCAATCCGTTTCACAGATTTGTCAGGTTGACCTTCTGCAGCACATCTCCTCTGCACTGATCTGCTGCAGTGGGTGTGTCTGTTTCACAGATTGTGACTTATCTAGAAAGTGAAAGTCTAAGCATTTCCAAGAAATGAGAGCATTAACTAAAACCATTGAGATCTGAGGTCAGAGCACATCTTCACAATGATAACATATTAACCATGAAAACAATCACAATGTGTTCAGTAATGTTATAGTGTTGATGTGTTCAGTAATGTTACAGTGTCGATGTGTTCAGTAATGTTACAGTGTAGATGTGTTCAGTAATGTTACAGTGTAGATGTGTTCAGTAATGTTATAGTGTAGATGTGTTCAGTAATGTTACAGTGTAGATGTGTTCAGTAATGTTACAGTGTCGATGTGTTCAGTAATGTTACAGTGTAGATGTGTTCAGTAATGTTACAGTGTAGATGTGTTCAGTAATGTTATAGTGTAGATGTGTTCAGTAATGTTATAGTGTAGATGTGTTAGTAATGTTACAGTGTAGATGTGTTCAGTAATGTTATAGTGTAGATGTTTTCAGTAATGTCACAGTGTAGATGTGTTCAGTAATGTTAAAGTGTAGATGTGTTCAGTAATCTTACAGTGTAGATGTGTTCAGTAATGTTACAGTGTCGATGTGTTCAGTAATGTTACAGTGTAGATGTGTTCAGTAATGTTACAGTGTAGATGTGTTCAGTAATGTTATAGTGTAGATGTGTTCAGTAATGTTACAGTGTAGATGTGTTCAGTAATGTTAATGTGTAGATGTGTTCAGTAATGTTATAGTGTAGATGTGTTCAGTAATGTTACAGTGTAGATGTGTTCAGTAATGTTATAGTGTAGATGTGTTCAGTAATGTTACAGTGTAGATGTGTTCAGTAATGTTATAGTGTAGATGTGTTCAGTAATGTTACAGTGTAGATGTGTTCAGTAATGTTATAGTGTAGATGTGTTCAGTAATGTTACAGTGTAGATGTGTTCAGTAATGTTATAGTGTAGATGTGTTCAGTAATGTTACAGTGTAGATGTGTTCAGTAATGTTATATAGTGTAGATGTGTTCAGTAATGTTATATAGTGTAGATGTGTTCAGTAATGTTACAGTGTAGATGTGTTCAGTAATGTTATATAGTGTAAATGTTTTCATGCACTCACATCTGCCAGTGACAGTGGAACCATCGATCATAGTTTTGGTTTCAGTGTTGCTGAAGATATGAGAACAGAAGTTCTTGGTCTGTTCTACGAATGCTGGTTCCAAATCGTTGTCAGTGAGTTCCTCAATCCTCGCCATCATCCCTGTGGAGGTGGGCTTCTGAAACACAAAGCACTTCCGACTGGGAAAGTAGTTCTGGACGCACCTGCGGGGCAAGTTATAGGTCTGGACAGCATCTGAAGCACCTGTTAACGGGAAATGCAAGGTTACGCATTCCTAACCAAGGAGATCACACTTACATAGCTCCACAAATAGCTGTACCTTCTCCACATCTCCCAGCCCCTCCGTATCGAGCAGCACGAGGGTGTGGCTGGGTTTACACGGGTGAGGGACACACCACATCCAGATGCCTTTAGTGTGGGACTGTATGGTCGCCCCCAGGGAGAATCCTGCAAAACAAAGGGGAATTCCACAATGCCAGCACAACCCAGGCAAACCCTTTCAGCACTTTGCTCACGCCCAGGTCTGCTTATAGATGCTTTTCACAGTGTAGAAGAAGAAGGTGTGGTCCCTCACAAACATGTGCAGTTCCAGCAGTACAGCAGGCTGTGCCATGACAATCCTAACACTGCTCATTGTAAACTCTTAACATGATCGCATCCCTCTCTGACAATGTGCCTTTACCTTTTCACAGTCAAACAACACAAAGACATGGAGGCAAGACTACAAGCACAAGTACAGCTATGTATCACCCAGTAGAACTAACTCATTTGGCTTCAAGGCGAATGAAACCTGCTGAATAATGTTATGTTAACATATTGAATTACATACCACTGCTTTGTAGTTTTCATTGAAAAATGTGACATTTAAAAATCTAACATGAAATACTGTACTACTAGTATGGCTTCTGGTAGACTTTTGCAAAAAGTGTCTTTTCTTTAAGTTATTATTATTATTATTATTTGTTTATTTAGCAGACGCCTTTATCCAAGGCGACTTACAGAGGCTAGGGTGTGTGAACTATGCATCAGCTGCAGAGTCACTTACAATTACGTCTCACCCGAAAGACGGAGCACAAGGAGGTTAAGTGACTTGCTCAGGGTCACACAATGAGTCAGTGGCTGAGGTGGGATTTGAACCGGGGACCTTCTGGTTACAAGCCCTTTTCTTTAACCACTGGACCACACAGCCTCCTATGTTCATGATGTTAAATAAAATATCTAAATTATGTGCTGTGACAGGATGGTCGAGTGGTGACATCACAGACCAGGAAGTTGACACACGGGCAAAGTACTACGGGGTGAATGCCCTCTTCCTTTATTAATCAGAATAAAATATTTAAACAAAAACAAAACACTTTACACAAAACAAAGCACTTTACACATCATCACATTTTCATATCGAGGCATCATCCCTAAGTTGAGATCATTCTAACATTCACTGTGTAACACATTGAAAGAGATGCCTTTTAAAAGCATTTGAACACTGCCCAGTTACGCTGTGAGTCGCCAGCACTTTCCCTCTAAAGACTGCACAGCAGAGCTCTTTGGAACCCCCCATTGTATATGAGAGTACTGATCCGAGGTGATGCTTGTGAAGGGACCTGTATTTATCTTGAAGTAAAACAACACGCTGTTACTTAAATAAAATGGAGTTCTTCAGAGCCACATTACTAAAAATACATTAAAGTACTGTAATAAAATAGGGTCAAATATTCAGTGTATACATACCGGATTATTATTATTATTATTATTATTATTATTATTATTATTATTATTATTATTATTATTATTATTATTATTATTCCAACTTTTGATACAAACTCGTCAGATAATACATACTATACTCGTTAGTCATTAGGGGTGGGTTGGAGCTTGTTGTGCAACAGCGAGTCGAAACTGAAACTGGAAATGAAATAAGAAGAATAAGATAGTTAATAACTGATGAATTTATTTATTTACAATCTGAATCTGAAAAATAAAATATTTACAGTGACCTGGCTTGCTCCGGTCTTCTTTTCAGAAAGAGAATTCGGATTGAAGGAGAGTTTTGCTGTTATTTCAACGACGTCTTCCTAGTGAAACTGAAAGTAATTTCTGAGCGCGATAAAACCTGCAGCCTCTCCTTGTCCTTTCACAGCAGTATAGAGAGAGCGGAGCACAGCAGTCAAAGCAGAGCGGCGATCGGTTCCCATTCCTCAGATATTCTTAATACACTGCAGAGAAAAAACAGGTACAGTCAACGAAAATTCACCTCGATATGAAATCTTAGCTCAGGGTGAATGCTGGCATTTGTATCATGTTTTTGAAGACTTGAATGCAGGCTGAAGTGTATTATTATGTACGTATTTATTTAGTGTTTAGAGGATTAAGCTATGGAAGGTGTAGTAAACACAGCACACAGGTATAGTATTTGTTGTTAGCGCTGTATTTGATAATGAAGCTCATTCATAATATAACACCTTCATAAAGACAACATAGCTCTGCATAACTGCACGCACAGTCCTTCACAAGCGCTTTGAAAACCGGCATTACTGGATATGGAGACAATTGTCATACCTTGTTAACCGCGCGAGCCCTCATTGTTTCTGCTGTACTTTGTATCTCCTGCAGGTTCAAACATTATTTAATACAACGTGTGCGCACGGCCGTCTCTCTTCAGATCACAGGTTTACTGCCTCCTTACATTTCTAGTCTTTCTGGGTAATTCATTTCGCAATCCCTCAATGGTGTGCTTGTTTTGCTGCAGCAGTTGTAACAATTGTAACACGTGTTAGATTAACTGAAGTATCTTCATGGAAACACGTGTCAGCGCCAATGCTACTTTACATAAGCACTATATATATATATATATATATATATATATATATATATATATATATCCATACCTCTCTGGGTTTTACAGTGCTCTCTTATGCTTTACCATGCTTTGACTTATCTTCACTACACTTTACTGTGTATTTGCTTTTGTTCTTATTGTGTCTGTGGCTTTTTGTGAGAAAAACAGAAAACGTTTGTCAGTTAATTTCTGTAAATCAGCGTTTCTAAGACTTGAATGTGGTTTTGTGTGCAGGAAGCAGCTATGGCCAGCAATACAGTGGCAATGCCAGTCCCTGTGTGTCTGATAGAGAACAGCTCCACTGGACAGCTTCATGTGAACCAGCAGGCGCTGGAGATCCTGTCCCAGATTGACCAGCCGGTGGTGGTGGTGGCTATCGTGGGCTTGTATCGCACAGGCAAATCCTACCTCATGAACAAGCTGGCTGGGAAGAGATCGGGTAAGAAGGGGGCTCTGTCTGCATCTGTTTTAAGTATTCATTATTTCCAATAGACATCAGAGCGAACTTACAGACAGACAGACTTTAAAGTGTGTTGCTACAGTGATCACTGTGGAGTCCACATCCCCAGACTGTACAGTACAGATAAAAATAAGTGAAGTGGTTGAAACAGAAACCTGGACTGTACTTCTGGACCAGGGTTGTAAAGCACTGCAGTAATACAGTTACAATTGTGTTATAATGAAGCCCCTGCATTAACGGGAGAGCTACCTGACCACTCGTAAATTATTATAAAGTCTGCTTTCCATTACCGCACATTATAACTGGATGCATGCTGCAAGTAATAAAGCAGACCTGGGCGTGAGCAAAGTGCTGAAAGGGTTTGCCTGGGCTGTGCTGGCATTGTGGAATTCCCCTTTGTCTTACAGGATTCTCCCTGGGGGCGACCATACAGTCCCACACTAAAGGCATCTGGATGTGGTGTGTCCCTCACCCGTGTAAACCCGGCCACACCCTCGTGCTGCTCGATACGGAGGGGCTGGGAGACGTGTTGAAGGTACAGCGTGTCTGTGGAGTCCTAGAGGTTGTATGTAGGGATGAGCCGGTATCACGTGCACGTTGCTTAAACTAGTGCAATAAAATAAATAAATAAATACATAAATAATTTTGTTTAGCTGATTGTAAACAGAATTAGGAAATGATCGTTCATTTTGCTTAAAACACAAACATTTACTACTGCAGGGTTTTTTTAATTTAAGAGCAGAGATGAGTTGTTTATTTTTGGCACAGGGTAAATAAAGTACACATAGCAACATCATTCCAATGTTATTTTAATACCAAGACGTAGGTTATTGGATTGAACTCTGCAGGTCATGTGCTGCACAAGTCAGCTTCCAATGCTGTCACTAGTGATTATTAAACATGTAGAGTTTGTACAAAAAGAAAAAGATTTCTCCATTTGCCTAAAAAAGTTTGAATACTGTAAAAAAAAAACTTGTTTAAACAAAACCACTTTAAGAATAAGTAGGCCGTCCCGCTGCAGTCGCTTGTGTCTGCTAATTTTCTTTTTTTAAGTTGTTTTCTGTGTCGTTGACAGTTACCTTCTGTGATAGTGTATATGAAGATCTACATTGAGAGCTGTGATTCCAATCAACAATAACATTTATTGTACAGAATAGTTACTAACCAGACCAAACTCTACCCCATCTTGTGCTGGCTGCACGTCACAGGTCATGACCCCTTGCAGGGTGACTCGGGGATCGTCTGACAATGAGTGTTTAACTACAGCCACTTCAGTAGGGAGAGACTCATAACCTAACACCTTCAAACCCGTGATCAAAGTACAGTATAATCAGTTCACAAAAAGACATTCCTCAGACACTTTGCTAAGGCTGCAAGTACCATCGCTTGGTTTAGAAGCATGTTTGCAAAATGCCAGTCATGATGGTGATTGACAGCAAGGTAGAAGTGGATGAAATGCTCCAGGGTGAGGCTGGGTGAGGAAGCAGAGCAGGGCTGAGTCTTGTTTAGTGCAGGACGTAGAATTAAAAGGTGTTCATATGAAAATGGGCTTTTCCTTCACTTTGTGCGCAGGAACACAAACATAGCGTTAACCATTGTATAGCATGATTACAGTGCAGAACAACAGGAGCAGTATCCGGATCGTAATGTATCTCAACCCCAAACTGGTCTAGCGACTCACCCCTAGTTATTATTATTATTATTATTATTATTATTATTATTATTATTATTATTTATTTATTAGCAGGCAGCCCTTATCCAGGACGACTTACAATTGTTACAAGATATCACATTATACACTATTTCACATTATTTTTACATGCAATTACCCATTTATACAGTTGGGTTTTTACTGGAGCAATCTAGGTAAAGTACCTTGCTCAAGGGTACAGCAGCAGTGTCCCCACCTGGGATTGAACCCACGACCCTCCGGTCAAGAGTCCAGAGCCCTAACCACTACTCCACACTGCTACATGTAATCATTACATGTATAGAGATATGTTGTAATATGTATTCCATATGAGTTCATACAAGGTAGAATCCTATACTGTAAAGTACATTGGTCCCTATTCCAAAATAAAGTTTAATATTGAGACATCTGTCATAGGCTTGATTCCTTATCAGATAAATGTGTATTTTGTTCTGTATTCCCAGGAGAGCAGAAGAATAACTGGATCTTGACACTGGCTGTGCTGCTCAGCAGCACCTTGGTGTACAACAGCATGGGCCCCATCACCGACAACTCAATGCAGAATCTGCAGTATCCAAACAAACCACACCCCTTCAATCTGTACTCCAAACAAACCACACCCCTTCAATCTGTACTCCAAACAAACCACACCCCCTTCAATCTGTACTCCAAACAAACCACACCCCTTCACAATCTGTATTCCAAACAAACCACACCCCTTCAATCTGTACTCCAAACAAACCACACCTCTTCACAATCTGTATTCCAAACAAACCACACCCTTCAATCTGTGCTCCAAACAAACCACACCCTTCAATCTGTACTCCAAACAAACCACACCCCTTCAATCTGTACTCCAAACAAACCACACCACTTCAATCTGTACTCCAAACAAACCACACCCCTTCAATCTGTACTCCAAACAAACCACACCCCTTCAATCTGTACTCCAAACAAACCACACCCCTTCACAATCTGTATTCCAAACAAACCACACCCCTTCAATCTGTACTCCAAACAAACCACACCCCCTTCAATCTGTACTCCAAACAAACCACACCCCTTCAATCTGTACTCCAAACAAACCACACCCCTTCACAATCTGTATTCCAAACAAACCACACCCCTTCACAATCTGTACTCCAAACAAACCACACCCCTTCACAATCAATCTGTATTCCAAACAAACCACACCCCCTTCAATCTGTACTCCAAACAAACCACACCCCTTCACAATCTGAATTCTAAACAAACCACACACCCTTCACAATCTGTATTCCAAACAAACCGACACCCTTCAATCTGTGCTCCAAACAAACCATACCCCTTCAATCTGTACTCCAAACAAACCACACCCGCTTCAATCTGTACTCCAAACAAACCACACCCTTCACAATCTGTATTCCAAACAAACCGCACCCTTCAATCTGTGCTCCAAACAAACCACACCCCTTCAATCTGTACTCCAAACAAACCACACCCCTTCAATCTGTACTCCAAACAAACCACACCCCTTCACAATCTGTATTCCAAACAAACCACACCCCTTCAATCTGTACTCCAAACAAACCACACCCTTCACAATCTGTATTCCAAATGGGAACCTTTTTGAAATACTTTTGAATGACTTCATTAAGTGCATTTAAAGGATGAGGGACAGTGGCTCTAGCTACAGTTTGATGGGCCATATGAAAACTTCATCTATACTCAGTGTTTCTCCTTGACACCTGTGTGACTGAGCTGGAGGAACATCAGTGTTTCTCCTTGACACCTGTGTGACTGAGCTGGAGGAACATCAGTGTGTCTCCTTGTCACCTGTGTGACTGAGCTGAAGGAGCGTCAGTGTGTCTCCTTGACACCTGTGTGACTGAGCTGAAGGAGCGTCAGTGTGTCTCCTTGACACCTGTGTGACTGAGCTGGAGGAGCCGTCATGGAAAGTAACTGCTCCTTGACACCTGTGTGACTGAGCTGAAGGAACGTCAGTGTGTCTCCTTGACACCTGTGTGACTGAGCTGAAGGAATGTCACTGTTCCTTGATACCTATGTGTCTTTGAGCTGTTGTACACTTCTCAGAGCTTGCTGGTAGGTTTCTCTTTGACACCTGAAGGCGTCAGTGTGTCTCCTTGATAGCTGTGTGACTGAGCTGAAGGAACGTCAGTGTGTCTCCTTGACACCTGTGTGACTGAGCTGAAGGAATGTCAGTGTGTCTCCTTGACACCTGTGTGACTGAGCTGAAGGAACGTCAGTGTGTCTCCTTGACACCTGTGTGACTGAGCTGAAGGAACGTCAGTGTGTCTCCTTGATACCTGTGTGACTGAGCTGAAGGAACGTCAGTGTGTCTCCTTGACACCTGTGTGACTGAGCTGAAGAAACGTCAGTGTGTCTCCTTGATACCTGTGTGACTGAGCTGAAGGAACGTCAGTGTGTCTCCTTGACGCCTGTGTGACTGAGCTGAAGGAACGTCAGTGTGTCTCCTTGACGCCTGTGTGACTGAGCTGAAGGAATGTCAGTGTTTCTCCTTGATACCTGTGTGACTGAGCTGAAGGAACGTCAGTGTGTCTCCTTGACACCTGTGTGACTGAGCTGAAGGAATGTCAGTGTTTCTCCTTGATACCTGTGTGACTGAGCTGAAGGAATGTCAGTGTGTCTCCTTGACACCTGTGTGACTGAGCTGAAGAAACGTCAGTGTGTCTCCTTGATACCTGTGTGACTGAGCTGAAGAAACGTCAGTGTGTCTCCTTGATACCTGTGTGACTGAGCTGAAGGAATGTCAGTGTTTCTCCTTGATACCTGTGTGACTGAGCTGAAGGAATGTCAGTGTGTCTCCTTGACACCTGTGTGACTGAGCTGAAGGAATGTCAGTGTGTCTCCTTGACACCTGTGTGACTGAGCTGAAGGAATGTCAGTGTTTCTCCTTGATACCTGTGTGTAGCTGTGTGACTGAGCTGGAGGAACGTCTGAAAGTTAGAGAAGGAGACAGCAGCCTGGACATCTCCAAAGAGTTCCTTCGTTTCTTCCCCTCTTTCGTTTGGGCGCTACGAGATTTCACTCTGAATGTGAGCGTCGATGGAAGGCCCATCACAGCCGATGACTACCTCAATAATTGCTTAATTCTGAAAACAGGTACAGTCCTTTTTTAAGTTCATTGCATAGCAGACATACTATGATAATGATAATTGAAACATTTTAACGTGATCAGAAATCTGCATGTAAAATATAATGTTGACATGGATAGATGGAAGCAGTAGTGAACGGTGTAAGGGTATTTATTTTGTATTCAGGGTTTATTCATAGTCTTTTCCATTACATGTGTTCTTCTACACATGAACATTGTAGACCTTCATTTTAAACTCTTGGAGTGCTTCTTGGTAAGGGGTTACCAACACTGTTACACTTTAAACATCTAGATAAGTAATGAGAATGGAACACACCTAGCTACAGCATGACAGGCGATATGAAAACAGCATCCAGAATTAGAAAACACAAAACAGTGTAACATTTAAAACTCAGCTAATTCAATGACAAACATTTAATCAATTTGACAAGACTTACTTCCCAATCCATCTGTCATTGAATCGTTTTAGTTTATTTTAGTATTTCTTCCCCTTTGCAGATCATCAGAGCTTGTGATTGATACAAACATTGTTTTGTTAAGGACTGTTTTGTAAAACCCCATTTTGATTAAATAAATGAATCTGTGATTCATGAAACATTTTCAGCTGTGAGGAAAGGGTTTGTATTAACAGGGCCTTTTAAAGCGACAATACTCTAATAACCATTTTATAAAACATTTGAAAAGGCTTCATGAAGTGCTAGATTGATCTAATGTAAACTGTATAGTATGTGTGCTGTGTTTGTAGCTGTCTCTTGTGAAGCTCTCCTGTGGGATGAAGCTGTATGTGGATATTGCGTTGGGCAGAAGCATTGAGATGGCATTCATGGTGACTGATGCTTGAAATGTAAGTGTGATCTCCTTGGTTAGGAATGCGTAACCTTGCATTTCCCGTTAACAGGTGCTTCAGATGCTGTCCAGACCTATAACTTGCCCGCAGGTGCGTCCAGAACTACTTTCCCAGTCGGAAGTGCTTTGTGTTTCAGAAGCCCACCTCCACAGGGATGATGGCGAGCATTGAGGAACTCACTGATAACGATTTGGAACCAGCATTCGTAGAACAGACCAAGAACTTCTGTTCTCATATCTTCAACAACACTGAAACCAAAACTATGATCGATGGTTCCACTGTCACTGGCAGATGTGAGTGCATGAAAACATTTACACTATATAACATTACTGAACACATCTACACTGTAACATTACTGAACACATCTACACTGTAACATTACTGAACACATCTACACTATATAACATTACTGAACACATCTACACTGTAACATTACTGAACACATCTACACTATATAACATTACTGAACACATCTACACTATATAACATTACTGAACACATCTACACTATATAACATTACTGAACACATCTACACTGTAACATTACTGAACACATCTACACTATATAACATTACTGAACACATCTACACTATATAACATTACTGAACACATCTACACTGTAACATTACTGAACACACCTACACTATATAACATTACTGAACACATCTACACTATATAACATTACTGAACACATCTACACTGTAACATTACTGAACACATCTACACTATATAACATTACTGAACACATCTACACTATATAACATTACTGAACACATCTACACTGTAACATTACTGAACACATCTACACTATATAACATTACTGAACACATCTACACTATATAACATTACTGAACACATCTACACTATATAACATTACTGAACACATCTACACTGTAACATTACTGAACACATCTACACTATATAACATTACTGAACACATCTACACTATATAACATTACTGAACACATCTACACTATATAACATTACTGAACACATCTACACTGTAACATTACTGAACACATCTACACTATAACATTACTGAACACATCTACACTATATAACATTACTGAACACATCTACACTATATAACATTACTGAACACATCTACACTATATAACATTACTGAACACATCTACACTGTAACATTACTGAACACATCTACACTGTAACATTACTGAACACATCTACACTGTAACATTACTGAACACATCTACACTGTAACATTACTGAACACATCTACACTGTAACATTACTGAACACATCTACACTATAACATTACTGAACACATCTACACTGTAACATTACTGAACACATCTACACTGTAACATTACTGAACACATCTACACTATAACATTACTGAACACATCTACACTGTAACATTACTGAACACATCTACACTGTAACATTACTGAACACATCTACACTGTAACATTACTGAACACATCTACACTGTAACATTACTGAACACATCTACACTGTAACATTACTGAACACATCTACACTATAACATTACTGAACACATCTACACTGTAACATTACTGAACACATCTACACTATAACATTACTGAACACATCTACACTGTAACATTACTGAACACATCTACACTGTAACATTACTGAACACATCGACACTATAACATTACTGAACACATCTACACTGTAACATTACTGAACACATCTACACTATAACATTACTGAACACATCTACACTATAACATTACTGAACACATCGACACTGTAACATTACTGAACACATCTACACTATATAACATTACTGAACACATCTACACTGTAACATTACTGAACACATCGACACTGTAACATTACTGAACACATCGACACTATAACATTACTGAAAACATCTACACTATAACATTACTGAACACATCTACACTGTAACATTACTGAACACATCTACACTGTAACATTACTGAACACATCTACACTATAACATTACTGAACACATTGTGATTGTTTTCATGGTTAATGTGTTATCATTGTGAAGATGTGCTCTGACCTCAGATCTCAATGTTTTTAGTTAATGCTCTCATTTCTTGGAAATGCTTAGACTTTCACTTTCTAGATGAGTCACAGTCTGTGAAACGGACACACCCACTGCAGCAGATCAGTGCAGAGGAGATGTGCTGCAGAAGGTCAACCTGACAAAGAACTGCATGTGTTGAGACAGGACTGTGTAGGTTTACTTCATAAATATTCTTTAAGCAAAGAAAAGCACCTGTAGTCTTTTTTGGGAAAAGCAAATTGTTGTCAGTCTTGTTATTTCAAGTGCTAAACTTCCTTTAGTGCAAGAAAATGTGTTGAAGTCACCTCTTTGCCCATTCTACGCCTCCCTCCCTCTGTTTGCTCCTCCTCTTTGGAATGATCAGAAACAGTGTGTGCTTTGTGTGTTCCAGTGCTGGGGAGACTGACAGAGATCTATGTGGAGACCATTGCCAGTGGGCAGATCCCTTGTCTGGATAATGTGCTTCTCGCTCTGTCTCAGATTGAGAACTCGGCCGCAGTGCAGAGTGCCCTCACTCACTACAAAGAGCAGATGAAGGAGAGAGTCTACTTTCCTAGTCACACCCAGAAGGAGCTTTCTGATCTGCATGGCCAGTGTGAGGCTGCAGCTTTACACATCTTTCTGGAGCGCTGTTTCAAGGATGAAGATCAGCGATACCTGTTAGAGCTCATGGTATGGACTGTGAACTTTCAGGGCTATGAAGTACACTTTACACCAGTGGTACTCAACTCTGGCCCTCGAGATCAAGTCCAGTCCAGGTTTTACTCCAAGCAAGTTCTAATGTAGTTCATTGAAGCTGCTAAGAAGCAGTTAACTAATTTAGGACCTGGTTGGAATAAAGATCAGGACTGGAATAGATGTCAAGGGTCAGAGTTGAATGCCACTGCTGTACACTGTAGGGCTGAGTGAAGTCACAGACATGTACTGTCTTCAAACCTCTGGCTTGTTTATTGTCACTTTAAAGGACTGATCCAAGTGTAAAGTTTTTTACCTTTCTGATTCAGGTTGCATCAAGACAGTAACCCCCATGCGTTCTGAAACTAACCTTCCCTGAGGGTTTTGCATTAGCAGAAACTCAATGTTACTCAACATCACAAAGCAGAAATAAGCTTGTCCTGCTGGTGAGATGATCCCACTCACAAGCAGAACAGAGTGTCTCCGGTTAGGAGTGGCGTGTGTGACGGGCTGAGTGCTCCCTGTTTCAACTTCAGAAACACTTTCACATCTGGAATTATCTGGGTCAGAAGGAAAAGTTAACAAGAGCCTCCAGAAAGCTAGCCTCAGGACTATAGGGATGGAAATAAAGCAGCCTGCTAAGCAAAGTATGTAGGTTGGACTAATGACCATGTGATATATGCAACCTCAGTGTCGATATCTGCTTCATTTGTTTATTTATTTATTTATCTATTTGTATTTACAGGAATTTACACTTTTTAAAGATGTGTTTGTTTAACTGCTGGTTTTGTGGATGCAACATGCTGTTCACATATCAAAATGAACTATTAAATAATGTGCTTTCTTACAACAAAGATTAGGAATGTATTTAAATATTTTACCTGGTTATTCGTGTGCCTTTTTAGAATAGGTTTATTTGTATCCTCAGAGGCTCCTGCACGAGGAATTGGAATCCATCCGTTCAGGAAAGAGGTTCCAGAGTCTGAAGGATTGTGAATCAGCGAGCCATTCCAGAGTGCAGCACAGGAGTGACCAGCCAGCCAGCCATTCCACAGTGCAGCACAGGAATGGACAGTGGACAGTGAGTGAATGTGCTGTGTTATACAGTGAGTGAATGGGCTGTGTTATACAGTGAGTGAATGGGCTGTGTTATACAGTGAGTGAATGTGCTGTGTTATACAGTGAGTGAATGGGCTGTGTTATACTGTGAGTGAATGTGCTGTGTTATACAGTGAGTGAATGGGCTGTGTTATACAGTGAGTGAATGGGCTGTGTTATACAGTGAGTGAATGGGCTGTGTTATACAGTGAGTGAATGGGCTGTGTTATACTGTGAGTGAATGGGCTGTGTTATACTGTGAGAGAATGTGCTGTGTTATACAGTGAGTGAATGTGCTGTGTTATACAGTGAGTGAATGTGCTGTGTTATACTGTGAGAGAATGTGCTGTGTTATACAGTGAGTGAATGGGCTGTGTTATACAGTGAGTGAATGGGCTGTGTTATACTGTGAGAGAATGTGCTGTGTTATACAGTGAGTGAATGTGCTGTGTTATACTGTGAGTGAATGTGCTGTGTTATACTGTGAGTGAATGGGCTGTGTTATACTGTGAGTGAATGTGCTGTGTTATACAGTGAGTGAATGTGCTGTGTTATACAGTGAGTGAATGTGCTGTGTTATACTGTGAGTGAATGTGCTGTGTTATACTGTGAGTGAATGTGCTGTGTTATACTGTGAGTGAATGTGCTGTGTTATACTTGTACGTGAGTGAATGTGCTGTGTTATACTGTGAGTGAATGTGCTGTGTTATACTGTGAGTGAATGTGCTGTGTTATACTGTGAGTGAATGTGCTGTGTTATACAGTGAGTGAATGTGCTGTGTTATACAGTGAGTGAATGTGCTGTGTTATACTGTGAGTGAATGTGCTGTGTTATACTATGAGTGACAGTGAGTGAATGTGTTGTGTTATACAGTGAGTGAATGTGCTGTGTTATACTGTGAGTGAATGTGCTGTGTTATACTATGAGTGACAGTGAGTGAATGTGCTGTGTTATACTGTGAGTGAATGTGCTGTGTTATACTGTGAGTGAATGTGCTGTGTTATACTGTGAGTGAATGTGCTGTGTTATACTATGAGTGACAGTGAGTGAATGTGTTGTGTTATACTGTGAGTGAATGTGCTGTGTTATACTGTGAGTGAATGTGCTGTGTTATACTGTGAGTGAATGTGCTGTGTTATACAGTGAGTGAATGTGCTGTGTTATACTGTGAGTGAATGTGCTGTGTTATACTATGAGTGACAGTGAGTGAATGTGCTGTGTTATACAGTGAGTGAATGTGCTGTGTTATACTGTGAGTGAATGTGCTGTGTTATACTGTGAGTGAATGTGCTGTGTTATACTGTGTTAGTGACAGTGAGTGAATGTGCTGTGTTATACTGTGTTATACAGTGAGTGAATGTGCTGTGTTATACTGTGAGTGAATGTGCTGTGTTATACTATGAGTGACAGTGAGTGAATGTGTTGTGTTATACTGTGAGTGAATGTGCTGTGTTATACTATGAGTGACAGTGAGTGAATGTGTTGTGTTATACTGTGTTATACAGTGAGTGAATGTGCTGTGTTATACAGTGAGTGAATGTGCTGTGTTATACTGTGAGTGAATGTGCTGTGTTATACTGTGAGTGAATGTGCTGTGTTATACTATGAGTGACAGTGAGTGAATGTGTTGTGTTATACTGTGAGTGAATGTGCTGTGTTATACTGTGAGTGAATGTGCTGTGTTATACTATGAGTGACAGTGAGTGAATGTGTTGTGTTATACTGTGAGTGAATGTGCTGTGTTATACTATGAGTGACAGTGAGTGAATGTGTTGTGTTATACTGTGTTATACAGTGAGTGAATGTGCTGTGTTATACAGTGAGTGAATGTGCTGTGTTATACTGTGAGAGAATGTGCTGTGTTATACTGTGAGTGAATGTGCTGTGTTATACTATGAGTGACAGTGAGTGAATGTGTTGTGTTATACTGTGTTATACTGTGAGTGAATGTGCTGTGTTATTCTGTGAGTGAATGTGCTGTGTTATACTGTGAGTGAATGGGCTGTGTTATACTGTGAGTGAATGTGCTGTGTTATACTGTGAGTGAATGGGCTGTGTTATACTGTGAGTGAATGGGCTGTGTTAGACAGTGTTATACTGTGAGTGAATGTGCTGTGTTATACTGTGAGTGAATGTGCTGTGTTATACTGTGAGAGAATGTGCTGTGTTATACTGTGAGAGAATGTGCTGTGTTATACTGTGAGTGAATGTGCTGTGTTATACTGTGAGTGAATGTGCTGTGTTATACTATGAGTGAATGTGCTGTGTTATACTGTGAGTGAATGGGCTGTGTTATACTGTGAGTGAATGGGCTGTGTTATACTGTGAGTGAATGGGCTGTGTTATACTGTGAGTGAATGGGCTGTGTTATACTGTGAGTGAATGGGCTGTGTTAGACAGTGTTATACTATGAGTGAATGTGAGCGAATGCACTTTTTTTTCCCAACTGGAGGACTTGATCACAATTGTGGGATTAGATACCGTGACGTTTTTTGTGAGGGACTTTATACTGCTGTTTCTAAGACTTGCGTGTGTCTGTGTGCAGGAAACAGCTATAGGTAACAATACAGTGGCAATGCCAGCCCCTGTGTGTCTGATAGAGAACAGCTCCACTGGACAGCTTCAAGGGAACCAGCAGGCGCTGGAGATCCTGTCCCAGATTGACCAGCCGGTGGTGGTGGTGGCTATCGTGGGCTTGTATCGCACAGGCAAATCCTACCTCATGAACAAGCTGGCTGGGAAGAGATCGGGTAAGAAGGGGGGGCTCTGTCTGCATCTGTTTTAAGTATTCATTATTTCCAATAGACATCAGAGCAAACTTACAGACAGACAGACTTTAAAGTGTGTTGCTACAGTGATCACTATGGAGTCCACATCCCCAGACTGTACAGTACAGATAAAAATCAGTGAAGTGGTTGAAACAGAAACCTGGACTGTACTTCTGGACCAGGGTTGTAAAGCACTGCAGTAATACAGTTACAATAGCACAGCAGAACTGTACATCTCTACAGGGTGTTTTATGACTCTTGTTTGACCTGATAAAGTGTTTGTAAGTGCAGAGTGCACAGTCCTTCCATGAGTGTATGCAGATAATGACTCGTGTTATAATGAAGACCCTGCATTACTGTTACATTACTGTACATTACCTGCATGAGATTACCTGACCACTCCTAAATTATTATAAAGTCTGCTTTCCATTACCGCACATTATAACTGGATGCATGTTGCAAGTAATAAAGCAGACCTGGGCATGAGCAAAGTGCTGAAAGGGTTTGCCTGGGCTGTGCTGGCATTGTGGAATTCCCCTTTGTTTTGCAGGATTCTCCCTGGGGGCGACCATACAGTCCCACACTAAAGGCATCTGGATGTGGTGTGTCCCTCACCCGTGTAAACCCGGCCACACCCTCGTGCTGCTCGATACGGAGGGGCTGGGAGACGTGGAGAAGGTACAGCGTCTCTAGATTTCACATTTGCAATTAAAATAGTCTAATCTTTATGATTTGTGCGTTGTAGATTTCCTAGTTTCAAAGTTTAATGTACAGTAATTATTTCTGAATTCCCAGGGAGACCAGAAGAATGATAACTGGATCTTCACGCTGGCTGTGCTGCTCAGCAGCACCTTGGTGTACAACAGCATGGGCACCATCACCGACAACTCAGTGCAGAACCTGCAGTATCCAGACAAACCACAACCAAATGTATGAATTTATGAGTGTAGTGCTGGCTGCTGTCAGGACTGTGCTGGGAAGTGATAGGAGAGGTTCGGCTCCCAACTCTCTGCTCATTTAAACCTCCAGTACAAACTTCAGGATAATTCAAATACTTCTTAGACTTGTGCAGAATCAGTGCTGTCCTGGCCGTCTATAGCTACCCTACCTATTGACAGTGTTATGGTAGGTCCCTGATGCAAAGTGTCTTATCAAATTAAATACATATATATTTTTAAAGTTTTTTGGAGCTTATCCTTGTATGCTGTTTACTGTCAGTAGGGTGTATGCTGTGCACTATCAGTAGGGTGCATGCTTGTATGCTGTGCACTGTCTGTAGGGTGCATGCTTGTATGTTGTGCACTGTCAGTAGGGTGTATGCTGTGCACTGTCAGTAGGGTGCATGCTTGTATGCTGTGCACTGTCAGTAGGGTGTATGCTGTGCACTGTCAGTAGGGTGCATGCTTGTATGCTGTGCACTGTCAGTAGGATGTATGCTGTGCACTGTCAGTAGGGTGTATGCTGTGCACTGTCAGTAGGGTGTATGCTT